>JABGLZ010000955.1:149830-327162 GCA_014705045.1 Colletotrichum theobromicola | reverse complement strand
GTGCGGTGACTTGAGCTGACCAATGGGATTGTGCGAAATACTGAAAAGTGGGGGTCCGCCCGGATAGCCAGAAGTATCCGCCCGGATAGCAAAACTCTCTTGGATAATCACGACGGGATAATAAGGTCTGTTGGCAAGACGTAGGCATGTGTCCAGCGTCATCCTACTAATCATGAAAGCTACAGGCGAAGCGTTGCCCGAGAGTTGTTTCTTTCAAGATACTTGTGCGTCAAATGGTTCGTCCAAAAGTATTATCATCGTTGAAGAGATTAATACACGCAATCAACACCGTACATACGAGAATGTCAGGATCAACTTCCATTGTGAAACAGGCTCACTTCATGGTCTCATACGCACAAGCTTCACCAGTTGCGGCCGACGCACGACTTTGCGGCCGTTGCGTGGCCACCGTCCTGTCTACTTACCATTTGGCAGAGCACATACATCCTTCTACCCTACACTTGAATGCTTCAACATATAATGCGTGGGCCAACTGAGGCATGTGCCTGCAGACGAAGCGGAAACCTACTCGATCACCTGTTGCGCAAATTTGCAAGAGAGGCTATGATAGTCACAGTATCATGAACGAGATGCAAAAGTCCGAAGCCATCGCCATTTAAAGTGTCCGTCAGGACTCAGCATCCTCACAGATCCTATCACGTGGTTTCAGCATAGGATTTCTCTAAGAAAGCGGCTCAAGACTGTGCGCCGCCGGGCTGTCAGTTGCGCCCTCCCATCAACATGCAGCCAACCGCTACACTTCAAACGCCCATATCGTTCTTGGCAGGGATGGGCTGTATGCTAGAGAAATGTCAGAAGCGGGTGTCAATTCCCCCGCTTACGAACCCCATTGCTTGTAAAATAACAAGGGTTGAGGAACACAACGAATAAAAACTAGGGCTAAAAGTTCAGCTCTAATGTTCCCGCCATCGCAAAAAGCGCAAATTCGAGCTAGCTTGCAGTTGCCTAGAGTTTACCCAATCAGGATTGCAGCTTGAACGGCAGATCCTTGATAATCATGATCAGGCTAGGCGTCTCGCGAGAATGAGGCGTTCTTGGCATGGTAGGGCAGAGAGAAGAAGCTTAAAAATAAGGTATCTGGGCCGTTGGGCATTTAGCTGCGTGATCCGCCCCCGAAACGAATGGTCCTTTGGTGTTCGTCAATGCCCTCTTCTACGTGAATCCGCTGTTTACAGCGTCAGAGACTTCCGCAGCTGCATTCTTCATCTTCTCATCGTTCGTTTTCTCGCACTCAAAATGATCGAAATTACTGTTGGATATGTTGCTGGTTTTATCGCAGCTGCTATTGTCGTCGGTAGGAACTCTCTAATTCAGTGAAGAACTTTTAATGTTTAAGTGTTTGTCCGAGAATTAACAGTGATCCGTAGCTCAGATCTTCTGCCCGACAGCGATCGCTCTGATACTAGCGGGCTTTCTCCGAGACACAGAGACCGTGGCTACTTGGTAAGTCTGACTCAAGATCACTCTACCATCTGTCCACTAGTTGAAGCCTGCTAACGAGCCAACGGTACAGGAACATTGCCAGCCGTGTTCTCCAGCGAACATGGTGGCCGACGATCCTCCAGTCCGACTCGGTCCAAAGCCACGGAGCCCGACTTAAAATCTCTCTTATCTCCTGGGCGGTCCCTATCATCGCGGTCCTCATCGCCATCGCTGGTGTTGTTACTCCATTGGGTCTTTACCAAGAGATCGACACACTTGGGAGCAGGCTTGGATCCTTTTCGTACGTCAAAGACCCCGGGTCTTTCGGCGCAGTAACATCGCAAAGAGGGCTTCACAACTTTTCCCGCACTTGCAGCTGGGGTCACAGCTTGCTGGATCAGGGACCTGCACCATGCCCTTATTCCGGGAGTAGCGTCATCGTCAGCGGAAGCAACGGTACCCTGAACTTCACCATGCCCTTTGGCATCGACTCCAGGATCCACCCCACCGCGAAGGAGATATTCTCAAGCGGCACGAGAGGCCGCACGACTATCTCAAACTTCTTCGACATTGAATGGCGCCAGCTCACAACTAGCAGACGCCCCTTCGTCGATAACGGCACCGAGATTGCTGTTGGCGCATACCGTCAGCTCGAGAGCCACATCATGGACCCGAGCATAAAGGTCATCGAAGGCCTCATCGTTGATGCGGCTAATGGTGGCATCGGTTTCCGCAACCACACCGTACCCACCAACATCGATCAAGGGGCCAGCTGGTCTGAAGACCTGCTATTCATTGAGCCGATCGCAAGTTGCGTCGCGCTGAACTTGACCATCGACTTCGAAGTCAACTATACCGTGTCGTCTCCAAGCATCGACAAGCTTAGACTTACCGACCGCGGGGGCTTCGTGGATATCAACCGCACGTATCCATTCTACGACAGCGAGAATACACAGGCAAATCCAGACTTGAACGGAAGAGCCTACAAAGGAGCGTGGCTCAATAACTTCTGGACCATGGCATATCTCAACGTGACGGCCACCAGTAACAAGACTGCCGGCAGGAAGGCGTGGTCCTACGTTGATTCCCACCTGAACAAAGAGTTCCCGCTCGATGTCAATGTTCTTACACGCTACCGAGGCCTCGGACTCGGCAGATTCGGCAGTTACCTGGACCTCAACCATTATACTATTGGTGCAAACCCGGCCGCGAACTGGTCGAATCCATTCGGCGTCAACGACAGAAACTTCTCGGACATTGAAGTCCTCTGCAGCGGCGCCGGTAACGCAGATCTAGCCAACATCTCGCACATCTACGTCGGATGCGGCCTGCTCCGCGGCGCGCCACAGAGGGTTGGTGGAGGTAATAAGTTGGCTGTGTACGAGAACCACAGCAAATGGTCTTCGCCTCTTTATTCGTGTGCCGCAGCTGTGAGGGCAATAGTCAAGACAGTCACGTTCACCGTCAATGGCACGGATGGACTCGGCAGTCTGAAAGTGACGTCCATCAGACCTAAGAACTACAGCAGTCCTGACGACTACCCGCTTTGGGGCATGGAAGACTCTGGTCTCAGCATGGATGGCATCAGTTCCATCTGGGGTATCATATCCCCCGAGTACGCTTCTCGGCCTAATGTCTCCACTGTCAGACAGCCAGAGTTCCACATTCCAGGGTATTCCGCTTCTCTTTCAGTCAGCGACCTCACGCCTTCCCTTGGGTCTACAACGTACAACCTACCCGGTAGCGACTTTCCATCAAACGTGATGAAGCTCCTGTTGCCTTACAATACTGATACAGGCGCTCTTGGTCAGGATTGGCCTTTTGATCTGGCAGGCGCATCCAACATGCCCATCTTCGAGCGGTGGCAGGCACTTTCTACAGATGCAACTGCCATATCAGATGTCGTAAAGCTTCTATGGACCGACCTGGCGGCATCGGCAGTGGTCGGAACGAAGGGTGCGCTGGGCTCCCTCAATGACCGTCCTGAAGAAGCTGTCGATATCTTTATCCAGGTGTTCGGGCAGAGAATCAAGTACCACTACGCGTTTGGGATCCCGGCCTTTATTCTACTGCTGGTCATGTTATCGGTTATACTTGTCTTGGTCGTGACTTCCATCTTTCAATCATCGACCATTAGTGTTCTTCGGCTTCGCCTTCAACAACTCACTGTCGGCAGAATTCTCACAACGATTATATACCCTGATGACAGCGACCTGGCCATGTCCAGCAAGGAATGGAGCAAGGCAAACGGGAGCAAGACGGTTCTTCTAAATCACGCTCCCCAGAAGACTGCCGTGGCGGAGGATGAGAAAGTTACGCAATATCAATCAGGTGCACGGACAGAGGACGCTAAAGTAGGATTAATGGTAGGCGAACAGAGGACAGGATGATTATGGTTTTGCATATCCCCAACTTTCTCTGCTCTAGAAACCTTACGCTCTAGAAAGCTCAATGTTCCAAGTTTCGTTCTCAGACCCGGCGATTTGACTTGAGTATTCCTGCCAACAGGCTGTCTTTATGTGGCTGGAGACTCCAGACAGATACCTGTCCAAAATGACATAGACTTCGGATCACTGCTGTATTGAAACATTCATGCCGACTATGATACCATCCACTCCATCGATAAAATCTCAAAGCTTGTACACAAGCTTCGTAGCGGAGATATTGCCATCGCGGTACTCCTGAAATCCTTCCTGAACCCCATCAAGGCCACCTGGAATAGCCTTGGGCTTGTTAGGTTTGATCTTGCCTTCCTCAACCCAACCCGGAAGTTTCTCGAAGAACTCCGTCCCGAGCTTATGGTCTGCCTCATGCGCCTGTCATAGTCAGTTTCAGAAAGATATGTGACGCTGCGCGCATGCGGCAAGGACGACTAACCGGCCAATGGAAACTACCGTAGCGATGGTCTTTCAGGAAGGCAGTCCAGACAAGCACGTCGGTCACCTTAGTTTGCTTGGTGACATCCTCAGCGTTCGCCTTTCCGGGTCTAACAGTGCAAAGACCGCCGCCGCTCTCATCGATTGCTTGAGACGCCAAGCCTGACGAGGACTTGTTGCCAATGGTGTCAAAGACGTATTTGAGAGCGGGTGCTGCCTGCTTGATGGACTCGACAACATCGTCTTCACGATAGTCGAAGGCATGCTTCGCGCCAAGGGATTTGACGAGGTCAAAGTGGCGGGGGCTACATGTTGTAATGACCTTGAACCCCTGAAGTGCTGCAATTTGGATTGCGTAAAGTCCGACACTCGCTATTAATCATTAGTTAGAGCGCCTCTATTCAGGTGCTAGACGAGGAAACTCACAACTGCCGCCCCAGATTAGGACAGAGGTATCTTTTCCTCCCTCTCGAGGGATCGCCAGACAATCTTTAGAGAACAATGCGAGCCATGATGTCATGGAGGCAAGTGGCAATGTGGCTGCCTCTTCAAGGCTGATGTACTTCGGGACGCGGAAGCTGATGTCGTTGTCCGCCACGGTGTACTCGCTGTACCCTCCGACGCCTTTGATTTCTCCTTTTCCGAAGTCAGAGCTGTCGACATCACGCTATGAAAGTAACATACCTCCCCAAATCAGCCCAGCGATGACGTCACCCTTGTTGAGCTTGTTCGCCTGGTTGCCGGTTTCTTCAACTGTTCCGACAAAATCACACCCCAGAACCGCACCGTCGCCAAATGCATTCCCGTCGAAAGACTGTACTGGATCTCGTGTCAATATCCCATGTAGTTCGCTACGATCGAAGTCATAAACTTGCCGTCTGTGGGGTTCTGTGCAATGTGTGAGACTTTCACCAGAGCCTGGTTAGGTGCCGGCTGGGGAACCGGGATTTGTTTCTTGACCAAGGATGGTTTGCCGTTAGGCGTCTCAACCACAAGCGCTTGGCACTCTTTCCCGCTCATGTTGAATTGTTTTCAGAAAGCCGACGAGTTGATGAGTTTGAGAAATGAGGCAAGTAGGTGAATAGGCTCTGGACAAATCTGAGAAAAACGTTGGCCGGCTATATATCATGCTCTCAAGGTGCGTAGTTTTTGTCTTGTATTTTTTGTCTTGCTCATCAGAAGTATGTCATGAAGGCTCGATAATCGTGTCTCCTGTTGCTGCGGGGCTGATGGCTGAAAACATTACAAATCGGTGTCGGCCGGATGGCAATTTGCGGGCCGGTCAACGCCATGAGCCAAACATGCACGCCGGAGTGGGGTCGGATGCCGGCCGGCAGGAACCGATCGGTCGGGTGTGGTGGGGACCGGATTCTGGGAGTGCAAGTGTAAGCGCAAGCGCCAGGTGCAGTAAAAGGACGAACATCGTTGGGATGATAGTCGGATCTCTGAAATATTTCAATCCCCACAGTTTGGCAGATCAGGTGACGTTGTCCGGTGCATACCACGTCCTTATGGAACGGTTTTCTTTTCCTCAGGTGAAGTGGTTCGTCCTTTCTCTAGAGGGCGATTACTAAGGTTGCAGCAAGTGCAGTGCATGAATTTCACATCTCCATACGGCTGCTAGCCGGCGTCGGCGTCTGGCTGAACATACTCGCCTCATTGCCAACACGGGATTGTAGCCGTCATTGGCTCGGCTGCGCTATTAAGCTGGACCACGGCAGGACGACTCAATGCAAAGAGAACGTAGCTGACCGAAACATTGGAACACAAGAAGTAGCGTCAGCGTTGTGGGTTAGTGATAGTGACATTGGTTCATGCATTGATAGTTTGATCCCCCAGAACCTTGCACTCGGATCTTCGGAATAAACGGCACGTTCCCTTTCTTTAGCTGTGCGTTTCCGTCCCGGTGGTTTATTTGAAGTTTCTTGCCTATCCAAACTCATCCACCTTCCAAATCGAGCAATACTTTCTCGCAACTCTGGCACCTAGATGACAGTGGGGCGGTGACCGAGACGTTGGTCAGGGCATGATGTTGCCCAAGCTTCCTGTCGAAGACTGTCAAATCGAGCTAAATCATCCGACACCCTTTTCAGTCACTGTCGATCCAGAGCTTCTGAAAGTCACGGAGCAGAAGCTTCTTTACTGCAGATTCCCTGAAGAACAAACGGATTTCACTGATGATGACTGGTCCCAGGGTGCAAAGGTTGCCCGTATTCGGGAACTGGCTGATTACTGGAGAAACACATACAATTGGAAAGATCAAGAGGCAAGTTGCCACTTTCTCTTCAAGATCCCAAGACTAACTGACGATAGAAGCGAATGAACAAAACTTTCAATCATTTCCTTGTCAAAATTCAAGTTCCTGACTATGGGCTTGTCACGCTACACTATACCCACACCAAATCTCTCAACCCGGACGCCATTCCGCTCTTGTTTGTCCACGGCTGGCCAGGGTCCTTTCTTGAAGCTAGCAAAATCGTTGAGAAATTGACCATGTACGACCCCGACGACGACAACTGCCCGTCATTCCACGTTATAGTGCCATCTATCCCTGGCTTTGGCTTCTCACCTGCACCCTTGAGGTCTGGAGTTGGTCCTGCAGTGGTCGCTCGTGCGTTCAAGGTCTTGATGACTGATGTTCTGGACTACAAATGGTTCGTCACTCAAGGAGGTGACCTCGGCGCTTTCATCACTCGCTGGATGGCAATCCAATACCCCGGTGTTGTTCGAGCGCAACATCTCAATACGTTCCCCGCCCCCGCCCCGACTTTCGGCGCCGCGCCCTTTGCCTATCTTCGTTTGCGTATGTCCGGCATACTCTACGCAAAGTACGAAAAGAGGCTTTTGAAGACTCGCAGTGTCTTTCACAGAGACCAGAGTGCGTACATCGACATGCAGGAAACTCGGCCTCAGACCCTGGGCTTTGCACTAGGCGACTCCCCCATCGGCCTGCTAGCGTGGTTCGTGGAGAAGCTTCAGTCATGGATCGATGTACCCGAAGCATTGAGCAACGACGACATCATCAATCTGGTCATGATGCACTGGATTCAGGGAGCAACCCCAGGTTTGCGTTTCTTCCGAGAGGCGTTTGGAGATAAGCGGGAAGCTGATAGGGCTTTCGACGGGCATCTCAAGGTTCCCACGGGCGTGAGCGTCTTTCCCGGAGAGATCCTACCAGTCAGTGCAACTCCATCAAATGTGTGTTAATACTTCACCAAGCTAACATTGTGTTTGTAGTGTCCGAAGGATTGGGCCAAGCAATTAGCAAACATCAAATTTTGGCACCAGCATGAGCATGGCGGGCACTTTCCAGCTCTCGAGTGTCCTGACGATCTAGTCGATGATATTTGGAAATTCCTATCTTCCAAAGAAATGAGAAAGATTCTAACCAAGAATAAGAAATGACCTTTGATGGAAGGGGCTCTTATATGAACGGGCCTGATGAGCGAGGATCTGTAGCAGGGTCTAGCTACCGAGCGGGGTTTTACCAGAGTTTTCTCTCAGGCAAATAGCAGGTGGAAGGTGATCTCATATGATACTACCTAATGTTTCTGTGCCTGGGCGGCTACATCTCTGTAAATCTAGTGATTTGGGATAAGAAAAAGGATAAGAAAAACAGTAGCACACATCATAATAAAGGTGACTATATGCGAGACCAACAATGATGCTGGCCCGCTGGGGAAGACGATAGAGATAACGACAATGACAAGCGATCATACAGACACGATTAATATAGTAGCTGTAGCGCAGTATTATAGACGATGTCTATGTCATCGTCAAAAGTGCTTACAAAGTTGAAAGTTCAGACACAATGGTGAAAGATATCTTAGCCGGACATGAAGTCCCATGTCTTGTTCAAAATATGATATGCAGTTGCATTGCGTGATTTGGGATCGGGTTCGGGGCTCATGACCTCGAGGTTGCCTGCAAGCCATTCTCCACGAAAACTGAGCAGAAGCTGACTGCTGTCATCCTGGCCCGAGTGCGAGACGCTCGCGGGCGCATTCTCAGCGGACTCATGCTGCGGCAAGACCGTAGTTCGTTCGCAGGGTATCATGACAGGAATGTAAATGTTCCGCAATTACGGACGTATGCTCAGCCGCGTGTCGCGTATTGACGTGCGTCCCACCTGCAGGGAACGGAGAAGCCATTGGGAGCCGGTTGGACCGACCTTTGGCTTACCCGTGCCGCGGAAGCCGGCTTAGCCCCGTGTTTGGGTATTAAGGTAGCACTAGGAGCCCCGTTCCGTAGCGGTAGGTAATCCTGTTAAACCGGCATGGGATACTTTCAACCCTGTCTAGTTAAGCGAGAGGTCATGGGCGTGAAGTGAAGCCCTTTCTTGAACCGCAAAGAAGCGAAAAGATGGACGGCTGATATTATTATTTCTTTGTAGCTGCAGATACTCTGCGCCGGCCTATTCTTTGAATGGATAGCAGTTAATGTCGGTAATTGTTAACTGGATAAGCTGTTCGTCTAGATGTTGGACTGCCGAGGTTGGTAAGACCTCGTCCCAACCACACGAATGATGTCTCCGAAAACGTCAGTTTGCAGCCCACATGCTGGTGCACATCCTGGTTGGACAAGGAGACTGCGAACGCATTCCAATGATTAAAGTAGCATCTCATTGTTGCAACAACCCTTTTTGGTTATTGCTTATGCTGTTCGTCATCAGCTTGTTGTCTCGTGGTAGTATTTTGTGGGTTCAGCGATCAGGATCGAGAAGTCGAATGCCGTGGGTAACGGCAGACAGTTCCTTGGAGAGCGCTCAATCTTTTGGATTAGGCAACTGTTCTGTAAAGCCTTTGCTTTGGAATCGTGATGCTCTCTTCCAGCTCGACGACGTTATTTGATCCTTCCCGGTACGCGTACACCCCCGAGCGTTCAAAGAGTTTGTCCCTGACAGCTGCATATAAGCGCCTGAAGGCTCTCCCCTCATTAGCGGCCATTCTTCGGTATTGACGCTGACGAGTCTTCATGTTGTGTGAGAAAAACTGTTACGTTTTGGCGCAGCCTTCTGCCCCAGGCTCCTCGTCGTCATACGTTTGCGTACCACTTCAAGTACCACTAGCATTATACACCTGATCTCTCGAGAAGCTGACGCTAAGATGCATGTATGGACCTGATAGGCCCCGACAGATGGACGTAGGCGATCCTGGATTTGGGCAAATGGAGCTCTCTGACATGCCGCGTCGTACAAACTCGAACACCAATGCTAAGTCACGATTAGCCATCATGAGCAAAGGGGGTCTGAAGTCGGAGAAAGGATCCTGGATCCTCCACCGACCGCCGCACGGACTATATTCGGACAATTCTGGGTGATTTGGTTCGCATGCCATTCTGCCGGACCTCGGACGCCGCGTGGAAGGGCGGCTGGAGGTTGTCTCGCGTGGGGGTAGAATTAGAAGTAAGTAATTGGGCAGATACTTCTAGTCCAACAGATAGACCCTGCCATGTATCTTTGCAACATCCGAGCTGAGACATTGTGTCGATTGATCATGCTACCCTGGGCGGTGGGGGAATTGGTTAACGAGTGGCGTTATCTGTTCCCCATCCGCGTCAAGGAGCATGCTCAGCTCCACGCCAGGCCACATGGAATTCGTTTGCTAAAGTTGCATCCATCCTAGGCTTTAGAGCAGGATATCAGACTCATCAACAGCATTGTTTTCCGAAAGCCTCAAACGGTGATCGTAGAACACGACAAACATGCCAAGAATCGCACATAATATGAACATTGAAGATTCTGTACGCAATAGCTTATTTATCGTGACTTTGAAAGCCAAAATCCGGCCTGACGAAATGTTTCTTGAGCCTCCATATAGCTACGTCGTGCAAGATCAAGCACAACGACGTCAAAAGGCTCCATGCCATCACCATCACCGCTTGCCAGGACCGCTATTACAAACCACATGTGCATCTAAAACTGCGTATTAGTGATGTTTTGATTTGCACCGCATCAAATTGGTAGACGTACAATTGCAGCCTCTGTTCTTACCATCTCGGCAAAGTTATCTCCTTTCCAGAGTTTGTTTCGAACGTCTAGATAGATGCAGTCTTTGTGGGAATGTCCAATTCTATCCCAGAATAGCGAAATTCGGCGTACGGATTCAGGCGAAAGCGACGCCAAGATGTCTGTCAAAAACTGTTGCGATGATTGAGCACCACATCGTCGAAGTATGCGTCGTACAAACGCCGCCGCACCGGAGTGGAATATTTCTCTGATGATTGGTCCATTAGGCTCTGGCCTGGGTCTGATTTGAACAAGAGACATGTTTCGGAGGATAAGCAGCCTCAGAACGAGTAGTGGTCGGTGTGTGTTGATGCAGAAACACAGTCCAGCTGAAGGCCTCCTTTACCAGCTTTATATCATGCTGTCGGGACTAGCAAGAGTCATCATTCAAGGCCCAGTCTGAGCTCTCCACAAAGATACGGCTTGTTATCTTCAGCTGAAAACAATCCAGACCTGGGGATTCTCTTTCCATCCCCAACAAGACCGCCTTACCAGTCTGTCGGGATAGTGTGTTCGCTGCTCAGACAATTGTGGCGCAACGCTGCTTTCAGTATTTTGCACGGACGTCCAGTGGGGCATCGAAATCGAGGCGAACACTACGTGAAGTCGTTATGGCGGAATAGGCTGTTCTTTTCTGTTTCTATCAAGGCCGTCCTAATGGCATCTTCGCTGTACACCACGGAGGAGCCTCCCAATCCGGGAACTCGCGAGCAACTTCACAAAAAGCGCTTTCGATCAGCCTTTGAACGTCCACGCGATAATCTTCCGTCTCTCGAAACATGGTAGTGGGAGTAGTAGCCTCGGTGCGCACAAACACAAGTCCCATCAGCTTAGGCATACGTATTGCAAGTTGTCGGATGGCTCGCACAGTCAAATGAAAAGCTGCGCCCTTGACTATCCCTTTGCCCAGTACGGATTCGTCGATTGCTAAGTATCTGACGGCACCCAAGTCCATTGGATTGCATAGAGACATGGCAGTAAAGTACTGCGCGGTCGACGCCATGAATCCCTTCGCCGGACCGAAGTGCAAAATATCGATTCGGGGATCGAAAAATATCTTTGGTGGACCAGCCACGCCGAAGCGCAACTTGTAGTATCGCATAGCTTCTTTTCTCGATTCGCGACAGGTGTGTAGGCTGGCTGGTATCTCTGCTGGCGAAGTCCCCCAGCTTAAACCGTTCGTTTCGAAGAGAGAAGTTGTGCTACATCGAATGGACACGATCCGGGTCCTCGGGAGGCTAAAGCGCCAAATCATTAGGCGAAGCTCGATTGGAAGTTTAAGAAACAGATGCTTGATGCTGTCAGACTAGTGATGTGCTCATAGGAGGAGCGTATTGGGGACTGGCTTACAAAGTTCATGTTTCCGACGCTGTCATCTCCATACATCGTTGAAAGTTGCGGCGGCTGGTATGACCAAGATGACGAACCCAGTCAAGGAAACCACCAGAAATTAAGAGCATTCCGATTCATCAAGAAGTCATTTTCAACGATTAGCCATTCCATGGAGGTGGACGAGTCGCCTGAGTCGTGCAATCGCCGCCGTCTCGAAAGCCGAGATTGTCCCGTAAGGGGCTTGTGATAGTCGTCGACACCATGTCTGCGGTGCTAACAAGGGGTTTTTCGAATTCGACCCGCAGAATGAGATAAACTGGCGGGTAGAAATTGACGAAAAAGAAAAGAAGCATTATGAACCCTTTCCTCAAGTGAGGAGTTATTGGCAGGCGTGCCCAACCTGCATGTAGAAACCAATGCAAAATAGTTGCGGCGTGCCAACAGCCAACAGGTTTCCCGGTCATATGCCTAATCAGATATCATATTCTGTATCCCGCGTGTGTCTTCGGTTACACGAACTCGCGATTGGTGCGCGACGACGTTACTAGTATCGAAAAATAGACAGGGGTTTCGTCGGATCAAGTCAGCCGCAGTCGCTTCAGACAGCTAATTTACCTCATGTCCAAGCTGCTCGCTTGAGAACCAATACCGGGCATTCAGCAGTCGTCGCAAACCCACTTTGTCCGACTTGATCGGACTCGGAAACAAGATACTCGGGCATGACCGGGCAGGCTGAGCTGTAATGGATCACCGACTTGAATTGTCATTGGGCAACATAGCCAGGGCCAGGAGGATCGAGATCGTTTCTTCCCCAGGTATGAATGGATCATGCAACTTGGAAGGCTTAATGGGAGATTCGTAACGACAGGAGACTTGCAAGGACATCAAATGTAGGCTACACCTGTTCTGTCACCGGTGAGGACCGAGCTCCAACGGACTGAGCTGCACTATGTACACATCACTTTACCTGCGTAGTAAAAGCCTTCAGCGCCTCCGGCAAGTTAGTTTGGAAATCTTCTCCAACTGCTCGGCCAAGGGATCACGGTCGATCTTGCTGAACTGGGGACTTGGGACTTGATGCCCAGCCGCCCGCAAGACCTCGCCGGCTCTCGGACAGCTCAACTCAGACAACGCTGATTTAAATGGCCTGATTTTGCCAGGAAGGGGAAAGTCGGTTTCAAGCCAGCCAACCCGCTAGTTGGCGTGAGCCCTACGTACCTGAATGCCGGGTTCATGTGAGTAGCTAAGAGGGGTAACCATGCCACAAGGCGTAGTGTAGCTGATTGAGTGATGATATGTCCGTCTCCTGGCGCAACGATTCTTCATGATTTTGCCACACATATCAGCCATTCTCGTCAGATGACTGACCCTTATGTGTAGCGGCCAGCTTCTTGGGCTTTGGCGCTCGAGCAATCGTTCGAGTCTCACCCAATTCAGCGCAGAAGGCCCCCAACGCGTCGCAGATGACTCGAAGATCACATTGTCGCACGTGGTTTTGCACACAGAAATAATACATCGGGATGCGTAGATAGCGGATCCAAATCTTCATCGTCCAATGTGAAAGCAATCCACCCCTTCTCTCTCTTTTCCAAGGGTTAGGTACGTTGGCAAAGCGAATGCTAGGTTTCATGCGGCCCACATCTGGTGCCTGGCCACGCGAGGGTTGAAATATTTCCACCGAGAAGGCATATCATCATTGCGTGATGTAGATCCCGAGGTCGCCGACCAGAGCATGCAGGTGTTCGGAAGATGCGGTATATTGGATCAGCTTCCAAGTGGACTACATGCCTCAAACGGCGAGCGGCAGCACAGAGGATCGTCGGGCAGAAGTCTCAGTCTCATGGAAAGGTAGGAGCAGAATGCATACAATTTAGGATGCGAAGCAGGGACTGTGTCGCATGGGAGTGTTAGACAAGGATTGGGGGTACCTCGGAACCCGGTAACGTCAGGGGGGCCGCAGCGTCTACGGGCTTTCTGCCATCACCATTGAGGGGCGGGGAAGACGCTCAACCTCATAAATACAATATTTCAAACCATGGGAATGTCACTGCCTATTGGTCAGGCGAGACTCACGGATTCGGACGTAGCTCCGATCAGTATGATTGACATGTACGCAAGCGGGGCCGGCTGACCGCCGGGCTTCCCCTTGAGGAGGGATGTGGGTTAAAAGCAAAGAGTGGTATCTGGCAGAATGGATGGGAAGGCAACGGCGGTGCCCAAGATCGTTTGACCCCTTGACACCTCAATACATGTAGTTCTGGTTCTATCATGTATAGACATGGATAGCCAATGGACGTGATAAAACATGGTAAAAGCCATAAAAGACAACTCCGCTAGACGTCTTTGTTTACTAACGCACGTGTCAATTCGTCAGCCATTCGAAGCTAAAACCTCACGATTTCACCCCGTCATCAACTCACCGGCACTTAAAACGCGTTTTCAATGGACCGCTACCCTTGCGTCAACAGATACAAGTACACCATCAACTGTTCATCCTGGGTTTGGGTATATCGCGCCCGGTGTGAAGAGTGCGTCGTAGTAAGTCAGACAACAATAGCATCAGATGGTTTTCTGACATTAAGTAGCATAATCGGTAACGCCTGTAGGATTGGGAAACTTCATGAGCTATGTATCTAGGTCAGGTGAGAAGAGCACGTTGAAAGGGCCATGTACGGTCAGCACGGTTGGTAGAAGAGAACTATGATGACGTATAAACTTGAAACTTCATTCTTGAATTTGCATCTCTTAGAAAACCTGCGATACACAGAGTGACAATAGCAGGCGTGGGTAGCACGTGCTTAAAGAGAACAAAGATACAAGATGACACCGTTCCGGCACGGCCTAATTGCAGCCGACAGCCTTGACTTCTTGACCTGTTCATCAGTGGTGTGTAGCTATATCTGCCAAAAGTCACGTCCGTTCACAGGTGGTCAGGGATGATATCCGCGCCACCCACACCAAGATACCTGTTGACGATCATAAGTCTATATGGTTTCCACAAATATTTGAGGGACGGCTGTTTGAATTTTTTCGAGGGATCCATCCCGATGAGAATCGATGCGCCTTCCGCGGATTAGTCCACGTGGCCTAACATCAGAGTAGCTGATACCTAAAACCGGTAACTAGGCGCCCCTGCAAGTTTGACTGGCGGCATATGATCTCCGCGCTACATGCTGTTGAGAACATTTGCCAGAGGTCTATCATACTAACGGGGGAACTACCAGCCTGTCTCTTGACGAATGGAACAAGGAGACACTTTGTCACAACGAACTTATCATTGCTCAGGGACCCAGAACTATTCATGCTGAGCTTCACGTTCCGAAAACCTGCCGCAGGGGGAACTGGGGCCAGAGATAGAGAGCCCCACTCTGTCATGGTACTGGGCCTGTGAAGTTCAGCAATATAGCATACTGTAGATGATGTCTTCTGCAGGGGTTAGAAAGCAGATCCGAGCCCTCAAGCTCTGGCCACCATACTTCTTCACCAAGTGGGTAGAGTGTCAAGAGCAGCGCGAGCCATGTACATGCCCCTAGTCATTTGGGCAGCCATCTGTATACGAAGGCGTCGTCAAGAGTGGCCACAAGGGGGAAGCGCAAGACATTCCGCACAGCCCCTCCACTTGGGTTGGCAGCTGAACCCAGTTTCCCCTGCTCCCCACCTTGCGCGTCTCCCTCGTGGCGGGTACGCAACCCATCCGGTTGAACGAATTGATCTCATACGTATACCCCCCTGTATTGTCTGGGGCGAGTAGTTTGCGTGACCAACGTGGGGATTGCAGCCCTCTGACTGGTGTCTTTACGCGTCGACGATAGCGGGCTTCTTCTCCTTCATTCAAAGCTCTGCCGCATGTGGCAAACACCTCCGCTCGTTGTTGGAAACGGCCGTAAAACTGGGTTTCATGAATGATTTAGACGCCTTAATGCAAGCCGAGTTTCAGTCAATCGCGGGTATTCTACCGATCTTACGCTAATTACAACATCAGCTAGCAGGACATTCAGGTCGTCTTTGGGCGAATGGTTGACCTCAGACCGCTCAATGTAGGCTTGAGTAAGATAACAACCTGAACGGTGATTAGGAGACTTCATTCAGTGGTACTATTGATCGCTGGCGCAGACGAAGAACAGGTGATTCTCTGATTACCATATTTCTTACAGGTGTGACCACTTGCCAAATAAGTCAGTGTTCTGATATTCGCTGATCGTGAAGAAATGATCTCCACTGGCTTTTGAATATACAATATGAAAGTTTCGTTGGTCGTGTTCTTATATGGCTGTTTCGAGTCAACTCTTAAAGTCACGATGGTTCAGCAATTCGGATAGTAGAGCTGGCATTAGTTTGTCCAGTAGAAGATGCGCCATCTGTTCAAATTCCAGCTATAGGATTTAGCCCATATTATTTGACCCTATGTTAATCACCATTAGTGTATAGAACATAAGAATCATCCGTTCATAGAAGGCCGTAGTGTGTTCCCATATAAGTTCACTATTATCCAGTGAATCAAGTTTTGCTATTTTAGCAGCTATAAGATGTTCAAAGACATACCTCCCTCGTCATTTCCCGTGTGATCAATCTTATTACCTTCGTCTTCGTTTTGTTCAAACCTGTTACGGTGGTTCCTAAATTCACGTTCCACCCAATAGCCCGTGCTACCTGCTCGAACCGCCGTCCTTGATGTCATTCTCAAATTGAAGGTTACGAGTTACAATCTTTACATACGACAAAACCTAATCAGTCAAAACCGTGCACTGTAACGGAAATCTAATACCATATTATCCTGGCCACAGGCCTTGGTTAACCGGGAGAAACAGTTATCATTTATTCCAAGGTATGAGCCTAAGTTTCTTCAACGTCATGTGTACTCGAAAAGATCTTGAGCATGAGAGTGAACAGATCAGCTCTTGAGAAAGCTCTCGGTGTGAAGCGGCAGCGGGGCTTCAACTAGATTGTAAATTGCGCGAAGCGGATGTATGTATCCAGGAAAATGCGGCCCTGCCGATGAGCGACTTGAGATGGCCCACAGTGCGTGGTCGATGTTGCATTGTTCCTGCGCTTGCTGTCGACAAACTGGCATTGATCTCACTGAAGACTCCGAAACAGGAAAGCCATGCGCCGTCAATACTACCCATAGTGCGTCGTTGAAATCTGCATGCCGGGGAATGGACCGGTAATATCAATTGCACAGCCTTCAAGGCGGGGTACCCAGACTGTAAATACTCCTCTAAATCTGCAGTGAGATTCACTAGTTGTTCTTAATGGCCCGATCGAAAGCAGTATTGATTGGTTCTCGTTGCTCATTGTGTAACCTGACCCAAATATCCGATATGAAAGTTGTCCCTTATCTCGGAGAGCATCACTGTTTCGTCTAGTCTGGAACCTTACTTGATGTCACCTTGCGTCTAAGAGTGAATGCGAACCCATGCTGAGTGTGGTCCTTTTCGCCACAAACATCATTGATAAAGTAACAGTCGGTGAGCATTGAAATGGGAAAAGGTTCTTAAGCCTTGTCCACCCTTCGTCCTCTGCCACCTCGGAACATAATCTCAGAAGCCCGTGGCACATATGTGGATGCAACCGTAGCAATGGCGGAAACCGTTATCATCTTCGGCGCATCTGGAAATATCGGAGTATCTGCTGTTATTGGTGCTCTCCAGGCCAAACGCAATGTAATTGCTGTTGTTCGAAGTCAGGCGAGCGCCGAGAAGATATTCGACTACGTTGGGACTCGCGACGGAATCACTATCGCCGAAGCCGACATCACATCTGAGGACTCTGTTCGGGGTGTCGTTGACCAAGTTCGCGCCGGCAAGCTGCCGCCATTTCAGCATGTCTTTGCGTCTCGTACGTACCGACTCACACCTCATCGCTGCCGATAAGGGGGTCTCTTTCATTTGCCTCGAGAACATTTGACTAACCTTAGCTACCAATAGCCGGGGGCCTTTACTGGACGACCAGCCTGGTCGATCTCGACACTTCTGCGCTTCACGAGATTATGAAAATCAACTTCGAAACATACCTATGTGAGTATCCACGAACAGATATAGATCTGGTCGTTTACCATGAATTCTGACGTACAATCACAGACGCATACCGTGCAACGGTGCCCTACTTACTAGAGCAGGGTTTTCCGAATAGCTCGTGGACGATGTGCTCTGGTGCTTCGGGCGATATGGGCCGGCGTGCAGCTCCCGCTGTAACCCAAGGAGCTTTGTTCAGCATGGCTACTGTGGCTGCCCGTGACAATCTAGACACCAACATACGCTTCAACGAAATCTATCTTTCGTACCGAGTTCAGCAACACGTTAATTTGGAAGACAAAAAGCAGTATCTTGGTCTGGCGCATCTCCAAACTTCGAGGGAGTTTGCCCCACTCTACGAGCAGTTGTTGGATAGAACGGATGTCAGAAGCAAGAGGGTCAATGCCCTTAGTCCTGAGGATGTCACTGAGTTGAAGTTCGAAACTCGTTATCGAGATTTCTGAGGGTTGCTGGTGAGAGGTGTATGCGGGAACTCAATCAGTTGAGTCAGGCGCTTGTCTGCCGACCGCGGTTTGCGTGTATTCAGAAGTACGATGCTACGTTGTGCCGGCTTTAGGCAGACTGATATTATGTAGCCCTAGACATGTTCAGGTGTGTCTACGCATAGTGGCTGAACACAGTGATCTCTCCGGGATGTACACGTCCATGAGCCATGAATACCTACTTGGCAGCCCGCAAGCCAGAGACTTGGGAAAGTTTGGGTCGCAAATGTTATGCTGAGAAAGCCACCTGCTAGGATTTCATGACTGATTCAGATTCATGATAGTACCTATACAAGATTTTTCAACGGCTACGAGATAGAACTCGCGAAAACATGATTCCGACTCCGACCGAACGTGAGAGAAAACAGCGGAAAGGACGGCGGAGGAAGACAGCGGACTGTTTCGTCCGGAACCTGGGGGTTGAAGACTGACCCCTGCCCCCAAGCTCCGAGGCACTCGAGGCGGAGATGTGAATTGGGAAGGGTCCAATGATATCCGGAACCAGCTACATAATCAACATTTCTTCACGCACCGGAGAGCTGAGAAATGCACGCTGCCAGTTTCATTTTGTGAGTTGAAGGGGTTTCACGGTCTGCGAAAATACAAGTCCACGCCTTCCACGGCCTCGGCCACGCGGCTTTGGTTTGCCAAGCAAATGAGACGGCTCAGTCCACTGACGTGGCGGGGAATTGGCGGCCAGTTTAGGGCTGACTTGCAGGGGTGTTGCATGCGGACGACACGTTGGAGCGAGCTAGAATACTCCATGGGCCATGATACCACATTGTCTCCATATTGATGGAAACATCGCAGCAATTTGTATCTTTTTCATGCCAAATCTATAGAGCACAGGCTTGAATCGAACGACTGTAGCCAACCTAGGGTTGCTCACAAATGAAGTCAATGTTAGCTTGTTGCGGTCACGGCCAGATCGTATTGCGCTTCGACGGCCTGTTGTCACGATGTCATGCCAGGCTTTAGCGCGTTGCACTTTCCTTAGGAAGCCTGTTGATGAACATCGAGCTTGACGCGAATCTTTCAGACAATTGAATTCTATCTAAGGTTGATTTCAACGACGATACCCCCAACTCATGCCGCCAAATCCTCCGAAAGACTCCCTGTGCGACCATCTCATCTGCCTCATTCATCCCTTGAAAGAGATGAGATGAAGGCCCGTGCCCCAAAGGCATGAATCGACCAAGTTGCTGGTTGATTGACTCGCCAGCCTATTTTAGCACCTAATAATCTCCATCCGGTCTTAACGAAAACGAGTAAAAAGTCCACAAAACGCCGCGCTAGCGCAAACTCTGTCGGCATTGTCTTGCCAGCAGAAGGGCGGCGATCTCCGCAAATTACATCATCAGGTAAGACAAAACAACACCGGGCCTCGGGCCTGAAAAACTCAACCTCATCTCATCAAGATGCCCGGCATGCGACGACGCTCGACTCTCCGATCCGTCGGAGAAGAGGTGAACTCTAGTTCATCCCAATCCATCGCGACCGATGCCTCCGAAAACATGAGTATCGAGGAACAGCAACCCGATGCCGACCGGTCGACCCCCTCGCCAGAGCCTCGGCCTGCGGCTCCGGCGCGGGCGCCGACTAACGCGACCAGCGCCAGCGCAGCGAGGAAGCCGCCTCCGAAGCCGAATCTCATGACCAGGCTTGGTCTTGATGTGCCGACAGTAATGATGATGTTCAAAGGCTCATTGCCGCCGCTCATTGGTATCAGCATCTACCAAGCGACCCCAGTTGCGCAGTACTTCACCACCCTGGGCTATCTTGTGCCCATTATCTCAGTCCTCGCTCTCGCTATTCTCCCGAGAGGCAAGTACCTACAGAATCTGGTCCTCAATGTGTCGGGAATCTGTATTGGTGCCGCAATCTCCATGTTGGCCCTGTGGACTGGTGTTCGAGCGCGACACAACACCGCGACAGCGGAAGAGTTGGCTACCGGCTTGCCTATCTACAACTCCAGCCAATCGGCTGTTTGTGGCATCTGGCTGTTTTTCAACATCTGGATCTCCAACACCCTGCGTGCCAAGTACCCGGCTATGAACCTCCCCGTCATGATCTACTCCATCTTCATGAACGTCGCGTGCACCTTCGGACCGCTCATGGTGACAGATGCCTCGGCAGAGTCATTTGTTAGACGGCTGCTGGTGGCTATGCTCTCGGCCATGGGAATCGCCACGGGCGTCGCTCTCTTCATCTTCCCAGTGTCCAGCCGAAAGGTTGTCAGCGCTGAATTCAAGGGCGCGATCGGGTTGGTCAGGAAGTCAATCAGACTGCAACTGAACTACCTGCAGGTCCTGTCCAGCGATGACATGTTGGAGCGCGAGCCAACGAGAGCAAGCAGCGCTTTTAGGAAGAAACCGAAGGGCCCCGAGATGACGAAAGAGGCCAGGGCCGCCGGAGAGTTGAAGGCCACGGCGCTGGCTATCTCGGCTCTGTTCGGAAAGATGCATGGAGACATGGTTTTCGCCAAGAGAGATATTGCGTACGGGAAGCTGGATGCCAAGGATCTGAGCGAGATCTTCAACCGCCTGCGTAGCATTATGATTCCCCTGAATGGAATCAGCACTATCGTCGACATTTTCCGGCGCGCGGCTGAGAAGCATGGATGGGGTACAAGCGACGAGGGTGGGGACACGGATATTGAGAAGTCCTTGGAGCAAAAGGTGTGGAACGACATCATGCTGCAACTCTACGAGCCATTCGAGATTCTCACCGAGGCTATGGACCAAGGACTGGAACACGTGGGCATCGTGCTCGAGCTTACGCCGAAACCGAAGAAGTCGAAAGCCGCCGATGTCGAGATGGAGGCCGGGGCGAAGGCTTTACCGAAGCCCGGAGAGTCTGGATTTGCCCAGGTCTTGGCGGACAAGGTCCAGGACTTCAACGATAAGAAGGGAGAGATGCTCAAGGCTTGGTTGAAGGAGAGACGGGAGGCCACTGAGCTGGAGCGACAGGAACTGCACCTCAAGCGATTGGAAACGAGGATGAAGGAGCGCGACCAGACACAGCTCTATGTCATGCTTTACATGGAAAAGCTCATGCTCGCGCTTGGTGAGGCGGTTCAGGACCTGGTCATGTTTGCCGACTCCAAGGTGGCCGACGGAACCATGGGCAAGAAGCGCTTGATTATCCCTTCGCAAAGGCGCATCATGAAGTGGCTGAGGGGAGCATGCAGCACCCAGGACGGTACACCAGAGCAGAACCCCGACATGGCTGACATGGGAGCGAACGTGGTCTACGCGGGTGATGGGTATAACAAGAAGAAAGACCCTGAGCACCTCCCCGCACATGGCGCATGGCAACATTTCGGCAACAGGCTTCGAAAGATCTCGGCATTTGTTGGTTCGGGAGAATCGATGTTCGGTTTTCGTGTGGCAGTGGCGACGATGACTGTCGGCATTCTGGCATTCCTCAAGGACACGCAGACCTTCTTCAACGAGCAGCGTCTCGTCTGGGCGATGATTATGATCGCCATTGGAATGACAATCACAGCAGGCCAGTCCATCTTCGGCTTCGTTTGCCGTGTCGGCGGAACCCTCGTCGCCATGATCTTCTCTTACATCATCTGGTACATCGTCGTTGAGAGAACCGCTGGAGTCATCGTCTTCCTCTGGGTGTTCACGTTCATCGAACAATACTTCGTCCTCAAGTACCCCAGGTTCATGCCAGTCTGGCTCATCATGATCATCACCCAAGTTCTGATCATCGGCTACGAGCTTCAGGTCCAGAAGATTGGGGAAGTCGCCGCTGCAGCCACGGGACAGCCGTACTACCCGACGTACCTGCTCGCTCCTTACCGTCTTGCTTGTGTCGCTGCTGGATGTGCCATCGCATTCATCTGGACCGTCTTCCCCTCCCCGATTACGGATCGCAGATGGCTTCGCATGGACCTCAGCGCGTCGCTCTACCTACTCGCCAACTACTTCAGCGTCATCACGGAAACCATCAAGGCCACCATGAACGACACCCACGGCGACATCAAGATGCCGGGTACGCCCGCCCAGAAGATGGAGAAGGAGAGACGTCGCATCTTGGGCAAGCTGTTGCTGCTGCTCCCTAGCCTGGACAGCCATGCGCAGTGGCAGAAGTGGGAGCCTGATATCGGCGGCAAGTTCCCCAGGGCGACTTACGAAGACATCATCAGACGGTCTACGAGCATCATGCGTTATCTGACCTTGATCGCATACACAATCACATGGAAGCCTCGCGACAGGCCGTCCACCGCGTCGTCAGCGAGCGACCGCCAGTGGCTCCATGCCTTGAACCAAGTCCTCGCTGGCATTGAGCCGACACAGCACACAATTCTTTCGACGCTAACTCTGCTCTCGAATTCCTTGCTCTCGGGCCAGTCGCTGCCTCCGTTCATGCAACTCCCACGACCCAACGAACTCACTCGAAAGCTTCTCCACCTCCGCGCTCCTGAGCCGGAACCACAGCAAGGCATCCAGAGAAGGGGAAGTGAGTTGGAGCATAGGCTGGTCACTGTCCACACGCACACCGGCGAGGAAGTTCGTTCGACAACTCGCAAGCCCAGCGTCACGAGTGACAATTCAACACTGGCAGGCATGGCCGAGCTAGCAGAGACGATAAGCCCGCCAGGCAGCGGAAGCATCCTCGACGTCAAGAATGTGGAGCAGCACGGATATACAGAGTTTGCGGTGCTGCAGGTATGCAGCTCGCTCGTCTGCGAAGACCTGGAGGGACTGGTTCGTTCGGTCAGCAGTCTGGTCGGTGCGGTGGACTTCAGCTTCAGGGTTAACGGCAGCGAGGCGACCTTGAGTAGCAGTGAGGAAGATGATGTGACTGGAAAAGCGAAAAAACATTGATCACGAAATAAACTGTCGCGAGCGTGTAGCTAAATACTTCCTGATACCTAATTAATTGAATCATTTCCATGCCGCGTCCATTGTGCATGAAAAATTGTAAAGTAATGTGGTCTTTTCATCCTTGTTTGCTTGGCTCCAAGGTATTTGTGTCTCCTGAGAAGCCTCAGATGCCCACATCTAACAGCCTTTCTGGGCAGTCGGTCTACTCAAGTTGCTGCTTGCCTCATCTTTCAAGGTTTCCTTGCCAAATCTCATATATATAAAGTGTGATGGGCTGCTTATGGCGAGGAATTTCTTCATCCATTTAACTGTAGTTGCTACATTCAATCCTCACAGTCTCGAGCGACGATTAATAAAACTTCCACGCATCTTGCCGTCGAAAATCTCCATCAAATTTCCTGTTACCCTCTTTCGAAGCAGCTGGAAGTCTTATTTGATCGACTCCAAAGCTTCAGCGATAATAATCATCATGTCCACCGCTGCATTTCTATTGTTCCCTTTGCTTCCGAACGAACTTCGGGGCATGATTTGGGGTATAGCTTTCCGTCCCTTGGACCACGGTGTGCACCACTTCTCCCTCGAAATATCAGGGTCCGGCACGCGTCCATGACAGGCACTCAAGGTCTACAACGCGGAAAGCGACAACAGGAACCTCTCAACCTACATCCTCACACGCGATCTGCTGACAGCCTGCAATGAGTCACGAGCTGCAGTTGAAAGACGATCTCGGCGCCACGTACCGTCCACCGCGATACCGGGAAATGGTGAAACTGAGAACACGCTGAGAATTGTCACCTCAAAGCTTGGCGACAGAGGATAAGAGCTATTCTTCTGCGATTCTTCGAGGCACATCCGCTTTCGCCCACCTCAAGCATATTGGTCTTGAGATTATTATCACGACACAGTGTGGCTCAAGACTGCGGGCTTATCAATGTGTTCCCCGCAATATCGCTACTGGGGTCGCATCGTGACCTTTCTGAAGCTATGGGTGACACACGGCGCCATATTGTACTTTGTGCACAGAGAAGATGACGCATCTCACACGTCCGGGAGGGTCGCCTGACAAAGAGTTGAAGGGCCGATAATCTATGACAGCAGGTGTAGATATCTGCCAGTCAATCATCAAACCTGCCAAGAAACATTGGCAGTTGGGGAGTTCATGGCTGTACTGGCAAATATGTGGAACAAGATAAGCGGGAAAAATTCCTCATGGGAAGCAAGTTCGTCTCTGAAAGCTTTGCTTCGCCAGAGACTTCCTCGTAAGAGGACGACAGGGTAGGAGCTGGCATAGACACTTCATGTCGACGGAGTTGAAGTCACTGTTATTAAACCAAACGTAGATACAAAACGAATATCATTCGACATCACATAATGGATGACTATTACTGCCTAGACTACATGTAATAGCTCGGTTTCAATGGACGTGCGTACACATTTTGTTCAAGCCTTAATCGGACGGATGCTTTGCGGGTTGTGGAAAACATCCTTCGGATCCCAGGCTGACTTGATTTGTTCCAGAGCCGGAACGTTACCTTCCCAGTACGACTCCTGCGCATTCCTGAGTGACGCGTCGACAAATCCGGCGTAGGTTCCGGTGGCCTTTGCTGGAACAGTGTTGAGGATCTTCCGGTGAAAGTCTTCGAGGAAGTTCTTGGTAGTCTTGCAGTTTTCAGCGGCGTAAGATTGATAGAACATGAACTTGTCGCGGTGAGCGAAAGCCGTTGCGCCCGTGGGGACTTCTGAGATGGCACCGCCCACGGCCTGGAACCGAATGGACCAGGAGTTGTCGTCCGCTTGAGACTCAAGCGACTCAAAGAGCTCCGAAATCGCGGTTTGAGACAGGATGCCCTCCGCAGTGAAGCCGAGGCCCTTGGAGAAGAACTTGCCAGGGCTAGTGGACGTGTGACGTGACTCCTCAACCGCGTTCTTCGCCATTGAGCTGTCCCAGGTCTCCTGGCTTAGGGAAGCAGCACCGCCGGCAGGTAGTCTGCCCATAATGTTGGACTGGTGAAGGTCCTCCCATGATCCGTACCATGTGGCCGAAATGCGGACACCTGAGGAAGTCATGGTAAAGTCGGTGCCGAGGCGGTTGTCCAGGGTCGGGTCGGCGACCACCCTCTGCCAGCTATTGAAGGCGTCAACCTTGTCATCAAGGTTGCCGAACTTCAAGTCGTTGGTGTAGAAGAAAACTTCCTCTGGGGCTGGGTGCGTCTTCATCACGAACTCGATGACGATACCGAAGCCAGCGCCAGCGCCTCGCAGGGCCTAAGGGAGAGAAACTTAGCATCATAGCATCGTACTTTCGGTAGGGGGAATCTTACGAAGAAAAGGTCAGGGTTCTCAAGGTTGCTAGCCCTCGTGATCGTACCGTTGGCAGTGACAACCTCAACTTCTTCTACGTGGTCTAGAGTGGTTCCCCACATACGAGACATGGGCCCGATGCCTCCCTTCGCAATGTCAGAACACCGATGTATCATAGAATGTCGCTGCAGAGACTTACGACGGTGGCGTGACCGCCAATTCCAATGCCCCCGCAAAGGCCATGGGGAATGACTCGTTGATGGGCACGGAGAAGCTCGTCAATCTGGTTGAGCCTCGCACCACCGCCAACTCGAACGTTCCGAGAAGGAGTCGTCATGTCGACGGAGGTGTATTGGAAATGGTGCATGTCTACGGAAATGGCGCCATCCTCGCCGCCGAGGCCTAGTAGATCAACGTCAGCATATCTCATGCCTTTAGCGAAAATTTAGCTGCGAGCCTACCGTGGTTCCTATTAAGAATTAGTAAATGTCAACAAGCAAGGGCAGCTTGATACTTACCCCCATCCGTGTGCACCAGCCATGGCTTGAACCTTGGTGCCGTGCTTGAGAGCACACTTGACGACGTCCGCGACCTCCTGGGCATCCTTTGGCCGGATGATGGCAGCCGGGACAGAGCTGTGGCCGAGATTGAAGGGTCGAGCCCAGTTCCCCGCGTCGCCGAATCGCACGCAGTCGTCTCGGCCGGAGCAGACATCATTGAGGCACGCCTGGAGACTTGAGGGAGCCGGTGCAACAATGGGGCCTGACCCGAAAAGGTACTGAGCGATGACAGCTCCGCCAGCGAATGTCAAGGCAGCACGCCACGTCTTCTGCTCGGTGGAGGCCATGTTTTGTTGTAGCAAAGTTCAAGAAGGGAGTCTAATAACAGATTATGGTTGATTAAATTCATGAAGCCCGGGGGGTGCACGTCGAGCTCTTATACTGGAAAGAGATTTGGCCTGTAGTCGCTGCCACCGGTCGTCGTACGGGCATGCGGTGGCCCGCATCGGCGATCGGTCTTGGCCCGGAGCGGTCAAGTCTGTCTGACCTCCGCCGGTGTAGCCGGATTCGGGACGAGACAGCACTTGCACAAGGTTTCCACCCGAAGGAAATGCCGGAATCCGGTCTGGCGGTTCCACGATGTCTAACGACCCCTCACTTTGGCGACGATCACTCGGATAAGACTTGCGACAAGCTCCAGACAGCACCCTGAGTGTCTGCCTTTGGTACCTTATTCAGTTCAATAAAGTCCCAAAGTTGACTAGGCCTCTAACCGATCGCGTGTGCCTGATAGTCATGTTGGACAACATTGGCTATGTTTCAGTGTATCAGGAAGAGACATGTCTAAGAATACGCTAACTACATTCGAAGCGGTTTCCGTGTCCCTTGATACCTACGTCATTTGCGCAACAGCAAGAACCCCGCAGACAGACCCTCGTGTTGCTTTTGAGGTTCTTTTTCAGAAGAAGAAATCATTTGCTGTATTCCTGGAGTAGCGTTTTCCTCTCAGTAGAGGAGTTACAGATCTTCAGCACATACTCAGATTGCTACTTGCGGTTGTTCAGCCCACACTCTGTATCATGCGGTGATCTTGGCATCTTTGATGATAACGGCGAGAAGACGTTTGTAACGGTCAGATGCTAAGTCGGAGATATGACCCTCCCACTGCGGCATACGTGAAATCAATGAAAGATATCCGGTCAATGTCATGCCGAGTCTTCTCGACCCCACTGCTGGCTGCTGGTTGGAAAATGCAAGTCCGACAGGAAAAGGGATTTCGAGGCCTCCATGGAGACGACCGTCGTCCACATGAAGAGCCTCGGCTTCCAAAGAAGCGATCGTTTCCCCGGACTTGCTCCAGTAGAAAAGACCCAGGTAAAACTGGAAGAACATAGTACGCACAACTTCGTCTTCTCTCGCAGCTGCATCATTCGGTTCAAAACACAACAAGACTGGATCTCCCCGAAATAGTATGCTGGGCGTTCACTAGAACAAAACCCAACATGCTCTTTTCCATGATTGACTCCAATTTGAAGCCGGTAAAGATCTGCCAACGAGCTGCCGCACCCCTTTCTTGGAACCCATGAAGTATGGCCGATTCTCGTTTCTCTCAATCATCGCGACCTCGCTCTGTGCGAACAGCAACCATAGATTGCCTACTAGGTATCACCCTCGACCCATTACGATCAAGGCAGGCAGTCATGATCATGTGAACATCCGGAGAGCAGTTGCTAGAAGCATAACATAGTCCCGAGGGTTTCCAAGGAGCTGCTGCGGTTCACTGGAAGAGTTGCCAGACAAAATGGCATTAAATAACACCAGACGAAGAGGGAAACATGCCATTCCCACAATAAAGGACAACAACATACCACTCTCCAAGTCACGGGTCCAAGGTCGTCCACAGCGCCAAAAGAACGGCACAATCTGCCAAGTACTTATATGGCAAGACAACGTAGCATAAACACCAAAGAAAACGCTCAACGAGAATCCTAGAAACCCCCAAACGTTGCGAACGCCAAATCTACGAGGATCATGAACGCTCCTCAAGACATCCAAACACTTGTTAAGAAGTCCAGAAAGGAAGCATCAATCACGACACGACGCACAGCACACAAACTTCGTAGAGTTACTTGCTCCACGCGCATAGCTGACCCACCTGCTCTTACGAGTCCTTCGCGCCGTCAAACGCCCAAGTCCCCCTTAAACGTAAGAAAGTAAACAACACCCCCATCTCCGCGACCCCTGACACCATTCACTTATCCATAGTCTCTTCAAAACAAGCGAGTATAGGATCTTTGAGGGGCAAGTCTGATCCTCTGCCCTTAAGCCCGTCTCGCCCCCTCTTCCACTAGGAGACTGACTGAACCTCCTGGTTGCTAAACCCAATCATACAAAACATCCCCGACATCGCAACTGCCGTTGTACAGTAACGTAGTCTAGCGGAGTATTCCGG
Source organism: Colletotrichum theobromicola (assembly GCA_014705045.1). Lineage (NCBI taxonomy): Eukaryota > Fungi > Ascomycota > Sordariomycetes > Glomerellales > Glomerellaceae > Colletotrichum > Colletotrichum theobromicola. Next base: position 298,893 of record JABGLZ010000955.1, on the reverse strand, counting down.
CCTCGAAGACCCTCCACGGCAACCGCTTGGGCCGCTCTGCTCTAGACCGCGCAAGCTCAGTGGCCGCGGCTACCGTCTTATCGTATCCCCCCCTCCCCCACTTGCCTAAACGTTCTTATTCTTCCTCCCAGGCTATCCTTGGACATGTATATCTTCGGGAACGTCTCGGTGCTGGGGCATCGACCGAGTAGGATCGTCTCGTGGGATTCGTGTACTAGTCTTCGTCGTCTGTCTCTGTTCCCGCGGCACGCAGTGGGACGAGATGAGGGGGGGCGGGCTTGTCCGAGTGGCACGGGCGATGGCCTCGAAGTCTCGGATGGAACGATCGGTAACGACGATGGACGCTGGACGAGATGATGGGGGAGATCGGGGACGGGATGGGCTTTCGAAGAGGTGAGGCTCAACCGCGCAACTGCCGTTAGGTATCCTACTTTTGTCTGGTTAGCCCAGTTACTTGTATCCCCTCTGCGAAGCAGTAAGACACAAAATCAACACTCGTCCCAACAACTATGGCGCTTTACTGGGCTCTCAATTGTGTCAAAGGCGTTGAAAAGGAACGAACAAAATCATCTTCCGATTTCAATGATTCAAAGACGACAATGTTGAATGTTTTGTAAACTACAATGTTGGGAAACTTGGGCATAGTCATCCATACAAATACCGCTCTCATCCCCTTATCCTGCTTCCCTCCCCAAAAAGTCTCCTGTAGATCTCACAAATGACTGTTCTCTAGCGCAACCAGAAACACCTCTCGCCGGGCCAAACGGCGCCGGCGGACGGTTAGCATAAACCAAGCGGCCGTAGACTCGCACATCCCTCCGGTACCGAAACGCGTCGAACCAAGGAAAGGAAAACAAAGCCACACCAGAGCCAAAGAGAAAAAAGGCCCCGACTGCCAGCACAGTAAGAATACACCTCACGACTCTGGTTGCAACAACTAACAACAAGCTTCTACAGGTTTCAGAGCATCCAGACTTGCTTCTCTAATGGTTGAAGTATGCCGGTGCCAGAAGACGCACCCGTCCGCGGCATTTGTCTCGCTAGGCCCCCCTACCCCCTCCCCCCCTTTGTCAACGTCGGTGACGGTTTTCCGGTACGCGACGATTGCCGGCATCCCTACCGTAATCTAATAACATTTGGCATCAATTTATTCGAAGAAATATGTTACGTGATCCTGGACGGCAGAAAAGTCCGTCTGAACTATTCTTGGGCCCAGTGGTTCAATTTCAGCCTAGTAAATATTGGATGCCACCTGTGGCGGAGCAAAGAGTCTCATCTGCCCAAGGCTAAAGAGACCACTCTCCGGGGATTCGTAATCACATAAAAAGAAAGCACAACTGGTCGTATTCTGGACCTTTTCGTCTGTGCATGCATCCAACAGTGCACCGTGACACCGGCAGTCGAGTCTCCCCGCATGTCTGAGCGGTCGAGTGGAAGTGCGATCGATCCCCCGTCGCCCGTTCTGAAGGCAGCATTAAACGGGGAACCGTGGGTGCTTCCGTGACACAAATGTGCATCCGTCAGCCCGCTTACATCCCGATGCGAGGGCCTCTTTTGCCACTGATGATAGTCGACCTTGACAAGTCCGGCCTGGTGGGCCTGCGTTCCGTCCATTGGACGCCCCGATCAAACCACTTGCTGCGCATTAACGGCCGTTGGAACCTCCGATCGTTGTCTCCCGTATACTCGACGGCGCGATCGCCGCTTGGTCTAGTGCAAATGCACGGAAGTCGCATTCCCATCTAGATAGTCTGGTCCACCGCATCGCACTTACGAGGCCGCATCATGCCCGCAAACTCTGCAAATCACACGATCGCCAGCAAACCGGCTTCATGCCTGAACAGTCGAGTGCCCAACTCCACTCGGATCCGAAGCTTCTGCGCTTCTCATCACTCGCTTGCAGACCGCCCACCGCTAGCTGCTCATAACTGAGATTGTTGGTACCTCAGCGTTGCATCGTACACCAGTTCAGAGGGCGATGTAACGGCGGCTCGCCGAACCGTCGTTGGTGGCGGTCTCCGTGAACTGGCGAGGAGAGTGGCCGGAAATCCTGGGCTGGCAAGCCGAAGGTGGCCGCGGCTGGAAGTGCAATCTGGTTCGTTTGTTAGGTACGAAGGGCCAAAAACTGTTTCCAACCGCCGCTTCAAACGAAACAATTAAATCTCCGGGCCCAACCCGTCGAAATGAGGAGAAGCCGGCAGGGCGATCGCATGCACACAGAGTTGCAGTACAAATTGTCCGACCAAAGAAGAATGCTTCGCTAAAGGCCCTCAACCTGCAGAAGCGAGGGAGGGCAGCGATGGACGCGAGGTTGGTGATGGCAGGATGGTGTGGGCGGTGGGGAAACGGTGAGTGAAGACTCACGAGAGTCATACACGAGATGTTTGCGCAGTGTGGGATGCGGTCGACATGGGAAGAGCTTGGTCTCGGGCTTCGTCAGGTAATTATGTCTTGGAAAAGTACCAAAAACCAAGGAAAGCCGTGGGGAAAAGATCAATATTTGCCATGTCGTCGAGCGCCCGTTGTCGAGGTCCCCCAAGGTGGCCTTGGAAGTGGACAATGGCAAGATTGCCTAGGCAGGGCACAAGGCGACCGGCTGCAATTTGCGAGCCGCGTCCCGCCCGGTGTTCCGAGTCCAAATCAGGATTCAGGCGAGAAGCGAGGACGTACCAGCCCCCTTGTAGGGCGTCAACGATGGGGACACTGCTTTTGACAAAAATACAAGACCAACGGGAGCATATTTGCCCAAGGCCGGTGAGGCGTCGATGTGACAGACGACGCACTGCATTGTGCAGTCTGAAAGCATTTTACGGATATCCGTACTGCCTGCCGCAGAGGGCCACAACCTGTGCGGGTCGCAGTGGACGGGATGCTGTCAACAAGCGCGATGGAGCCAGTCAGACAACGTCTGCACCAGCAAGATAGCGCCGTTGGAAAGATGCGGGCTGAATGACATAGCTAGACGAAGATGGACGGCCGTGCTGGGGCTAAAGGCTCAAGCCGATCGTCCAGCGCTTCGTTTGATTCCGAAGTGGCATGTTCGGAAATGTTGACCAACAGACGTTATGGTCAACTGTGATACCGTGCTGATGCTGATCACTGGTGAGCCGTTTAGCGCAGGACCGAGCTCTTGTCGCTATTTTGGCACTGGCTTGTCGTTGATCAACAAAAGAGAGTCCCAACCGATATCAGGATAGTCTCTTGACCGAATATCGGGCAAGATCTTCTGCTCGGTTGCGAACTTTCTTTGCAGAATCGATTGAATGCTGATCCTCGCGACGTCGCAACACCAGGTGACCAGTCACGAGCAAAGAACGATCCAGTACGCATTCGCGTCGCGGCAATCCTGATCAGGTGCCAGGCTGATCTCCGGAGTGCTCCGCACCGTACGCAACTTTCATCTGCACGCTGCTGGCGATTTTGATCTGCCAGCGGGATATCGTGAAAATGAAGCCTTGTGAACGTTGCTGGTTTTTCGATGAAAACCCTTGGATTTGGACAACTGCGCTCCCAGAAAATCGTGCAGAGGCATCGGGCTGACCTACGCTGCCAGCCCAAAATAGCCAAAACAGGGCAGCAGTCGCAGCGGTGCATGAAACATGGGGCAAGCAATAAAACGTAGGTGACATGGGTCGCTCTGGAGTCTCGAACGACACCTTGCCTGGGGTTCGGAGATTCCAACTTTTGGCGAGAACCCCAAGTCGTGAACCGGCTGGCAGTCTGCCCAACCACCCTTGATCTTGGTCATTGGCTCAATACACAGTCGTGTAAGTCGCAGACGAGTCCAGCCAGCCATTGTCGCACAGGCCCATCGTTCATTTCGTTATCTCGCCGGCAACGTAGCAGCATACAGAGCTTCAAATGTCACAAACGACAACCAGCGCCAAAGAATCATCCCTGAACAGTCTGGCTGTCGCCTCTCGTCGCTCGGAAGATTTGTCGGAAACGTTGGACCGACGCGGGCAACAGTTTGGCTCTACAGGGATGCTTTGGCGACTGACGTGACATTGGGGGTGCACCATTGCCAGACTGACAGGCACCGGGGTGGTGGTGGGACCTGGCAGAGTCCCTGAAGATGCTGGGCAATTGGCCCTTCTTCAGCGGAACTTTGCGATTCGTGAAATGGATCCCCAGTGTCGACGTCGAATCGCCTAGGCGCTGCTTGTCGAAACGAGATTGAGTTTGCTAGGGACGCCTAGCTTCTGTGCGACAGCGACCCGCCACGAACGGGCAAGGCGGCAACGAGCAATACTGGCGTCGTCTGCTACAGCGTGAATGCCAGTGGATGAGACGAGGAACGTAAAGTCGTTCGATTAAGGTTGGGATCTTAACTTTGCAGATGTCTGACAACGCCAGCTGTCAATTCAACGTCTTTGTTCGTCCCGCGGCCGGATAATGGCGCACAGAGATTCTGTTTGCGAGTAATATCGTCTGAGCACTGCCTCACTGTCCCACATAGCACGGAGTCTTCCTTGCATCGTGCGACTTGCCTGGCAGGCGGAAGCGCAGAAGTATCTGATCGCAACTGCTTCGAGCCATGGTTAAGTAGACCGTCCACCGGAGGCGCCGATCTTTCTGTTGCACAACACGTTGCGACCTGCTGGTTGGTTGCTGTGGGTGAGCGCGGGCAAAGTATCAGAAGCATATGCAGCTGTCGCGTTTCTCGCGGATCAATGGCACCGCCTGGATGGAATGGCCGCGGGAGATTAGCAAATCTCTCAAGCATCTGATTCGGCAATTCCTCCGTTGCCGCCTCTCCGAAGTCAATCGACATCACGACGGCGCGACTGGGCTCAGAACGCGGCCGACTGGAAGCGTGACATGAGACTGTGAGAACACAAGACGATTAAGCGACACTGAGTGTCATCTAGGATTGTGGTCAATCGTGCATGACGAAATAGGCGCTCGTCGTGATGGCGCAGGCCATTCTATCATCAAAAGCCTAGACTCAGATACGCGGGGTCTGGCTAATTGACTGTCGGTGACTCACACCATATTCGTAGACATCCCGTCGTCTCGATGCTAGGCCTCTGCGGGCCAAAGTTTGACAGGATGCACACGAAATCGTTTGGGACCCTAATGACGGGGCGCAATCCCGCTTTCAGACAATGCCCAGGTATTGGTGTATCGGCCGAGTCAAATATCCGATGCCATCTGCGAGGGCCTGCCGTGAAAAGCCCAGCCACATCGGGTTGTGGGTGGCTTGAAATGACAAGTGGTGGGTCAGGGGAGACTTTGACGAGGGCGTGACGGGAAGCTTGCCAACTCCCGGCATTGCGTGCAGATGGGCGATTTCACAGTCAGACCCGGCGGCTTGACTTTGGGCGTTGTGGAGTAAAGACACATGTCGACGGGAGCGTCGCGGAAGCTCAAAGAAAGTAATGCCGAGTTGATCAGCGGGGCCTGGATTAAACGGTTGCACAATGCGATAGTGCATGAAGGGCGGATAACAGTTGATGTCATGCCATGGAAACTCCCAGATGACCTTGGACAGGAGTCTGGAGCAGCAAAATGTCGCCTGATAATAGCAACGTTCGGAAGCAGTCGCCCGTGCCATCCGTCGCGTCATATCAGCGGAACAGGCTTGGCCTGTTGAACAGGCCCAAGATAGCTCTCAGACCGCGGGTGCTGTTGGAGCATGGCGCTGACTGGTGCTCTCGTAAGGCGGCCACAGATGTGGATGTTGATTGAAGTCGAGAAACGATATGTTCGGGTGTGCAACCCTGGGATGAACTAGGTGTCGGGCCCATTCCCGTGTCAATGCCGTGCACGGCATAGCCCAGCGGAACGGCCTCACGCCGGAGCCGATTAGAGAGGGGCGGGAAGCGTTGGACGGGGTCTAGGCCTGGTGACGTGCATTGCTCAACCACGGATTCTCAATTGTCAAGACTGAGCCCTTGTGGTCGTGCGAGCAGTAATGCTTGGCTACTGGCCGCTCGCTCGGCTGACAAAGTGAGGCGGATGGTAATGATGGATCGCGACTGAAATCTGCCGATTTGGTGACATTCCGAGCTTCTCGCTCTCGCTTCTGTTGTGGCCCCTCAGCCAGCGTCACCACCTGTGAGGAAAGGATATCCATTGTGTATTTCAAATCACGAGACCAGACAAAAGCGGTACTGATCCAAAGAGGCAGATTGAGTCCGAGGTGATATCCGTGAGGGATTTGCTAATGAATGCAGTCTTGCCATCATTTTATTGCGTTGCGCTGGCGGCAGAGGCTGTGACACCTTGTCGAGGAGCATGTTGTCTCCGCGAAGTGTCAATATGGGCCCAACGGCTGCAGGGGCGTTTCGAAATATTTTCAGAAAAAATGGTGCGGCATGTACTGTACACAGCAGATGGCGAGTTGACAGCGGATGCATAAACGGGAGCCAGTGAAGATCTGGGGCATGAGGCGATCCCGTTTTGCTGCGGAGGGCGGCAAACAGGGGGCGAAGGTATGGAATAGAGTTGTGCCGTCATAAGTGCGAGGAGCGGCACCAGGGATGGTGTTCAAGCGGACGCGAAACATTTGTCCACCCTCTCTGCCCTCTCTGCGAGCCTGTTGGTTCCGTAGCCTTGCACGGTGGCCAGTGACATGCCGGCCGGTGCAGCACCAGAGCTCCGTGTCGATTCTTGGTGCGGCGCGTCCTTGTCAAGCCTGCTGACCAAGGGAACCATCAGCGGCGACACGCCGGGGCTCGGCGGATGGGAGGCGCGGAGGGATCCAGGAGTGATTCGAGATTGCACAGCCTTGCGGCGCTCGTTTGAAGGGGCACATGTTTGGTGTTGTTGAATTTTGTCGTGCCCACCCAAGAGGGGAGACTGAGGGTTTCTTCTTGTCGTCCCGCGTCGACCCGCCTGAGGGGAGCAGACGGGAAGCTGGCGGGAAGCTCCCCCATGGACGATGGAGACGGGACGGGGCTTCTGAGGAGAGAAGGGTCCGTAAGAAGGACGGGAAGCTTTTTGCGACTCGTCAATTGAGTAGGTTCACAGTGATAGGCCGTCATGCCCATGCCAAGAGGAGGTGAATCTCCGCTATGCCGACATCCGCAATTTGACGATCCGGTTGACAGAAGCCGAAAGCGCGAAGCGATAATGTGACGATGTTGGGACGGAGATTGGAGATGGACAGAGTCAGAGGGGTGCAATCGAAGAGGATCGGGCTTGGGTTCGTGGAGTCAAACAGTCGGGTCGAGAGCGACCTGATGGATTGAAGCCCCCATCCGCGGCGTCATTGGTGCTGTGTGAATGCTGTGTGTTGGAACCCAGGTAAGGCGCTGAAGTGGCCAGGGACGGAGGACGGTCCGATGAGGAAGGATGTCGGACATTGCCGCGGTGAGTTCAGCAAAGTCAGAGAGAGTGTCTCGCTACATTGGTGCTGCAATTGGTCGAGTGCATGATGGGCAGCAGATGGTTTGATGGCAGTCGGGCCCGAGGCGATGCTGATTGATGGGGCCGTGAGGTAACGTTGGCAAGGGAAGGAGATGACAGCGGCAGCGGGTGGAAGGGGGAAGGGGGGCAGAGAAGAGGGACGGGGGGCTTGCTTGCTTGCTGGGGCGGTAGAAGGACGGAAGCTTCTTTGCTTGTTCGATGCAGATGAGGAAAGTCTGGAAGGGACAGCGAAGGGTTCGAAGGAGGTGAGGTGGTTAACGGATGGACGAATAGGAGGCCTAGGAAGGGGTCCAAGGCGAAGGTGATGGAGGGGATGGAGGGGATGGAGGGGGAGAGATTGAATTGAAGCCGGATAAGAACGGACGGGATGGGATTGGCAAGGTGTCTGCTGTCTGGAGTTATTGCACGGTGATAGAGGAAGGGACGTTGGAAAAAATGAAGTCTATGCCTGCGTTCTTCGTTCGTCGTACCTGACAGTTTTTGTCGTTCTGCGCACCTCACCTGTGGGCTATGTCGTGCCTGCCTTGCCTGGCTGTTCGGGAGGGGGAGCAGGAGGGGAGGTGGTGGGCTGCCTTAGGACGGGATTGGCAGGACGGGAAGGAGCGAGAAAGAAGCCGAACGAGGGATGCCAGTCGAGGGCCAATGGCGGAGCATCAGTGGCTAGCGTGAGAAAAAATAGGTGGAGACCCGTCATGATTGTTGTTTTGATGATTTCGCGCACTGTAGGGGCGCTCTTTTTTATCGTGTCGAAACACCGTGCTAATTGTGGGGTCTCACGATAGACGTCCGGAAGACGACGACGAGGGAAGGCAAGGTGCTGAACAGATACTCACGACGTGGACAGTCGATGTAAGGCAGGACGGGAAGAGACGGACACATTGGTGCGGGCAGGTACGCCGGAATAGGAATCATGAGGGAAAGACAGGTACGAGGGAAAGAGGGAAAGGAAAGAGCAAGCTTGGCGCCTCACTGTGAGAGGCAAGAGGCACCTTCTTCGTGCCCTGCTCCTGCTTCTGCTTCTGCTCCTGCTCCTGGTGCCCGACTCGACTCTCAAGTGGAAAAGCAACGTCGCGCCTGTGCTGCCCTGGCTGCTGAGTCTTCCTCCTGAGCGTTCCTTGGTCCAGAAACATTCAAATGGAGCGCGACTTAATTGCTGCCGGGATGCGAACACCACCTGTCCCTGATCCCAACCCAGCCAGCTGACATAAGGCCATCATCCATCAATCTATCCGTACCCGTAAGGCACGGAGAAAGATGCCCTACGGAGATGCAGATACAGTGGACATGAACCGGCGGCTGTGTCCTCCTCTTCCTCCTAGGGCGAGAGGTCAAAGCCCGGGCTGGGGTCAATGACAGCTGTCAGATGAGCCACTCTCGGAGCAATGTCTTCAAGACTGTGACAGGCCCTGGGGAGTCGATAGGCCCTAGAATAGCCGTAGAGCGACACGACATGCCCTGCTTGGGATGCAAATGACGCCCAACAGGGTTAGGACCGGCGTTGTTGCGCGATGGAAGGCCCCGTCAGACGACGAGAAGACTTCCTGATCAAGAGAATTGTGTTTGTAAATGATGCCCTGGCCTACCCCGTGTGTCTGTTCACCGAGCCCCGTGTGGAGATTCCTCACGGATAGAGGTACGGAGGCAATCGGAGGTGGCCGGGCAAGGGGACGAGGGACCGAAGGAAGGAATCGTCGCCGTTGGATGCGATGCAGACGAAGATTGAGTGGGAGCGCGATGGATGGCGAGCGAGCGATAGCGATGATAGCCTTGCAACCCAGCAATAGCACCATCGCAACCACCCCAGAAGGAGATTTGATCCCGAGTCCATCGACAATCGTCAAAGCAAGTGTCTCAGAAGCTTCCATTCATGCCTTGATGCCTGCCTTCCACAGCTTCTTCCGCCGCGCACAGACGCCGAGTGGGGCCTGTGGACTTCCGGACCGGCCACGGTAAGGTACACTTACAGGGATATTTTGGCATCAGGGGACGAAGGGCACAAGGCAGGGTTCATGGGTTCCGTCAGTGCCATTGGATGGGTCCAGTCAGTTCAGTGTCTCTGGACTTTTGTGAAAGGTACCTTACCTGCTTCATCATACCTTGTCTCTACTATATCCAATGTGCCAAAAGTCCGCACAGCCGGGGAGGGACGAGCTCAACAGCCGTGCATCGAAACTGGATGACGGATGATGGACGACGGGCAGGCACACAGGCGTCTCGTCTGTGTCCTGGGCGTCACCGTTCAATCGTTCATGGTTAGCTGTCTGTTACATCTGCAGACTGCACCTCGGTGGGGGGGAAGGGTTAGGGGGGTAAACACCACCATGCTAGACCATACCCAGGTGCGCTGGCACTAGTGCTCTTAAGGCAGTGAAAGTGGACAGTCGAATTGTGGAATTGTTCTCCTCTGCCAAAGCACCTGCATCAAACGGGTCTGCTAAGTCGATTCTGGACCTAGGACGACGATGACGGAGCGTGGCCTCTGCAAATCTTCACCAAGACAAGAAGGCTCCAAGACAGCTCTCACGGTGCTTGGACGCGATCATCCTTGATATTCCCTCCCAGATGGGGCATTATTCTTCAGCTTCAGGGAGAGGAAAAAACAGATGCATGTGGGATGTGGGCGACGGCATGGGATGGATCCCCCATCGCATCGTCGGTTGCATGTGCAATCGCTGCTGTCCCGTCTGCTGCAAGTGCAACGGGCGGCATGGCACGACGGGCAGCATGGATAAGGTAAGATACACCTTTTCTCCCCGTCTTGTACTATGTTGCCTTGCCTTGCCTTGCCTTAGGTAGGTACGGACATCTCTGGTGCGCAAGACGGACCCGATGCACGATGGCAGTATGCAAACAGGCCCTGCTTTGCTTCCTTCAAAAGGCATATTGGCCAACTTCACCTGCCCTGATCTAACCCCCGACCGACCTTATCCGGGCCGTTCAACAGACTGAATTTCTATCGCATTTCTTCAGTGCGTGGCATAAGGTAAGATGCAGAGTGCATGCCTGCCCAACGCGCCTGTGCCTGGCCGTCCTCAGGGAAAATCATGTACGGTAATTGGCTGACTGGATCAAAGGGGGCAAGATGAAGGAAGGAAGGTACCTTAACTTACCTCTTGCCCGCGACAATATTTCAGCGCGCTATTGTCCCAGACAGATGGAGCAGCACCATCGGGGTGCGCCTACTTCATCTCACTCAGGGAAGGAAGCCCCAGAGAAGAAGACGAGGAAAAAATAAAACAAAACGGTCAGGTACTGCTACTCCATACAGGAGGCAGGTACCTTGGTTCTTTCCCTGCTCGCTCTGCGCACGGGTCATGTACCCTCTACTTCCGCGCCTGCATCCACAGCCCAATCTGTCCTTCATCGAGTATTCGTACCTCCCTGATCCAGGACGGGGCAGGTACGTACTCTGCCCACCTCAGGATGGCCCCGGACGCTCACTGGACCTTGGGTGGTGGTGGCCGTGGACTGGGCATGACAACACTGGACTGACCGTCCATCTCGCCGCCATGATCCATCCGAACACCCCTTCCCTTGCCCGGGTCTTTTCCCTATCCACGTCCAAGGCAAGGCAGGGCAGGGAAAGGCAAGGCAGGACAAGGCAGGCCTGGCCAGGGTCCCTTCATGTCCACGGCGCTGTCCAATGCGTCCCTCCCCCAGTGCAATGTTCGCCTCAGTCTAGGTACGCAGTAATGCCTGCCTGCCTGCCTTCCTTCCTCATTACATGCTGGCTGCACTGCGCTGCGCTGCACTGCACTGCATACCTACCTCCACAGTTCAGGTATCCGTCAGGTAAGGTAAGGAAGGCAGGCAAGTAAGTGCACCTCACATAACGAAATGCCGTTGTACCTGCCTCAGGATGGACCTCTGTGCAAGGTTGAATGAAAGCACTCGGGAGAAGGAAGGTACCTACCGACCATACTTCCCTACCTTACCCTGCCTTGCCTTACCTTACCTTTCCTTCTTTCCTTTTACCTGACCTGACCTTGCCTTCCTGACCTTGCCCTGGGTGCCGCTCTGCGTTGTTCTTTCTGCTCACCTCGTCCATACGTACCAATCCGTCTCTGCAGTTTCCATCCCGACTTATTCATCTCTCCTCCCAACTCTGTCTCTTGTCATTTTGCTGCCCAGCCATCGCCAACACAGCCCGCAACGGCATCAACGCTTCTCCAACGCTACATAATATCTCCGGTCGAGGGTCCACGCCAAAACACACACTTGCAGCATCCGCCTCGTCTACACTAGTGCGGCCACCACCTCCAACACCTCGCACTCCCTCACCTCTGGCCACCAATCCATCAGAGATATCCACACCACAGACCACAAACCTCGTCAACGGCTTCATCATCTTTCAGACGCCGCCTCCAAGACCACACGCCCCCCCTTCCCAGACATCTTCGTCAACCCCGTCCAGGCTACCTTGTTCAATATCTCCTCTCGGTTGCATTCCTTGCCTTCCATAACCTTAGACCAGATCCACTGTGGTGCTCGACCAGGACGCTTCAACGGCTTTCAAAAGTACCTCTCCAGTGGCCTGTGTCCTCCTCGTCCATCTCCGTGCTTCATGCGCCACCGACGACTCGGCCGCACGGAGCTTCATTCAACTTGAGTCTCCCATCGGCTCCTTCCATCAACACAACCTCCGTCTTGAACCACTTTGCTATTCACATATCGACTGTCCCCAGCGACAACTCCAGGCCCTGGTGCTCTCGGTCAACAGTCCAGGCAAGAGACCCCGTTCCAGCTACGACACTTGCTCTCTCTCTCTCTGAGCTCCCAAACGAACTTCGTACACACCGTCTCTAGGTACCGAGTTACCTGCATATCGCAAACCTGCTCCAGGGTACTCCAAACTTGGCTTCGTTGACCGCCCCCAAGTCCCGTTGTCGCTTGACAGCTCGCCTACTACCAACGACTGCCACCGACCAGGGGGAGGCGACAACCACTGCCAAGGGATTTGTCTCGCGGCACAGACCAGAGCAGCGCAAGGATTACTACTCCTCTTTCCCAGCGACAGGGGCCTGCTCTCGTCCAGTATTTGACATTTTGCACCCTGATATAAGGCACTACCTTGCCTTACTCAACCATCAACTTCTCTGTCTCTCCAATCCTTGCCCATCTAGCCCAATCTGAAAACCACTTCCACCTTCTATTCACCAACTTAGTCTTTCGATACCAGCATCTAACAACTTTGATCGATCATCATTTCTACGGTTGATGGGTTCTTCGCCACCATTTTCTACAAAAGCATTCGTCTTTCGTTCCACGGAACGACAAAACTTGGACCTCTATTTCCTCAAACTCAAATTACTATTCAAACACCTTCAACATGTCGAGCCAATTCTACGACTACAACCAGTCCATCCCACCAAGGCCATTCCAAGGTGATCAAACCATGTCTCAACCAACGCTGGGCCACAATGGGAGCACACCAAAACCGAACCTCTGGCTGCGCATGGTGCAACAACCGCGTAATGCGAAGGTTGCTGGCGGCAAGGATAAAGGTACGTTCTATTGCGCTTGATATTCTTCAGGCATACACCAGCCCTCGCCTGCCCTCTGCCTCGAACTCTGGCCGCTTGGTCGCCTACTACGTTGCCTTCCAGCTTGGCCTCTGACCAGCCCTCAAGCTGCCTTCAAGCCTATCATCCATTTGGAAACTAGGCTAGAGAGACACGCGAGAATGTGGAGGGAGGATGAAAGTGAAGACCACAAGTTCAGAAGAGCCTTGCGGATGGCGATCGCTCGTCTGGTCATACTCCGGTCACAGAGTCGGGCACTAGCCAGCTGAACGAGGCTGTCGTCAACTGGATCGACGTGTGTTGACCAAATCTGCAGATACCAAGCCCATCGACCCTCCACCCGTTGTTGAGCTGTGCGTCAACAAGAACAATTGGGACTGGAACAGATATGGCAATCCCGAAGCCGTCGTCCACAACCCACACCTCTTTCTGACTTGCGAATTGGTCGGCGTCGATTCCAAAGACAGCGACAAAAAGGAAAAGACGGATCTCGCAAAGGCTCTTCAAGGAGTGACGGTGTCTTCTCTGCACAAAGTTAAAGATCAGCATGGCAGCGACGCAGCTTATTTCGTGTTCGGCAACCTTTCCGTCAAGGTGCAGGGGACCTTCCAACTACATTTTATCCTCTACGAGATTTTCAACGGGGAGGCTTGCTTCGAATGGGCGGAAGTCATGTCGGAGCCGTTCGAAGTCCATTCACCACGAAGTTTCCCGGGATTGGCGCAGAGCACGACATTGACCAAGACCCTCAGCGACCAAGGGATTAGAGTGCGCATTAGAAAGGATTCGCACAAGGTCCGTACTGCAGCGGATACGGCGAGGTTTGCGCAGGCCGTTACTCAGAAACGAAGATTCCACGAGGACTCCCAGACGACCGTCGTCAAACGACACCGCGGCGAAGCAGCGACAGTCATGCCGCTCCAAATGTCACTACAACAAGGAAACAACTACGCTACCTCGGGGGGCTCGCAGCATAGCCCATTTGATATGGCACAAGTTCAGCAACAGTACGCCATGGCACCAACGTCCTTGGCCGCGTATCCTCTCACGCCGGCAGCCACGGTAACACAAAGCCCACCGCTCTGGTCGAACCCGAACACTCTGACGCCGAATTCGGCCGGGGGGTTGACGCAAAGTCCGCCGCTGATGTCGGATCCCTACGAAAGCATGATGAGGATGGGAGACAGGGAGGCGTCTTGGAACGCGCATGCTATGTACAGGCCCACATCACAGATGGGCTACCGATACCCGCCCCATAACAACGTCAACTAGAAAGAGCCGGAAGTTTTATACGGCGAGCCGATTTTCGAAAATACCAACAAATCCCGAACAACACCAAGGAAGACCTCAAGGTTGGGGGGGACAAGGAGTTTACTTGGATCGAATCGATTTCTGCAGAAGCACATTCCTGGGATTGCATACTTGGGTAGACAGGCGTTACGGTTTTAGGATGAAGATACCCCTGGGTTCCTTGGGCAGGAGAGGCAGCATCTTGGGGAAAGATGGCACATCACACCACAGCAGCATAAAAATATCATCTTTCGTCGGCAATGAAGGTCAATCAAACTCATTCGGGCGTGCTACGACGGATATTCCGTCCTAATTGTCCCTATCCGCGCCGTGAGACAAGCCACCGAAGAGTACGGATTATCCGGGTACTTGTCCCTTGGACAGCGTTTCAAGTAGTAATGTGGACGATTCCAGGAGCTATGGAGGCTCGAGGTGAGTGGTTTTACCCCTGTCATAATCCCCACAGCGATGCTACTTGAAACAAGAGGGTAGGTGACAGATTCGGAGGACAGCCAGGGGGTTCGGGCAGGACCCTGACTGCAGCTTCAGCCAGCCAGTGTCCAGTCACCTCGACATGGACTTGACAAAGACATGTTGACGCACGAAGGGGCTAGACCAAACCGTCGGCGCGACTAAGCACGTCGTTGTCTAGGTTCGTCTGTGGGACATTGGGGGGGAAATCCCTAATTCAAACATGAAAGGCTAATGTTTGAGCTGGGTGTCGATACAATGACTTGCAGGCGTTCTGGCTGGGCAGTCTACGTGGCGCATGCGCACGAAGTAATGCGGAAGTTTAAAAAGAAGACCCGGCATATGACACAGTTTGGTTTGGGAACGAACCCGACTGACTGGGGCTGGTTTATGTTCTGAGTGGGTGGTTTGGATAAACGGCCCGTCAGGCCCAAAGAATCCCAGGAATCCATGATTCAGGCAAGCTTTGGATGCGAGTCAGGACGATCGGAGGAGGCATCAGACGGAGGGAGAAAAGTAAAAGTTTATTGCCGATTGATAATGAATTGGAGCTTTGATCGGAGCAAAGATCACAATGCGGAAAAAAGGGAGGGGGAGAGGCTCGAGCGAAGTGGTGCCGTGGACCCCATCACACGCAGTTTTGCAACCATTGGAAAGCACCTTGGCCTATGAACAGCGTCTCCGTACTTTTAGGTAGAAAGGGGATGAAGGTTTGCTAACTTGGCTTGGAAGAGGAATAACAGCCCTGCAGCGCTCTGATGGCAGGGCAGGGCAGTTGATGCTCGGGGGTTAATTAATCTGAGGCAATGACAGGCAGCGGGTTCCTTGCACCGTGTAGGGCGCCTGCCGATTTGGGGACCGCAGCTTCGGCGCAGTTGCAGGGGGTCCGGAGGAGTGAGTTGTTTTGGTCAAGGCTCAAGAAGGAAGGAGATTTCCGAGAGGCCGTTGCAGTCCGCCGGGTCGACCGAGCAAAGCCGCTCTTTCTGTTTATTCGGCGTGCCTTCTCATCCGGATGCTTGCATCGCTGTGAAGAGCGGTGCCTGCCTGCGACTGCGACTGCGACGTGGTGGGCAGGTGCATTAGAGCAGCGAGCGCGTTGTTTCCGTTTCTGCCCCGCCGTCATAGCAAACCTCCACTGCTTAAGCAGATGGAAGGAGAAGGTAGCCGGGTACGTACCTACCTACCTCTTAGGTGTGCCTAGTCGCGTTTTCTCTCCCCTCCTTCCACCACGACCTCCTCCAAAACACCTGCATCGCACTGACACGATCCACGACGACCGCAACAACACGACATCGTCACCCGCGCGGGAATGCTCCTCCTTGCCCCAACTCTCAATTCTTCTGCTTCAATCACCTCTCTTTCCAGCCATTCTTCTTGCACAGCCACGTCGCATACACCTTCTGCGTCTGACGTATTTGTCACCGCTTCGGTCCGGCAGGCGCAGCGGCCATCCTAGTCAGCCATCCGGACGATCAATCGCTCCCCTGCTGCTTGGCCTCTGCTGAAGAACAATGCACCGCATGAATCTGGCCCTCTATCGACATCTTCGAGCCGTTCAGTCAGAGCTTACCGATCTCCAATCTCGTCCCGGATGTTCGTCCCTCCATCCATGCCGGCCGCTGCTGTCGTCCCATCTCTGACCACCTGTTCATCCACACCACCTCCGAACGGCCGGACCTGGACCTGGACCAGGGACCGACTATGACGTGGATGATCCCGCCATCTGTTGATGCATGGACCATGAGTACAGAGATCCGGGTGATCATACGAGATGCAGAGGCTGATACAACTCTGTTCGCGGGTACTCAATGCGCAAGCAATGGCGGCAGGCGACATGAGCCTGGCAGGGCTGGTTAGACTCGAGCCGCGTCGTCGATCCTGAGGTGCCGCTCCGCACCGGCCGTCCTGCGTTCCGGCGCCCGAACTCCGATGACTGTCTCAGGGTTCACAGATCGGGTCGCCTGGTCGCGCCCTTTTCTCCGATGGACAGCTCCGCGTCATTGGAGATCGCTGGCGGGTTCATGAGGCTCAACCAAAGTGTTGTCTTGCCTGCCGCGGCCCTTCGAGGTTTTGGACTCTGAACGCCACCCGCCAGGCCCGGTTTTCGGGTGCTGCCGTTGCGCTCCAGTGTTTTGGAGTCTGCCACCACTAAAGTGTCACAACCGACGTATGCGCCTCTTTGTACCGGTCTCCCCGCGCAAGGTTCAATAAAACAACTGAATCGCCTTGTATCTCAGAACAATAATTGGAGACAGCCGCTGCAGTCGAGATCCAGACCCAAGCAAGATCGAACACAGAGCAACGCAGCAGCACCCCGGCGATGGTTCCCAACATCATAGACAACTTGCCTTTTCTGGCCGCCCTCCCGGACAAATCGCCCCATTTGTCCTTGACCGTTTGATGCACGCTGCCTCGATCGGGACTCTGCGATGCCGCCCTAAACGTCGAGGGTCCCTCGAACCAAGCGAGAGGAACAATCTGTCCCGGATGCCGGTTGGACACATGCATACCCACGACAAGGGCTGGCGAGACACCTTACCCTCCATCTTGAGCATGACGTTCGATCTCGTCCGATGTCCGCCATCCCGTCTTGAACTGTCAACATGGGCTGAATACCAGACGACGGTTCGGCCTCTGCCATGTTCCGAAGACAGATGACACGCACAGAGCAGCCGCTCTGGCGGAAGACATACCTGCCAGAAAGCTTCCATCCATGCGCCGTGTCTCGAACTTCCGCTCCGCCGCCGTCTGTTCGTGGGGGAAGGCCACCCCCGACATCCCTCCCCACACCGCCGAAACCCTGGCCGAACTATGCCAGAGGCTGAGTTGCTTCAGGATCCTTTCTGCCAGAGCCTGGCCTCTGCCGCCTGTCGACTCGAATATCGCACGGTTAGCCCCTCACCAGGGCAGAATTCAAAATATTCTGCCCCTTCTTCCGCAATCACTGCCCGCTCTGTCAGTGATCCAGCGCTGTACAGCAGCAGCAACAGCCTGGACGCCTGTCTCGCTTGGGCCCGCACACCCCAGGCGATGGAGGGGATCTCCGACACAGCTGACTGCAAGCCTTAAACTCTGATTCTTTCTTTTTCCAACTTCCGTTTTGCGGCTATTGACGTTACGAGATCTCGGCTGCGTACAGGCATCGCTGGATGATCGCCATGCGCCTTATTCCGATGCAGTACCGACATGGATTTTGACTACCCAGCCTGCTGCAAGCCACTCGACGTGTGTCCATGTACCGGTACAACCACGTTGGAGGCCCGTTGTACTGAGTACATCCCCTGGCGTGCCTGAACCGCACACACCCGAAGACTACTTCTGCGGTGCAGTGCAGCAGCAGACAGCACACCTCCAATGGCCTGCAGATAAGCGTGCATTCACACACCACCGCCCACGCCGTCGACACGCCCTCTTGACGCCCCCAACGCATGGCGGGAGCTGTTCTGGGTGTGGCGTCAACGTGACAAGAATGCAGAGTTTGAGACACGCAGACGAACTCTGCTGCGTGTGAAATGGATATGACATTGAAATGGGTAATCGACAAGGGCTCAATCCCCGAATCGGCAAATGAAATTGAGAATGGGCCTGGCAACAGCAGCGTCTATGCCACGTCGGGGAGACAGACGAGTGTCGATGCGCTGTAGGTGATGCCACTCGAGCTCGCCATGCACCTTCTTGGGCCTTACCGATTGGGACCTGCGCGTTCTCGCGCGATGCAGCCATTCTGTAATGGGACGACCGTGGATTCACCTTTCCTTCTTTGCCATTTTACTCACCGCAATTATGCTCGTCTGATATCTGCGAGCTAGCTTTGCAGTGACCCAGCATGCTGCTCGCTGCGCTTCTGCGTCAACAGTGGGTCACGGGCGGCTGTTCTTCTTCCCCTCACCGGTCCCCGCCTGCCCACTTCTCTATTTACCCCAGGCTCGAGTTAGGCTGGCTCGCAGCTCCCAGTGTAATGGGTGCGCGGGCGAGGCGGGCGCCGCCGGAATCGCGACTCCGAAGAGTTGAAACATTGGGCGAGGAGGGCCGATTCGATTGGGCCCTCCGGTACTTCGGGGCTTTTCACCCTACGTCAAGATCCCAGGACCTCAGGGAACCCTAGAGTTTGTGAGAAATTTATGGTTTCCGTCGTCTCAAAAAATCGTTCGATTGGAGCTTGAGAAGGGATGGCTCGATACAATATTGAGCAATAGCTCATTTCGGTGACATTGATAACGCCGATCCAATCGACGGCCTGGATCGCACAGGACACCTGCCAAACCTCATCAGTGTCGGCTTGGTGTGTACCTGCCAATGCCGCCTCTTGGCTGACAATGAGCCAGGTTCACGTTGGTCGCGTCTCATCTCGAGTCCCGGACTCCCGTGAAGCTGCCTGCCGCAGAGTCTCCGCACCATTCGTGTCGCGCGCTGCGACGTTCTAGACCTGACAGGTCCGTCATCCCGCCAACACTATGGATAGGCCTCAACCTATTGGCGGCTGCGAGCCGGTTGAAAGTTCTCGGGACCCAAACACGGGACGCTCGGTCGGTGGTATTAGACATGCCGTCCCCATGTTTGCTTGCATGCGGAGATGCTTATGCGTAAGGTAGGAACTGAGGCTCACCTGGCTCACCGGTTGATTGCCAACTCCAGACGATGTTACGGGGTGTCCTTGAAATGGCGATGTTCCCATGGAAATAACGACTTCGTATTATCGCCAATCCTGTTTGACATGCTTAAGACGGTCTGATATGGCTGTCAGATTGCCACCGGGAAGCCAAGTGGCTGCCAACCACCGCTCCCTCGTCTCGCGAGGCGCTTCAGGCGATCTTTGGCAACATGGGGAAGGAAGACTCCATTCGATGGCACGTGGACAGTGCCAGATCTTAGTTGAGCGTTGCCTCCCGTTAGATGAGCGGTGTCTAATCACGTTTTGTGGTGTTGGTTCACGCCCATGCGCCGCGACGCACATTGCCACAGCTGAGTGTGTGTGGGTTTCCACCAAGTGTGGCGGCTGCTCAAAGTAGTGATCTGCTTCCCGTCGTCCGGATCATCTCGCCGTGGAATGGTGGGATCAGCAGGTACGGATTTCCAATTTGAATTGCAGCGAGGACCGTCTTTGAGGGCCAGGTTTTGTGGCTGGGGGAAGGATATGCGTCGGCACCCTGCCGGTTGGAAAGGCAGGGGGTTTGGAAGGGAATTGTTGGTTCGCGTCGCGGTGGCGTTTTTTGATGTGGCGCGTGTTGATGGTCGTGATCGGCGCGTGTGGTTCTGAGATTCCCAGTTCATGGATGCTTTTTTCAATAATCCGAGGAAGCGCAGACTGCAATATTTGGGCTTTGGGATACATGTCGTTTTTTGACTGAGGCACTAGTGCCTCGTGACCAGGCAATTAGGTTGTGCCAGTTGTGGCATACTGTCAGTCTTACCTTTGCCAACGCGGCCCACTAGGATGGAGGCTAATTGAATAAGATCAAATATAAATTTATCGTTGACGGTGGTCTGCTTTGTCCTTTTCAAGCATCAAATGGAGGACGCTCAGTGCCATCTTGTGTATTCTTTCCTTGCCTCTAGTCCGATGCATCTGATGGATACTGGGAGATTCTAACATAAGACGTGTCGGGAGCTGTCAGCATGAGGCACATATCCATCTTCGACTGCTGTTTTGATTTAGTGTTTATGGATTATTGTAATGAATAGATGGGGAGGGAAGGTGAAGGGAAAAAAGATGGTGATGATGCAAGGGGTTTTGCTGCTCGGCGACGCTCTTTTCCAGGGCCGAGGTGATGTTCCAAAACCTAGGCGAAGTAGACGGGGTTCTGTAGGAAGGCAGTATTCAACGCTGTGTCTATTTTCAATGATTCTGAAGAGTCTTGGGTACTCCATTCATCTACTGAGGACTTTATACTTAACACGCTGGCTGAGGATGTTATGTCTCTGTGAGATGGTCTGAGTATAAGTTGGAGACTTTGGGCTATGATGTGGGGATGGACCAGGCAATGCGACTTTGGCTCTGGACCTAGAGATCAAACCATCCTCGTTGACCTTATTCAGATGAGACCCGAGCTGTTGGATTTAACGGTGAAAGCCTGGCGGGATTCAGAAGTCAGGGGGAGGTTCCCTGTGGCGCTATTTCCGGTTGTTTATCCTTGTGAAATACCTTCAGAGTGGATGGTGTCGTGTTATGAGAGAGAAAACGCTGGAAAGTTGTAACTATATCTTGTGATACTAGAAGTAAAGTTTAACTTATGTCTGGGGTTAGTGCGAGTTGCAAGACTGCAGTTACCCACTGGGTTATGATTGCCTTGGGTAACTCACGTGCCGCTTGCAGAGTAGTTTAAATACTGTGAACTCTCACCGCTGAGTGAGATATTTATATTTTACTGCTGGCTTGTGGAGAAACATTTCTGAGGTTCAAAGCCAAATTATCAACCATGAAGGATGACCCGCCGGCCAATAAGCTGTCCAGCCTTTGCTGTTCTAAATACCGTTGAGAGTAGGATCTCGTTAAGGTATGCTATCATCTAGTGCATGGAGATTGTGTGATGAATGAAAGCGTAGATGATTGATTCAGATGCTGCTTAAATATTCACCTCTCGAATCAATGCATTATGACAGCGATGACAGCAAGAGCTGTTGCCGTCCACGTTCATAACCAACTGTCGAAGACGTTTCTCAATGTTTGAGGAGAATGTTGTACAAGTGTGCGCGGAAAATGATCCAAGTTTCTCCGTCAAGGACCAAGGAGCGCGATGTCCAAACAATCGCCCTGTATCTTTCAACTTAACTCCGCTAACAGTGGCTGCTTTCATGGCGAGAAAAAGAGCTATATATTTCAAGTCCCTCTTCCCAGCGTGGTGGTTAGAGGACAAGATGGAGGGAGCGTAGGGCCATACTAGTGAGTGCCCGCAAACAGTTAAAAAATTCTTTTTACTTGGTGTTTCCTAATAGTTTCAGTGTTTCTGGCAACTCCGAAGCCATATTGCCTTCGCATCATCATCTTCTACTATAATGCTCTGTGGATGCTTGGTGGCGAATAATTATACGGCAATAGAGATGATAACTGGTGATTAGGGTGTGTTCCTTATGGTGCTGTACTTGAGACCATCTTAGATTACAAGACGTCCACATGTCTCATTCTGTTTCATGAGCATAAGACGTGTTACTTGCCGGTCTTGCGTCATTTGACTCCGTGCTCCAATGCGCGCCTTGCGGTAAAGCTACGCGATTGTCATTCAACGTAAGAGTCCCTCGACGAGATCAGACTCTCAGCTTGATATTGTTATCTTCGTCGTCAGATTGGCTGTCGCGATCCCAGTGGAAGGAGCGGCATATTTGATTCGCAGCAGGAGAACCTTTCCTGTGTTGACGGCTGTATGTGTCTTTGACCAGGGGGAATGATGTCCCAGGTCTAGACACAGAGGGCATGATCTTGAGAGGGACACCGAGTCCACAAAAAACAATCGCGTCGCGATGAGCGGCCACCCGTCCAAATTCAGCAAGTGTCCGGCTCCTGTTCTGATGGGGCACAATGTCTTACAGGATTATGTCCGGCGCAGCCGGACCTGTCTCGGCGTGCAGGCCATCGGGAAAGGTGGAGAATCCCGAACACTTCGCTGACCGAGCACGGGACTCACCGCATGAGAACGGGTTATTGGCGGTGGTAAATTTGGGTTCATCCATCCCACCTGATCCTTGCAGTCTCCTGGCCATGGTCCCAAAGCCACAGCATCCGTATAGATAACTCAAACCTTGTTGCTAGAAGGCTCCACTGTTGCTCAAAAACTTCAGCAGACGGATAGAGTGCTCTCTTCGGACATTTCCGTGCGTTAAGAGTGAACTGGCATATTGCTTAACTCACTAAATGGATCTCACTACCGAGACGTGCGAAAGATAAGATTATTGGTGCAATTCTCGTGGAAGTGCTGGCAAGTTGCCAAGCTTACAGCAGTTGTGTTGACTTTTCCCAAACCTTCGTTAAATGGTTGGCGGGCCTCTCACCTCTCGGACGGCCCGCCCGAATAGCGCCGTGTTTGCCCTGCAAAGAACGCGAGGGAACAACAGCGTCAGCAGCGAACGTCAAACATGGGGATTGCGTCTTAGTTCCGAAAATTCCATCAAGACCTTCAATTCCAGATCCGCATACAAGAGGACAGACCCGCCACCATAATTCGAGTTCAGACGCAGGACTCATAGTTAAATCCACCCTAACATATCCTATGTTGCATACGACACAGTGCAACAATGTACTTCGTTCTACTATGGCTCCTTTCTTACTGCCTGCTGATCCATTGTGCAGCTGTGGAGTCTCCATCACTGCTCAGTAAGAGAGCCCGAAAGCAGAACATCGCGGTTGTTGCTGGTGAATCGGGTCGCAACAGCCAATATTATTGCGATAGCAGCCAGGTCGCCGCCATCGACAAGTCTATCTCGTGGATGAATCAATACGCCAAATCTGCCTATGACTTTCTCTACGAAGATGATTCGGAAAAGACTTCAGCATTCATTGGATGGTTTGGTGGTAAGTCCGCCTGGTCTTCTCGGTCCCCCTAAAACACAAAGCAGTCACGAAGATGCTGATTCATCCAGTGACCAATATGGACAAGGCCACATACATTAGGCTGGAGGTCTACGAACCCATTCAAGCCCTAGGCACAAGGGCGGAATGGTACGTTTCCGAGCTCGAGGATCTAGAGGAGACCCTGGTCATCGGCTGCGGAACCGTCCGCAATACCGATGATTGCCGCAAACGAGATACCCACCTTGTTGCGAACAAGTTGAAGAACATCATCACCGTTTGCCCGTCATACTTTCAAAATCACGGAGCTGTCGCGTCAGATGAGGCAGAGCAGCAGTCGATGTTAAAGTGGAAGATAGAGCGAACGCTCCTACCGGCTGCTGGGTTTGCTTTGTTGCATGAGGTGACACACATCACTGGTGTGGTTGGAGACTTTGAATACTGGAAAGATGACTTGGCTTCCACCGATCATGCGTACGCGCCGTCAGAGTAAGTGAAGGCTGCCATTGCGTTTTCCGATACGCCAACTAAACAGCAGCACTTAGAGCCATCACATTGCCAGACTTGAGAAAGATCAATAATGCCCAAAACTTTGCTTTATTTGCGTTGGACATTAGAACAAATCCGGGATTCACGAGCAAACAGGTCGACATGGATTCAAAAAACCCTCAACAATATGCGTTGAGATGGATCAGAGCGGGAGTTAGCGGTAGATTGGAACAACCATAGACGATAAAAGGGGGCTGAATGTGAGATCTATTCATATTGGACGCACGCAGGATTCGACGTACACCCTGCAACCTGAAGTCTAAGAAGATGATTGTCCTCTTGCGTTAAGCTCCAGGCCTCTCCTCCAAGATCTGCATCAATTAACCCTCGTGGCACTTGAACACCCAGCTCGCATGGACAGCCTGCGAACTCCACTCTAGGTGGAGGACGACTCAGGCACAGCACTCCAACTTGGGACCAGGTTAAATTAAGTCCAAATGCACCTGGTATGAAGGAGCCTATTCGGGACATCAAACAGTAAAAGTAATACTTTCAGCGGAGGACTGCATCTTGAAATTGATTGACCTAATAGACGGCCTGTGAAGTATTTTCTGGCGGCCTTTGCCTCCGGCGCGTCGGTTCAAATACAATCGTTCCCCTGTTCGTTTTCCTTAGGTTGCCATTGTTATCAAATAAACCACTAGAGACGAACGTGACCATAGTTGATCGAACTATGAGATTATTGTCATCTTGTACACGCAAGTTCCAACCTAAAATACCTCCACGCATGGCCTGATAGTTTAAGAGTACTGCAGACACAATGCCAAACCTGAAGCCCCTTACCGATTGCGCGCGCAAGCTGGTGTAGCCTCTTCTACCCGCACATCTCTTCTCAGCAGAACTTCACATGTTCTTGCCGAAACAACAGTCCAAACCTCGAGAGGCAATCATTGACTTCTTTGCTGGGATAAAAGCCGATCAAAAGGTCTAGGACGGAGAGTGCAAGTTCCGAAACCCAGGGGTCGCACTCGTTGTAGTAGGCGAAAACTTCACTGGCCATTGTGGGCTTCATGGCCATTGTCATGTAGCTGCAATTTCCGGCGTCTCGGAATAGCGTAGAACGTTGCTTATAGGACCTGTCGAGGACTGTCGGCTCGCTCTGCGTAGACGGATGCAATATCCACACACCGATCCCCGACTTCAACCACCATTGACAAAGCACCGCCAACAAAACCCATCTGCTCTCAAGATAAATTTTTTGATCCAGTTCGATAGCTATGTTTTGGGGTAAGGCGAGATAGAAGTGCCCCCGGAGGGGGTTCTGGAACGTATTATAATCAGACAAGAACTCGTCATCTGAAGGAACGACATCCTTATTGAATTTAAGGTAGACCAGATCTTGCGAAAGACGGAGACAAATGGGTATTTTCTTAAAATCTTGTCGTGCGATCAATGTCGTAGATATCCGTTTACTTTGGGAGGAGGTAATTGTTGTATCAGCCGATGCCTTTTCACCAAGCTTGGCCATACGAATAATAGCGGCTCGAGATTCTTTGCAAGCCAATGCGATATGTGCAAGAAGGCTGTACGTTGAGGGGTTTTCTTTGCACCACGATCTTGAAAGGGGTGCAGTATCGTTTGCGTCAAAAAAAGGCGGTAGTAAGCGTGGTCCTCCTTGTTCATCTCGAATAATGCCTTCAATGCAGTTTGTCAAGACTCCGGCGGTACGAGAGTGACGTACGGAGAAGTAGTTCACTCCATGTTGAGGAAGGGTTGCCGCTGTCTCCCATATCTGATCACGCAACTCTTGTGGGAGGAATGAGAAGAGAGGAAAACCGACTCGCGGTGTATCAGTGAGTTGGGCTTCCATCGTGGAGTATCTCAGGTGATATTCTGGCGGAAACCAGGGTGAGGTAAAACAAAATGAGGGAAGGTGCAAGAAAAGAAAACCGTGACGAGCAGGACCCTTTTTTCTTTGGGAATTAGGAACCGATCGCTTTTTAAATATCTACCGAAAGGTCTGAAAGGTTGATGTGAGCCGCTAGTTATTTGGAGAGGTAATTGGCCAGAAAAGCTCAGACAGGTTCTCTCAGGTTGGAGCCCCTAACTTACCAGTCGGCGAGAGAGGTCGGTGGACCATTAGGGACATAATTGAAGGGAAACTCTCTCATGAGTATTGTCCTTCTGCACATGCAATAAGGAACACAAGCAGAGTGTCGAATCCAGCAAACTTTCTGACAGTTCTCTAGTTGATGATGCTGAGAGATGTATGATGCTGTTATCAACTGACTTGCGCCAAATCAAATCTTTACGCCGAAGAATGTCTTGTCTACCCATAGGTACAGAACTAATTTCATGACTGCAAAGTCGAATTGGACCCGACAGTGGTGTTGGAATACTGGAGCACCCACTTCCCCGTTTCATACACATCAAAGCTTTCCTCTTTAGACGGGTCCGCGTTCAGCTTCTGCGCCTTTACCCGCCAGATGTAATTTCCAGCCGGGATAGAGGTCTTGTTCGCGTCAGTGCCGTCCCAATACCAGTTGCTCGCACGGCCCCAAACAGCATCCGAGGTGGTCTGCCACGACTTGGCGACTTCCTTCCCGGAGTCGGCGTCCACGATGTAGATGCTCAAGCTCCGTGTTTGGACGAATAAGGCGATCCAGACTCCGGGAAACATGTTGTCAGCGAAAGATGCGGGGACGTCTTTACTGTTGTCCAGGGTGCAGGTAAAGACGCGGCCCTCTTCCATTCGCACCGGCGATGAAGAAGTCATGTTCCACATCATGAGGTATGACGTGTCTCGCTTGATGATGGGAAGGGTTGCAAGCGGAGCCCCGAAGCCTGTGTAGGGAAGGGTCAAGTTGTTGACGTCGGCTGAGCCCTCTGCTTCAATGGCCACGTATCCGCCGAAGAAAGATACCCGTGTTGCGGCTTCAGGGAGACTTGGCTCTTTGGCGAGTGCGATGGAGACACTGGATGATTTACCAGGCTCAACCTTGACGCTCGCTGGCGTGATGCTAACGTCGGCATAGACGGCACTTGCCTCGCCCTCAGTGAAGTTGTAGCCATTGGCTTGCTTGAGAATGTATCCGGAGGCCGCACCAATATGACTCAAGCGGTATGTAATGGCAGTGGTTCCCGTGTTCTTGATGCTGAAGCTGAGGCTCTTGGGGCGGTTGGCTGTGTCGTTGAAGGAGAGGGCACCGGTGCTGAGAACTGTTGTTGAGTGTACCGCGTTCCATGCGTCCAAGAAACCACCTCCTTGCTGGAAAACGGGAGCCAGGAAATCTGAGACTGCGCCCTTGCCGTCGTTCCACTTGACTGGGCGAGCAGTGGTGGCTATAACAGCCTGGATCTCCTCAGGAGTGTAGTCGGGATGATTCTGTCTCACTAGTCCAGCCACGCCAGCCTCAAATGGAACAGCCTGACTAGTTCCTGTTACGGATTGTCAATATCAAATTGTCAATTCGAAGAGCCTCTCCACTTACCACTGACAACACCATATCCTCCGTACTTGGTAGGGAATGTGCTAATGAGGTTGCCGCCAGGGGCAAGGACAAGAGGCATGGCGCCTCCTGTAAGCGTCGGGCCCCAGCTCGAGAAGCTCGAAGAAAAATCACCCGTGAGATTGTTGACTCTGTTCTCAAGTTGAATATTGGCAATCGAAGCCTCGTTGGCGAGATAGACCTTTGTGGCAGGGTCTTTATGGAACGCGTTCAGGAGCTTGATGCCAACGTCATACTCAACTGTAGCAATTCCCTTGAGATTAGGGTCCGAGCTGTCTTCATAGAACCCTGGACCGTCTGCAACAGTCCAGTTCTTCGTGGCGTAGTAGATTATGTAGGGAATTCCCAAGGTCTTCGTGATTGAAGCGCTCGCGCCGCTGGCATCTGTCCAGCATTGTGAGAGTGACGAAAGAATGACAGTGTTCGAAAGATCAGTCGGCAGGTCCTTCGGACTCGGCAACGGTTGACAGTCAGTAGGAGCATCAACGTTCTTATTCGGGGACCATATGGTCAACTGATTTTTCGCAGGGAGATCATATGGCAGACCAGGAACGAATCGAATCTCTCCGCCATCGGCGCCGGAGGTCCAGTTCCCTTGCCAGGTTAGGTATGGAGTGACGGTATTATCCGTGGAGCCGACGGATGTAATGGCATCAGCCATGCCGGGACTGACGCCGGAAAACACTCCAGGGCCTCCGTTGCCGCTTGGAAGTGAGACATATGTGCCATTCTTAAAGAGCCGCGTGGCTACAGCGGACCAGGGATCTTTTGCTTATCAGCACTTACTAGTCAACTCAGGTTTTCATGAAGAGCCTTACCTTCCGGAAAGGCTTGACCGCCACCAAACGAGCAAGAAATGGCATCAACACCTCGATCAGCAGCCTCCAGAAAAGAGTTGATCAACATATCGTTGGTGCTACTTCCATTGCAGGGCTGAATGCGATAAAGCTCATAGGTTGCATCAGGTGCCACGCCGATGACACCGTAGCGAGCTTCGTCTCCCTTGGCAGCAATGACTCCGAAAACGTGGGTACCGTGAAAAGAGCAGTTGTCACGAACATCATTATCGTTGTCCGTCAAGTCATGCGCATAAGCAATATCGACTTTGCTGAGTCCCGGCACATCCACGTCGAAGCCACTGTCAATAACAGCGATGCGCACGCCTTTGCCGGTAATGTTGGCTGCGTGAAGCTTGGCGACGCCAGTGTCAACGTGAGTGGACAGGGTGTCGACTGCCCCATCTCTCGCATGGAGTTGTGGCAAGTCGCCCTTGACGTACGTTCCAAAATCACGGCTGATTCTTCTGTCGTTGTAAAGAGTCGGCTGAATACTTATAACCGGCCAAGCCTTCTTAACTCCGTCGATGCCCTGGACGTTCGCAACGACAGCCTTCTGAGCAACTTTATCGTTGCTGCATTCCAGATTGAACGAGGCCCCCTGAAACACGGAGTGAGTGAAGTAGTATCGCTTCGACGCAGTGCAATCCAGGCCAGAAGCCGCGAGCGAAGTCTGGACTTGGCTGTTCAAGCTGTCGGCGGTCTACTGCATAATCAGACCAAGTTGAAAGTATTATGAAAGTAATTCAAAGTGTCTATCCTACCAACTGAGTTGATCCGTCAAACTCGACAACAAATGCATCCTTGTACGCAGCAGCCGCCAGAAGAGGAAGGCAAGCCGCCGTCGCAGCTTGCGCAAAGAGGGAATTCATCCGGAGCTGTAAATGAGCGTGAAAGTCAGAGAAATGACAGTTGAGGCTGATGGCCAGGATCTTTGGCAGCCAAGCACAGGATAACAGGTGATTTTGTACAAGAAGCTGAGACTGACTCGTGCAACTATCACGAACCCCCTAGCGCAGGGGCCAATACGATCGCTCTCGCATATTTCTTTAGTTTCCCAATTGGCCGAACTCTAACATATTGGTTA
This sequence comes from Colletotrichum theobromicola, assembly GCA_014705045.1. Classification (NCBI taxonomy): domain Eukaryota; kingdom Fungi; phylum Ascomycota; class Sordariomycetes; order Glomerellales; family Glomerellaceae; genus Colletotrichum; species Colletotrichum theobromicola. The sequence continues at coordinate 269,815 of JABGLZ010000955.1, read as the reverse complement.
CAATTACCGGGCCATCCGTGATAGGTCTTTACTGGATTTTGTGGGTACAAAGCATTCAATATGGGATGAACTGCGCCCGAGGTCTCGGGTCAGTCGGCTTATGCTCAAGGTCAAGTGCTGGCTTTCATAAAAGACGGACAAATGCTCTGGCATTGTCCGCGTTCATCCTGCCTATCACTTGGATACCTGAAATAGTTCATGAATGAATAGTTCATGACAAGAATGGCGCCTCAAAGACTAGGATCGCAAGCGTATCTTTCCAACGATTCCTCGGAGCAAACATACCCCGGCCACGGCGCATCCCACGGCCCTTCAGCAGTCTCATAGTTGTGGAAATTCGGCGTCGAGGTCCAGCGAAACAGATCTTCCATCGCCGACGCGACCCGGATCAGTCGCGCCTCAGAATACTGCCGCCCATAAATGCAAATACCAAAAGCGGCGCCATATCTGCTCTGACCAATCGGGACCGAAGCGACGGGATATCCAGCATACGAAGGGATCGAAGCACAAGCATTATCGTGGCCACCAGATGGATCGTTCGGCACCAGCAAGCCGTCAAGCTCAATCACAGTGCCGTTACTGAGCGTGTATGCGTGTCCGCTATCAATAACCTCGCGAGCGGTCCTCCGTCCCCAGCCGAAAGCCTTCCAGAACTCGTCGCCCATGGTTCCGTTCGTCGCTATGGCGTTGTCGTAGAAATCTTGCCCTGAAATTGTGTTGTACCACCAGGTGCTGTTGCCAAGGGAACCTGTGGTGTCGTTGTGGGCATCATTCCACGCTGCCATCTCTGCGAGACTGCTCATTCCAAATCGGTCGTCGGACCGGGGGAACGTCCAATTTTGGAGAAATTCGCCATAGGCCACGGCAAGAAGGGTGTTGTAGGCAATGAGCTGACCATATTCCTCAGGTACGTCAGCCGGCTGACCAAAGCCGTACTTGTTTGCCACATTCTCAATATTAGAAATTTCCTAGGCGTCTCGTTAGCTGGGGTGATGAAACAGATTGAACGAGGACCTACCGTGAGGTTATAAATCTCGGCCCCGGCAGCTCTCAACTCATGAACGCGGCTTTCGTACGCATTACGCTGGTTTGGGGCGTTTATGGCCTGTGATCGTATCAGTTAGTCTTCAATATCACGACTGTGCTTGGAAATAACATACACCAATTGTAGACCAATATGGATTCCAAGGGAGACCAAGTTTCATTCCTTTGAGAGAACTTTGATTGGTAATCTCGGCGGCATAACCATTCTTGGGGTAGTTTCCAAGGGCGTCAAAAGTCAGGTTGTCGAAGCGATCAGGTCCGGCCATGACGTCAAGCAAAATTGCAACATCGCGCATAGAGCGAGCCATGGGTCCAGGCGTGTCGTGGTAGAAGCTCCCGGGGATAACACCGTGACGGGAAACTAGTCCAGGAGTAGTCTTGATTGTGTAAAGCCCTAGTAGCGCAGCGGGGTGAACCAAGGAGCTTAGACGCCATCGTCAGTATGTGGGCATTGGATGAAAGTTCATGAATATAATAGTGAACTCACCCGTGGGTTTCGGTTCCCAAGGCAATCGCTGCCTGGTTGCTTCTTACCGACACCGCAGAACCACCACTACTGCCGGATGTAGGCTGAGTGAGGTTGAATGGGTTTCTTGTCTGCCCTACGCGGGTCGAATATCCATCGGAGAAGTTTGTCAGCGCCCGATGATCAGCGGCCTCAGAGAGAGCCGTGTGCCCGAGCAAAACACCGCCCGCTTGTCGAATTCTGGACACAATCGTTGCCTCAGATGAGTATTTTCCACCGAGTAAAACGAGACCGCCTTCGCTCGTGTTGTGTTTGTCGTCAGTGTAGATGTTATCCTTTACCATGAATGGAATACCATGCAACGGTCCCCTGATCCCCTTGGCCTTTCGCTCTTCGTCCAAGCTAGCGGCGATGCTCAGGGCATCTGGGTTGGTTTCGCTGACAGAACGAAGGAATGGGTTTGTTTGCTCAATTCGAGCTACATAGCAACTGACTAGATCCTGACTTGTCAAATTTCCCAGAGTCAGCCAGCGCTGTAGAGTGCCGATTGTCGCATCTTCGATGTCGACTCCCTTGCAGAGGGGCACTAGGTCAGTCAGTCAACAGCGAGATCAATAACTTCACGGGGCACTCTCACTTGAAAACGGCGAGTCTCCGTCCAGTTTTTCATTGACCAGCGAAGACATGACGCCCGTGAACAAACCGCACGCCAGTATGGCGACTTTGATGAGCGATCCCATCTTGATGTGACTTATTCCACCTACCACACCTTGAACCAGACGTCAACAAAATGGGATGGCATCTCAACTAGCGGGCGTAATGGGATTCCTTTCTTCTTAAAAGTAGTTTGCCAAGTATTTTTCAAATTGACGGAGAGCCTTATCAAAGGGTCATCGTCTTGATAAGTTGCCGTCACCGATAACATCGGCCCTGGTCCGGTTCTCTCGGTGAGAAAACTGATAAGGGTGCCGGCGCGGTATTTGGGTGGGGCCGGCCATCGGAGAGTCAACAAGCTTAACCCAACTTGTGCCTAGCCAGCGGCTACAGCTGCCGTTTCCGCGTTGACCAGGGATCTCCATCCCGCCGGTATCTGTGGAGCTCCCCGTAAGTCGGACATAATCCCGATTTATTGCCATTTAAAATGGGGCTTATCTTCTGTGGAGTTCTCTTGAAGGTGACTTGGTTGACACGAGCATTCTGGCTACCAAAAGCCTTTCGGCGTCGGCGGTGTCGGAGACCAGCCGTTGCAATTCTTTTGTCTCCCAAATCGCAAACTCACAGCTTCAAATCAACATCGCCAAGCAGCAGGAATATTTCATGAATTGTCTAGAGGGCTACGAAGGCCATTTCTAGTCTCTCCCAACAGCCCACATTGTCGCGTCCTTCAGCCATGTAAATATCATCGCTGTTCCATTCAAAACATTCCTTGCCATAAGACCCTTCTTCGGATCTCTGTCGGGGCCCGGGTCATTGAAAGTCTGCACCAATCGTGTGTTGTCCTTGCCAACCTCCAGGATAGAGCCTCCGGGAACGCCATCATCCTCGGCGCATCGAAGCATTGCCTCGGCGACCTCTTCAGGAGTTACCCAGCCGTCCTGGCTCTGGTCCAAGTTGATAAGCTTCTCTGGATGCTCTGTCCATAGAGGCGTACGGACAACACCGGGCGCGACGGCGTTGATGCGGACTCCATCTGTTTCCTCCAGCCGAGCCAAACTCCGGACAAAGCCGGTGATGGCGAACTTGGACGCGGAGTAAAGTGGGGCATTGATGTTCGGCACCTGACCCGCAACAGAGGAAATGTGGACAATTCGCTTGGGGTTGCCTGGGGAGGCCTTTGCAGCGGGGGGAAGCTTTGCGTTCGTGACCTCTTTGGGGTGAAGCCAGTATGAGATCGCGAGCTGCGTTGCTCGAATTGGGTGGGTGATGTTGATATCCAGCAGCTTGTAGTGCCCTCCGTCGACGCTGTCCTTGCTCTCCGATGACCCTGGAGGATGCCAGAAGTTCGACCAGTGCGGCTCATATACGCCTGCTCCAGGACAAAGAATGTCGAAACTCCCGAACTCGGTGAGAGTCACGTCGAACATTTTGGCAAGCGCCGGCCATGACGTGACATCAGTCTTGACGAAGATTGCTCGGGGACTGCTGTTATGCTTCGAGACCAACTCTTCCGCCTCAGGTCTCAAAGCCAGGTCGGCAATGACAACATTGCAACCACGCTTGAGAAGCAGCTCAGCAAAGGAAAAGTTGATACCTGTCTACCGTGTCAGTGCCAACCCATTCTTGGTGTCGATGTGTTATGACGTGACCTACCAGAGCCTGCTCCCGTGACGATTGCCGTCTTTCCAGACACGCTGAAAGGCGTGGTCTGCTTTGGTGTGTTGTCAGCCATTCCCGTATGCTGGTCGTTTTCAAGATAAAATCAGGACTTTCGACGGTTGGATAGGACAATCTGAGAGTTCTGAGATGATTGAAACTCTAAGTTGGAATATCTCAACATAAAAAAGACCCTGGGCTGGGTTCCCCTCTCACTCGGGTTTCTTGCCGTTCAACATCCGGAAAAGTTGCCTTTTCAGATGACCAAAGGCGGGGTTCGACTTGCGTCTGTTTGTGGCTCTTATTGGACGGCCAAAAAAAGACGCCTTTCGGATCCCATTTCACCGAGTCATCAGGGCAGCTGAGACATATGCACGGCGAGTCTCGCTCCAACGCCCCCACGATGCAGCTTGGTGGGTGAGGGGAAGCTACCCCGCAACCCCGCAGAGCGGTTTCCCGACAGGGACAGTCAGCGGGAAACTGTAACCCTCAACCCTCGGGATTTATGACCGTCACTAAAACAGTAGGCGATCAAGAAGACGAGTGGTATATTCGAACAAACGCTGGGATCTAAACACTTTGTGTACTCCGCTGGGTATCTGGTGTCATCATCCGTTGCACGCTGTCAACCACCGAGCTAAGCTTTCCCAAAGAAACAACGGACGACGTTGTAGAGACTCGCGCAAACAGGCCTAATGTTGACACCAATTGCTTAAAAATCGATGCTTGGTCAGGGTGCAAGTGGGCAAAGGCGGCTGTAATGCAAAATGAGCTCACAGCGACCTGAACAAAGTGGCTACAGAGCACGACAATTAGTTGCCATCGAGAAGACACGAGACCCGTATCTCAAACTCACCGATTCATACTGGTTGTGCTGGGATCCATGTTGACAATGATGTTGAGAACCTCGGATGCGAATTGTGCAATAATATGCTCCGACTTATCAAGAGACAGCCCAGTGCCTGCTTTTTGAAACAGCCGTCCGTAAGCGAATAGAGCCATCTCGAAAAGAAATAGCTTGGATGGGTAGCTTGAAACGGGGCACGACAGCTTTGATGCGTCTGAGTGTGCGCTGGTGGGAGTCCAAGAAAACATATGGCCTTCCCATCTTCTTGTCTCCAGTACTTCCGAGTTGAATCTCTGAAGAACCAAAATCCATTTCTCGGCACGATCGCTCACTTTTGCAATCAAGTTCGGATCACCAACGTCACCTGCCATGTGGAGATCCTCAGACATGCGAGAGCAGAGCTGTGACAGCCGGCAGTGGGCGTGGAAATCTTGGGTTGTTGCGCCAACCCCAGTTTTGTCGCATTCAATTAGCGGGCTGTGGTCGATGAAAGCGTCGCTTAGTGACTTCATCCCAACGGTGTTAGAAAGAGGACTGCACAATATCCTCCAAAGGGCTCGACGGTCAAGACTCACAGAGAACTGTCCTGATCGCATTCTAAATGCCTTTTCGATACAGTATAGAAGCCAGAAGCCTTGTCGAAGTTGATCGATCTCACTGTCAGTCTGACATAATTGATGGAAAGCAGCCATGCTGTTGAGTCTTAGGGCCTGAGCGCAAGAAACACAGAGACCCAAAAGGCACGAAGTCTGCTCTATCCGACATTGCAAGGTGGCGATAAGCTTAGAAATATGGTCATTAGCTTGTGTCTTTCCGCCTGCTGTTCGTTAGAGACTCACAGTTGTAAGTAGGGCCTATAAGATAATCAGAGATGGGACAGCATGGGAGTTAGGTAGTGGTTCCAGATACGAACCTTAAAGACCAAGACTGATGGCCTAGCAACAAAGATCTTCTCTACTGCCAATAACGCCTCTTGGTAATGTGAGCTCACGCCCGCGTGATTGCTGGCTGTCGGGCTGGACCGACTGCTTTTGGCAGAATTTAGACTGCCAATGGCCATGGATGCAAAGACTAGAGCTCTCTTCGCTGGATCTGTGGTTCCTTGTAGGACTACCTCCTGATAGAGATGAGAGACTTCCATTTCCGACAAATAAACGGCCCCACTAAGTCGGGTTAGCTTCGAATGAGATCTTGAACTCCGAGATTAACACGCACAGGTATGGCTGAGCAAGAAAAGCTGCGGGATGTTTGGTCAATACAATGCTGATAAAATCAGGACCTGGGACCGTTACCTTGGACGAACTGATAATGAGTATCGACAAGAGGCGAAGGGATGTTCATATCGTTGAACAGACTTAGATACTCATTAGCCGTAAAGCACTCCTCAACAACTTCAAGTAGACGTCCGATAAGTTCGCTGGACGTTCCACTAAGATTTTTCCGTCTGTTCAAGAACAACTTCACCAGATCAAGAGTGAAACTGGGAAGATGACGTGGAGCTTCAAGTTGACTTAGCGAACATTCTTTTTCGAGAATATAGGCAAGACCTACAATGTAAAGACGCGTGTGAGGCCATGACGTGATTCTCCCCAAAGCCATCCAGTTGTTGTTGTGAAGACATATCGAAGGCCACCCAGTTCACAGTTGACAACTCACAGAAAGATGCCGATGCATTTGGTGCTTGATCCTGCATATAAGGACCAGATGTCCAACCATTTTCTAACGTTCCGGTTCCGGGTGACATAATAATCTCAGCGTTACTCAATATTCCAATGCTTTCTACCGTGCTGATAGATCTGTTGCCCAGAGAAACCCAGACGTCATCCTGGGGCGCACAGGAGTTCGAAACCGTGGTAGTGTCAAGAAGTTGGTCGATTCCGGAGAGCGATGAAGGAGTAGACGAGCTCGCTGTATAAGTGACATAATCTGTTGCCGTCGAAGTCGCTACTGAATGTGAATTATGAGCGCGTAAGTCGTCGAATGATTGTCTTGCTCTGATGGATGAGCTTTGGCCTGAAAGTCGGTCATTCTCAGTGGTCAATGTGGAACAGGACGTGCTAAATACTGCTCTGGCTCGATCGGCCCCTTTTCTTTGGGGTCAAATAGACACAATAGGATGCGGAGGACTGTAATTAGTTGGCAAGTTTAATGGCGCTTGCAAAAGCTAGATATGTGATGCTTACGAGACACTTTTCGCAGCTTGGCCTCCCTCCATCGCCTAGCATTGGTAAGAATCTGTTCGGACATTCATTGAAGGTGCCGAGCATCTGAACGTACACTTTCTTTTGCGAATCTTACACGTCTCGCATGCGCCAGGCCGGCGCTTATACACTCGCCCTCCTGCTTCAACTGAGTTTGTCGTGGCTGGTGAGGACATGGCATGAGAGCCTGCTTAAAGACGCGTCGGCTCAATTCCTCTTCGCAAAGATTATTAAATCCGAGAGCGACGTTGGAATTGAGGGGCTACGAATGAACTCTTTTGAACCATCCAACGGTCGTATGTTCCATTCGGTGGCCTTCGGGCCGTAATGCCCGAGCAGGGTCGCTGAGTGCCACTTGCGGGTGACATTCTAGGTCAATCCTATCAAGAAATGCTTGCGTGGCGAATGAAACGAAAGCTCATGGGTCTCGCTCTCGCCTTACGTTCAACATCACGAGTGTTTTTTTGGGAGGGTGCTGAAAAACCTAGTATTGAAGACGTCTTTAGTCCTAGGTTTATGGATGAAGCAGCCAGTCGGAACTGAGGCCCGTTGTTCTTTGGGAATTCTGCCCTTACCATGAATAACCTTGAAAGCTTTATGCATCGATGGTTCTAAATCCACTAGATCTAGTCAGCGGATAGCTCCTGGACGACACTTGGGACCAAGGAAATGACGCCCGCATCCCGTCTGGGTGCTGACCCCACAAGCCGCAGTCGCTGCCCATATCATTGATTGACAAAATCGATGGTCTGATCATAGTAAAGGTTGTCGATCGTTATGGTTGCTCACCTTGATACTGTTTCAGCCGAGGGCGCTGTTCACCTGATGCGCCCTCTGCGATCCGCCTCATCGATGTTGTTGAGCATTTAGCTGATCATTTGGGATTTCATCTGCCCAGAGGCCAATGCGGATCATTCTACACATGAACCAGTTCGGGGATTAACTTCGGAATCAGCCTCAACCCCATAATTCGGCCGTGAGAGGAGCCGTGATGAACTTTGCCCATCGAGAGAATCCATTTAGCTCCAAATTGATGCTCAATCCGCTGAATACGTGCAGTCGCTCTGCTTCACCGAGTGGACATGGCTACGCGTTTGGCAAGCTTCTGTCGTAGAGAGGTTCAACATCAAAGTTGGCTGGACCCTGAGTGCTCTCTGGACAGCTCGGAAGTCCGAGGTTCACGAGATTGGGACGATTGGCTCTCATGTTAACGCTAGCTAACTCAATGGCTGGTGACAATGTTCACGTTATTGGCTGAGAGACAGTGGGTCAACTGACTTGCCGTGTTTTCTATCCGAAATACCTCAAAACAGAATTAAGCCTCCCGCTGGGATGTGAACCTGGATTCACAATGTCAGAGGTTAAGCTGACTCGGTCGTGGGGTTGGCAACCTTACAGCGCAAAAGGGTCAGTGCAGGGACTGGCATCCTTGTCATGCAACTACCCCTCACCAACAGCTTTTGGTAGAAGACTGATATTTAAACTTTGACGATTGCTTTGGCTTTGGAAATAAGCTGCCATCGTGGCGTGATCTCATCCTATGTAATAGTCACTGTGAACGCCTTTGCAGTGCTAGGCTCATGAGCGTTGCTGTCAGAAAAGACGTTGATCATATCAACATCAGCCCTACCTGAGCTCTTAGTGTCGTCAGGTCCCTGATTCAGGAGTTTAGTCTTATCCCGTTCTTTTAAGAAGTTGGACTGAAGGCCGCGTAAACCCAGTTCTCCCGTTCCTCATTCTGGCCCGCGCGGGGAAGAAATCCGCGGAACATCAGTTCGGTCTGGCCCTTGATTTTAAGGATTACCCTGCCGGCAGGCAAGCGACCCACGTCGATCTGATATCTCTTGTGAAAGTCGATATTTGACCACTTGCCAAAGCCATGGGATGGCTAGCCTTGAAAAAGTGGCCGGTTCGCCATGAGGCTACGCCTATCAACGTTCGAGAACACTAGGTGTCTTTCCATTTCGGGGCTAAGTCCGGTCTTTCAACAGGGCTAGCCGTGGCTGGAATCTCCGGTGCGATCGGAAATGTGGTCTAACTTCTTGCGCCAATGCAGCTAGAGAATTGACGGGCGTCTATTTTGTGGCATTGCGGCCCGGGATTCCCGTATCAATACGTTAAGCTGATACGACTCATGGCACCCGGTGGCTAACCCATTCGGATGAATTACAGCCCATCTGAGCCAAGGATGACTGTTAGTGTATGGTGCATTGTCATGATCACATGTTCTTTGTAATTCACTGTGATGATTAATAATTTCGGCGGAATTTTCTTGATGTGTGTTGTTCTGTTACTTGTTCCTGGTGGAAATGCGATGTGGGCAAATAACGGAAAAGCAGCGAACGATAGCTGAAACGAATACGAGGGCTGTCCTGTACGATGTCCGGGACGTGGGAGGACACGATAGTATCACGTCTGACCTGTTTTTCGACGTTGAAAATGGCTTCACGAAGTCTCCGTCAAACTCCTGTAGCCGTTTCTCATTCAGCCCCCTGAATAGTTTCAAGCAGATTCCGCCAACAACATCAACATGACGCAAGACCCAATACTGCCCCCGAGGTCAACTCAGAAACGTGGGCTGTCATAATCAGACCATAGGTATGCCGTATAAATGTTTGCTGCTACTGCAGAAGAGTTGACCATATCTACTGTAGCTACCCTTTGTTCGTGAGAATCACTGACATTGGCAGCAGCCCAACCGAGGAAAATGCTACCGGTATAATACGAGCCTGCAGGGAACAGGATGCAGGCGACAACTGGTTGTTGCAAAGGCTACGGCAAAGCCAATAACGGCTGGGGCGTTGCCACCATAGATGAGCTATGCGCGCACATCAAAATGTCCAGAGTATCAGGATAGATTCAGTGCAAACATTGCTGCAAATACGTATGGGGGCAATGTCAATACCGGCGTAGTAATACGGTCGTATCCACTGCCGGTAGTTAGACATGTAGACTTGGGTACAATAAGGGATCTACTTACAGAGTTCTGACAATGGTTGGGAAGAACTGATCGAAGGAGTCTAGGGACGTCGCCGAGAAATTCAAGTTCTGCGCGAACATAAACAACCAGATTTTGGAGTCTTTCAAGGCGCTAACTGAGCCCTGAATCAGCATTTCGTCCTTCAACTCGTCCACTTTGCCCTCTTCCAACCGAGCGACGCTGCAGGCATTGTCTTCGGCCGTACGCCACCGAGTCCTACCAGGCGCATCAGAAAGCAGAAAAATACCTCAGAATGAGAAGATGAACGTAATTATCTGCCATAGCCGTGAACGCGGACATCATGGCCCAGTCATAAGTGCAAACACCCATGTATACAGATGGTCGAACTCGTGTCAGGGCCATATTTGATGGAATGCCAGCAGTGAATCATCCAACACAGAGGATAGATCTATGCTGGTGTTGTATTGAGTACCCTGGAGGCCAAGATGGTCCGGTTCCGTTGAGCTTGGCTTGAGGCAGTTCATACTGATTACTGATCCCCTATGAAGATCAGTCGAGATCCACGAAACTTAGAGATCGTAGGGTCTGCTTATAGTGATTGAGGAAGTACAAGATTAATAATACTGGCATCATGCGATAGTCTACTTTTCGCAACAAAGGCTTCTTGAGCCACAAGTTCTATGCTTGAAACAAGGGCGGTTCCGGGTTTCTTCTTGTCACCGTGTTCAACCTCAAAGTTTGAGGTTTTCGTCGGGTCGGCCATGGTTTTCGAAATGGCAACGAGGTTGAAGACACTGCCGACAAAAGATCCGTCGAATCCTTGGGACAAACACCACATATGTAGATACTGCGAGTCGCGAGCGAATGACTTTTAGATTATCCGTCAGAATGCGAAGATGGGGTTGACTCATTCGCTTCACGTCCCGCCCCCTTGCTCTACACCCCGCTCATGCGAGGCCCGCAGACTGCGTGTCCGTCCGTCGTTAGTGGCGTAGCTCTCTTTCTGATGCGGGCGCTCGCCGAAGGAGCGGTCGGTGAACATCCCAGCTGGCATCTGTTGCATCAACTCATGTATTCAGACATACTTTGCTCCCGCTACAAGAAGCATGGAGGGCTGTGCCGAACGGCCGCTCAACGATCGCTACAGTTCGCAGAGATTCTTTTGATCTGACGTTTTTGGATCCTTTTGAGAGGTGCACTCCGCTCTCGGCAGCAGCACACTCACTCTATGAGAAGACAATACCAGACCTGCTTCCTGGGCCAGGAGGGGTACTTCACCTTGATCAAGTGCAGTACAAAGTGTTAGAGAATGACCGAACGACCCGATGCCGTGGCTCCCGCTTCGTTACGACTCCAGCTTATCAAGTCAAGCTTGAGGATGTGTCTCTCATGGGACATCGAGGAATCTTTGTCAGTGGGACCCCATTCTCATCTCCCAGCTCGACGACTTTCTCGAGAACAGGACACGGAACTGGACACGGGGACTGTCTCCGGACCCCGATACATCCGACAACTGTCGTCTTATCTTCCACATCTACGGACGGAATGCTATCACGGGACCTTTGGAACCAAACTCTGAGCCTGCTCATGAAGTCGGCGTTCTTGGAGAGATAGTTGCTCCCACAGCTGTGAAGGCTACGGTACTGTGCAGCATTGCACGCGTCTCCTGCCTGCATCTGTACTATCCTGGCATTCTTTCAACTGCTGGACACTCGCAAGCCCGTTGAGCCCGTACAAGCAAGATGCTGGCGCCGTTCTCAGACTCAGTATACGTCATTTGATGGAGGTTGGCGATTTGACTGATCCAATCATCTTTCCGACCAAGTCATCTACGGCTGGCGCAGATACGTTCGCAAACAATGACACTTTGAACAAGGAGGTCTTCTACCTCGTCAACTTTCTGAATATTTCCCCGAAACTGATCAAGATCAAATCAGTCCCTGCTAGCCCGGTCTGTAGCAATGAGAGAAGCGACAAGCGTTGTGAGGTCCAAAAACAGCGGGCCTTTTGAGTTGACAATGAATATTATCTTTGGCAATGACAAGCACTATCCGCGTGTCAGGAAGACCGATAATTTCACTAGTTAACGAAACCATCAAATAATTATGTCAGATACAAGACTAGGACATCATTGTCAGCATGTATTTTGATCCAGCGTTGGCATAGAAGTGGACTTTCAGACAGCAGCGCGATACTCTGGGAACTGCACAACACACACCACTGCTATCCGTTTCTGTTCCTGCTCTGGGACTTGAATTATCTCGACGTAAATGTAGCCACATGTACCAAGTGAGCGATTCGATGAAAGATCCTAAAACGTTGCTGCAATCTTCCATCCAACTGCTAGAACCCGAACCGAGGCATAGCAGATGAATGCTAGGATGTAGGAAGCCCCCGAGAACATGATCAAGCCATTCCAATTCTGGCCGTCCTTTCCCGACTGCAAGATGGCGCCTGCGATGGGGAGACTGCTCAGCGTCCCGAAGCTAGCCATCATCATCGCCGTTGACAGGTACCGTCCATAATCTCGAGCGTCGCATAGTTGCCCAAGGCATACCGGGACGAGGCCCAAGTTGCTGCCGCTTGCAAAACCGAATAAGGCAACGAAGGCGAGGAGCATAGGTTGAGACCCTTTGGACGGCAGCCATAGACCAAAGACAGTGATGAAGCACAAGGCAATGGTGATGAGGATGATGTTGAAACGGCCGTACCGGTCAGCAGCAAGGCCTGGTAAGAAACGCCCAATCGCCGAGCCGGCGTTCAGAATCGAGAGAATGGTGTAAGAGTGGACGGTGCTCTTCTGCGTGCTTGCGGCGTATGAGATGATGTAGGTGATGGGTACGAAGAGGCCCCATTCCATGAAGAAAATGCCGACCGCCGAGAGGGTGAATTTCACATTCCGAAAAACGCTGAAGTCTGGCCAGATGGAGGTTGGTCCGTCCTTCTTCGGAAGCCGAGATCTGATGAACAATGTCGCAGGTATCGTGAGACCGAGAAGGATGAATCCAAGGATCCTGGCGGTTGGGGCAAAGCCGAGTGTCGGAAAGAGGTTCTGGAGTAAGATGGGATACACGATTCCACCGATCGAGCCGGCAGTCGCGGCGACACCAGTCGCAAATCCACGACGGATGTCAAAGAAGTGGGCAATGGCGCCGTATGATGGGGAGTTGAGAAGAGCGCCGCCCAAACCACCAAGAATCGAGTAAGCAAGTAGAATCTGGTAGTATTCTAAAATTGCGGTGTCAGCCGGAGACCTCTCTACTTTCTTCCCAGACGGTGACACGTACCTTTACACAGGCTCAACAATAGGAGGCTTGCCGAGATGCACAATCCGCCGGCAACGACCAGCCCACGGGGCCCATAGGCGTCGAACAGTGGTCCGACCTGGATGCCGACGAAGAACACGATGAAAAGGTACAGACTGAAGATCCATCCAATCTCCGAGGGCGAGTGATCTGCCAACTGGTTTTCTGAAAAATATGACTCAAAGACCGCGGCAGAGTTGATGAGACCGAAGACAGAAAGCATAGCACAGAAAGAACCGAACACCACCAGCCACGCACTGAGACCGCCTTCCGGGAAAGTTAGCTCTGTGACGCTGGAAGCATCCTGCCCTCCGTAGTGGGTTCTTTCCCTCTCCCTCGATCTCGATCTCTCTTCATCGTATGATGCCGTTTCTTCGTACCTGATGGCCGATGTTGCCGAAGAGCTGGGATTGTTGATGTTTCTCAGTTGCACTGAAGAGGTTTCGACGGCCGTTTTTGACATTTTATGTCTGACTCATAGCACGTTGCGGTTGGTGAGAGCGAAGGTGGTTTTGAGTAAGGCACGCATCCAAAGAAGCGGTAAAGATTGTTGTCCAGGTATCACAGATGAGATCTTGGCTGATGCAGACCGTTCCCTCTGAAGTATTAGTCCGAAACGGGGATTGCCGACGACGTCGCCTTGCAGTTGGACGTTTACGAGCTGGGTGGGCAACAGAGAGTTGTAAGTGTAAGAAAACGAAGTTCTGACAACTCCAATTTTGAAGGTACCTAGCTTACTAGTTCACTGGCTCCACCTGCACGTGCTGTTGGTCAATCTAGGAAACGTGAGTCGGGCATTTACCCGGCGAATAGCGGGAGGAATCCATCGGTCTCCGGCCGTCGCTTCATTTTTGCCATTCCCGGCGAACTCGTTGCGGCTAGCTCCTCCGCAGGGCAGCCCCGTAGCGGAGTCTCCACGGCTTTCTGATTAGTGAGAGCGGCGCTCAGCTTGAATGCCCGAATCGTACAGCGGACTTGACGATGAGCAAGTTGCAATTGTATAAAGTGTTGGGAAAAGATTTCGTAATTTTGTTTTCAAAGGACGAATCTCAGAGGCGGCGGAGAACCTGGGGATGAAGCTTACAGGAAGAGAGAGTGAAGATCGAAGCCCCACAAGGTCCAATTTACCAGCTCAACAGCCGGCAGATCCTTCTCCGTCTAAATCCGTACATACCCGATTTCAGCAGCCCGAAAGAAACATTGCGAGCGTGAAGACATTGTTATTATGGAAAGTCTGAGATGCACATTCAATGTCAAGTCGGGTACATGTAAGTGAGTTATGGTTTCGTTGTCCTACAAAGTTTGTTGTCTGGTCCGCTAGGGAGTTTAGACTTCGAAAACAGCTTCGACGCAGCCAAGATGGCAACGATCCGAAAGGAGAGAAAAACAACAATAAGAACAATAGTGAAGGAAGATCATCATTTGTCCGCTACTCTACCCATCCAATGACAAAATAAAAAGTTCATGGTCATACAGCCAACCTAGTTGGCAGTTTGGCACGGGCGTCAGTGTCTCCAACATTCTTTCGAGCACCGCAACTGTTTAATGTCGCACCGTCGATCCAAGTCCTACACGGCGAGTCTCTGATATTGCTATTGTGTAAGTAGGTTCTGAAATGAACTTGCGTAAACAACCTTGACAAGGTTCCTGAGGATACAAAAACGTGTGCCAGTAAGAGATAGCAAGTTCTTTGGCACCCCTATCTTTGTGACTGCAATGACTAACAAGACGTTAGGGAGGGATTGGTCAATAATGCCACGGCCAGGAGGTGTAAAGTTTCATCCCCAGTCCCCAAGAACAAGGCAAAGAGACGGACGCAGCAGGAATTGAGAATACTCAAAGCACGTTCGTCACCGAGAAGCAGCATCCGATGATTGAAGAAGATTCTCAAATTCTGGGTAAACTAGAGAAAGAAGTATGTCCGTGAAGAGTCAAAAAGTATACTAAAACCAAAGTAAGAAGTTTCCCGCCCTAAAAACTCCAAGCCGATTTAAAAACCTCCCCTTTCATAAAAAAAAAGAACAAAGAAAACTCAGGCAGAAGGTATCTATTTCTTGACCTTGAGGTCGAAGCGGTCCAGGTTCATGACCTTGTCCCACGCCGCGACGAAGTCCTTGACGAACTTCTCCTTGGCATCAGACATGGCATAGACCTCCGCGATGGCGCGCAGCTCGGCGTGGGATCCGAAAACGAGGTCGGCGCGGGTAGCGGTCCAGCGCTGCTCCTTGGTCTTGCGGTCGGTGCCGACCCAGGCCTCGCCGTCGTCGCCGCTCTTGGCCCAGACGGTGGAGATGTCGAGCAGGCTGACGAAGAAGTTGTTGTTGAGCTGGCCCTTGGTGGAGGTCAGCACGCCCGTGTTGGAGCCGTCGAAGACGGCGCCGAGGGAGCGCAGGCCGCCGACGAGGACGGTCATCTCGGGGGCGGAGAGGGTCAGCTGGGCGGCCTTGTCGACGAGGATCTCCTCGGTGCGGGCGCGCGCGGTGCCGCGGCCGTAGTTGCGGAAGCCGTCGGCCTGGGGCTCGAGGTAGCCGAAGGCGCGGACGTCGGTCTGCTCCTGGGTGGCGTCGACGCGGCCGGCGGAGAAGGGGACGGCGACGTCGACGCCGGCGTCCTTGGCGCCCTTCTCGACGGCGGCGGCGCCGCCGAGGACGATCAGGTCGGCGAGGGAGACCTTCTTGGCGCCGGTGTTGAAGCTGGTCTGGATGGCCTTGAGGGCGTCGAGGACCTCCTTGAGCTGGGTCGGGTTGTTGGAGACCCAGTTGACCTGGGGCTCGAGGGCGATGCGGGCGCCGTTGGCGCCGCCGCGCTTGTCGGAGTGGCGGTAGGTGGAGGCGGAGGCCCAGGCGACGGCGGCGTACTTGGAGACGTCGAAGCCGGGTGCGGCGAGGATGTCGGCCTTGAGCTTGGCGACGTCGGCGTCGTCGATGAGGTCGCCCTCGCGGGCGGGGAGGGGGTCCTGCCAGGCGAAGGTCTCCTTGGGGATCTCAGGGCCGAGGTAGCGGGTGACGGGGCCGAGGTCGCGGTGGAGGAGCTTGAACCAGGCCTTGGCGAAGGCGTCGGCGAGCTCGTTGGGGTGGTCGAGCCAGCGCTTGGTGATGTTGAGGTAGCTCGGGTCGTTGATGAGGGCCAGGTCGGAGGTGAGCATGGTCGCCTTGCGGAACTTGGTCGAGTCGAAGGGGTCCGGGTAGTCGAGGGTGCCGTTCTCAGCCTCCCATTGGTGAGCGCCGGCAGGAGACTCGACGAGGACCCATTTGTTGTGCAGAAGAGACTCCAAGTAACCGTTGGACCACCTGCAGGTACATTACATGGGTTAGCATTTGTGCGTATGTGTGGGTGATTGAGTGTGTGTGTGTGGTTGTATGCATGTGAGTGTATCACTGCATAATCACCCGACGGGGGGGCCAAAAATAGATTTTTCATGCCGCCTCTTTTGCCTCCCTGCAAGTCTCTCTCAACGTCTCTTCAAGACCTTCTCAAAATGACCAGCCCGGCATATGAGAAAAGGCCTCAAATATTGAGCCAAGAAGAGGGGGAAAGGCAGCTCCCACATGGGGGCGGTTTGTATGCAGAGGTCATTTCATTTTTCCATCACTTACTTGGTAGGGGTCTTGGTCCAGACGACCTCGAGACCGCTGGTCATCTGGTTAGGACCGTTGCCATCGCCGACCTTGTTGTGCCAGCCAAGGCCCATCTCGCCAATGTCAGCAGCTTCAGGCTCCGCGCCAATGTTGTCTGTGGGATTCCAATCATCAGCAGATGCTCACGGCACGAAGGAGCGGTGTGAAGCGGCGGCGAGGAAAAAGCCTCTCCACTAACACCGGGACGAGCACGGGAAAGAGAGAGCAAACTCACCACTCTTGACGGCACCGTGCGTCTTGCCAAAGGCGTGTCCACCGGCAATGAGAGCGACCGTCTCCTCATCGTTCATACCCATGCGGTCGAAGGCGACGCGGATGTCCTTGGCGGAGGCGGCGGGATCGGAGGAGCCATCGGGGCCCTCGGGGTTGACGTAGATGAGGCCCATGTGGGTGGCTCCCAGAGGCTTCTCGAGCTTGTCGGCGCGCTCGTTGATGTCGGTGCTGCCGTTGTAGCGGACGTCGTTGCCCTTGGGGACGAAGGTCGTCTCGCCGCCCCAGTAGACGGACTCATCGGACTGCCAGGTGTCGGGGCGACCGCCGGCGAAGCCAATGGGCGCGAAACCCATGGACTCGAGGGCGACGTTGCCCGTCAGGAGGTACAGGTCCGCCCATGAGATCTTGTTGCCGTACTTTTGCTTGATGGGCCCTATCAGAGGAGATGAAATTGTCAGCCCCGGCAGAGCAAACGGAATGCACTCATCACAGAGTAGCATCGGGGGCGTGGGTTTCTCCACCAGCGAGACATCCCGTTGTGCCTCCACATCCGAACCCCAGCCACCCGTGCGGCGGCGTGCGCCGTGATGTGGCGAGTGAGAGTCGATGATGTGCACGAACAGGGATCCTCGCCTCGGGGGTGGTTCCGGCCAGTGAGGGACCATGGATTTGCGACTTACACAGCAGGCGGCGAGCCTTGTCGAGGTTCTGGTTGTCAGGCCAGGAGTTGAGTGGAGCGAAGCGTTGCTGGCCCTGCAAGAGAGAGAATCCAATATTAGTAAAAGGCGATGGACAAGACGAGTAAAAGTGAGTGATGCGACCGTGTGATAAGATGCAAGGCAAGGCAGAGGCAGAGGCAGAGAGTACAGGGTCCGCTTGTGTGCAGTGCGTGTGGAGAAAAGGACTCTAGGAGATGCCTTAGCAGCTCTTGGCTCTCGTCCGGGATAGGACGAAATCTTCCGGCTGTCCAATTGATCTCCGGCGCGAGGCAAGAAAAAGGAAGGAAACACAAAAGGTGAAAATTTGCGAAAAGGAGCCAACGTAGTCCGATGTTAACAACGGACAGGGGAATTTGGAATCAACGAAAGGAAAGATGGGGCGCCGTCCGGGGCTCAACGGAGGGCGGGGCGGGGGCAGAGCGAGGAGGTGACGAGGGAGAGAAGAATGAAGAAACAAGCAAACCGGCTTACCATTCCACCGCCACCGCGGCCGTCGATGGCGCGATAGGTGCCGGCGCTATGCCAGGCCATGCGGATGAAGAGGCCGCCGTAGTGGCCAAAGTCGGCGGGCCAGAAGTCCTGCGAGTCGGTCATGAGGTCGGTGAGATCCTTCTTGAGAGCGGCGTCTGCGATTCCTGTTAGTGTTCTGTTCTTGTTCAAGGAACCATGATGAGATCTTAGACATACAGTCAAGAGAGTTGAAAGCCGCCGTGTAGTCGAAGTCGCCGCCGTACGGGTTCGTTGCGGGCTGGAACTGACGGAGGACGTCGAGTCTCAGTTGGCAGGGCCACCAGTCGTGGCTGCGAGTGCCTCCGCCGGCCTGATTGCTGATGGTCGAGCATCTTCCGAAGCCCTCAGCAGTTGCTCTCTTGGGCAGAGAGCTGTCGACGCCGCC
This sequence comes from Colletotrichum theobromicola, assembly GCA_014705045.1. NCBI lineage: Eukaryota > Fungi > Ascomycota > Sordariomycetes > Glomerellales > Glomerellaceae > Colletotrichum > Colletotrichum theobromicola. The sequence goes on along the minus strand of JABGLZ010000955.1, from coordinate 251,233 downwards.
GTCGCGTTTGGCGAAGGGGCATCCCTCACCGGCGACGGCCGGCAGGATGGTTGAGGCTGTCAACAGCCAGTTTGACAGTTTGGCGTGCATGGTGAAGAATTTCTCTCTGCTTCCGGACCTAAGGCGAGATCCAAAAAGAAAAGAGTGAGGTGAACCGCCGAGATCAAGTAGTCGAATCGAGACTTTGGTTGCAGACTCAGAAGACGACTAGACGACTGTTGAGTTGGTCTGGGAGATTGCTCAGAAACATGAACTCTGGAGATGGGACGAACCCAGGCATATGTATGAAACCCGGATGCAGTCGCCACAACTCTCGTTCAAAGGCACCACAAGGCACAAGGAACAACAAGGGGTGGGTTTCCTCTGTTGCAGTCCCTCTCTTGGTGGTGGTCACTGGTCGGCGACCCTTTGTCACTCACGTGGGAATATTTTGGTTCCAGTGAGATCCACGATTAGTAACAAATGCAAAGTACCAAGGCCGAGTCTGAGCCGCGATGTCTTGTCCTTTTCCCCAAAGCCAGCCCTGCTGCGCAGCAGTGCGCGAGTAGAGTACCCAGTCTGACGGGGGCTTGGTAATAAGCTTCCTACAACGGCAGTCATGTCGGTATTGCCCTCTCCCAAGGCTGCAACCCCAATCACAAAAAAGGACCAAGACCTGGCAAAACCACAAAAAGTTGTTTAGCGGATGTCCTTTGAGCAGGTGCTAGACGGGTCTTTTGCCAAGTGGTCGAAAGGAACCCCTGTGTATCCGTAATCCCTACGAAAAGAAAGGTACGCAGTAGTGTAGGTCTACTCCAACCGAGAAGTATATGCCAGGTACTACTATGCAGTAAACATGGGCCATGGGCCATGGCAGCATGCAGAGAGGCAAGGACATGCAGGGTTTCGGTCCAAAATAAGCGCTTGACCAGTGTACCGCATTGTACAATCTCCTTTGATTAGGATGGGCGACTGCGGCCAGCGAATGCTCTGTGGCTACACAGGAACGCCCCGGTTTTGGAGCCCCCGCTTTACACACTCTTTGGGAGGGGATTGTCGCTAGCCGAGGGGCCATCTGGATGAAACCTACGCCGATTGCCTATGGAGTTGGACGAGGGTGCGCCGGGATGGCCATGGCAGAGGCGGGAATGAGCTGGGATGAGGCCGTCCACCCGTCCGTAACAGGCATAACGTCACAAATCCGGGGAGCTATCGTGACCTGTGCGATGCGGGCCGGTGCCAAGTCACTGGAAGAGTAAGGTGGTAGCTGGGCCAATGGCGACCAATTATGACATGACAGTTTCCAAGCGGGCACTCACTCTCTCTTCATCCACTCTTGTTCCCTGTGTGTCTTCCCTGAGTCTTCCCTGAGCGACTCCAATCGAAGAGTCCGCTCCTGAATATAATAAAGTTTGGGGCCCCTATACCGACTCGTGCCATTGGACCATTAGGCCACCGCGTCCTTGGGAGATTCACATCGTTGCCTTGTAAAGACGAATAGAAGGCCCCCGTTGTCGAATCATTACCCAGCTGTGCGGAGGAACCCGCGCGCAGCGGCGTAATTGAAACCTCCGTCATCCTCGACTACAGATGCCTCTTGGCAAATAAGCTGTACCACGCAGTAGGGCCCCCATGCCTCGACGAGGAGTTGAAGAGGAGAACCCTGTTGACCACGCTGAGCTGCCAGTACGTATGTACAAACAAGTACCTGCTAGCCTGCTGGTATCCCAACAACAGCTCAATTACGCAGGCTGTTTGCTGTATTCGTACGCTAGCAGTAAGGTTAGGTTTGTCCCCCGATCGAGAATCGGTAGGTAGAGGAAGAGGGAGAGGGAGGGCAACTGGTCGCGGCCGACACACACACGCTCAAGCATTACGCACACAACACCTGTAGCACTCACACACACACCAAAAAAGCCACAGTACATGGGATGAAGGAAGCTTTTTCATCAATCGTGCATTGACTCAGCCCTATATCCATCACCTGTAGTGCATCCGTACTCTAGTTGGAGAAGGTTGGAGGCCCTGTGGCTTGGAGGAGCACACCCCCCCCCGCGCGGGCGAGCCGCCGCCGACCGTCCATCCGCTGCGGCCTTGGACGGTTTTGACAGGTTTGCGAAACGGCGTGGGATATGCGAGCGAAGGTTTCCCTCCCTCTTGGGTTTCTGCCCGCAGGCTTCACAACACACACACCCATACCTATCATACCATCCCCCAAATGGAAGTTACCTTATTTGCATGCAGCTAGACCTGTCGGCCGAAAATCCTGCGACCTCGGGTATGCCCGGTTATGGATGGTGTTGATGGGCGGCGGCGCGGCGACCAGACCCTGAGCGCAGCACTGCATGCTGTGTTGCGCAGTCGCCGAACAGGACGTTGCAGTAAGCAGAAAAAAACCAGACAAGATAATATTACAGAATTACCAAGCAAAGGAGCGCAAAGATACAAGATACGCTGGACACTATGGACATAGCCCGCGCGAGTAATATTCCGTACAGCCACGACAGCTATAGCCCGCCAAGAGCCTTGGCAAGGTGGCTGCTCATCACATGCAGACTTGTCAGTGTTGTCACTTGCGCGGTGCCCCTGCTGGGAGTCTGGGACGCAAATAAGGTCAGCTCAGAAACGCTGAGCGAGTGCAAATCTGTCGTTGGTGACTGGCTGGGCGACGGGATGTGATGACTTGCGAGTGCATGTAACTGCGTAGTATCCGTGGTATGGTGCTGTGAGCTTGCGTGTTACCGCCATGCTTTGGCTCTCCTTCGCGCAGCGCTATTTCTCTGGGCAAGTTGAATTTTTGGAACGCGCAACGTGCATCCCTGCGACCGTCATCTTGGGCCCTAACGTGGGTGATGTGGTCTCGGCCGACACCAGACGCAGAACACAGAACACACACGCACCCACTTGCCGATGTCCCTCAAAATGGCATCGGACCATCTTGGTCTCGGCATCTAAACATTCGCTGAATCACAGCGCCCAACGACGGAAAACATGTCCGCATTCGTTCGTTAGAGCCGCCCGTCGGTGCCCTGGGCATGCCCGTCAAGAGATGGTTGACAGACGAGCCCACCCCAAGTCTCAACTTTCTTTTTTCTATCTAGCGGCGTGGGTGCGCGTGGGTGGTGCTGGTCCGGTGTTGAATGGCAGACTTTCTGCTGTGTTGCAAAGCATGGGATTCTGGTGCAATGCGCGTGAGGGGAGAAATCTCAATCCACGGCGTTTGGGCCAATTCCGCCATTTCATCTCACACCCTCCTCACATGCCCAAACTTACCCAATGATGAATCATACAGCGTGGCCCCTCTTTCACTATCGTTAACGCAAACCTTCAGACGACACTCGATTATAAACCATAGCAATCCTACTGGCCGCTTCCGGTTGCTGCATGCCATGCTACTCCGACCTCCGACGGGGATGAATCAAGCCACCACTTTGACAATTGACTTTTGAGAGAGAGCAGGCACAGATGGCGGTTCTGACTTGCAGGCAACCGAGGCGGGCTGAGCTTGATCCGGTTCAGGTGGTTGCCTCCCATGTGACGCGTTTGGTAGGTGGCATAGCGTTACCCATTCGTTCTCGTGGACTTTATTTCGGCTCCGAAACTCTGTGATGATTGTCTGGGGACCAAAGGGGTAGCGCGATGGTACTCTGGGAGTACAATGCCTCCGGGGGACAAGCACTCTATTGCTTCTTTCATGCGGCCACACGCGAGATATGATTTTGGTCGGAAGGAGCAAGTCGTTCGTTGACATGAACTGGTCGCGTCCGCATCCGTCTCGGACCCCGACGGGGATGATGCGCGGATTCCGAGGAGCCTCTGGTCCGTGATGTGAGGACCGTACTAGGTAGGTAACTTGGGGGGGACACATTTCATCAAGACGGCCATGAAACGACGAAGCCAGCGTTGCAGAGTGAGACGGTAAAGCATGCACCGTTGGACTCTGAACATGAGTTCGTGTATGAGTTCGTGATACTTGCGGTGAGTCGCAGCCCAAAGGCTATGAGAAGAGGTGTACGGTTTCAGCTGCAGTGCATCGAGATTCTCAATAGCCTTGCGACACGTGATTTGATTCCCATTCAACGCAACCACCGCAATAGTCAGTTAGACCACCCTCTTTGAACTGTTGCAATGCCTCAGACGTAGTTTGTTGGACTTCTACTGCCTTCAACCGTTGTTGAGTGAGTCTTCAACCTTCACTCCGAGACTGTCGCGAACTAAAACGACCCAGCGAGTCATAGGCTACATTTCAATGGGCATACAAAACGGTTTTGGAAGGGTCTTAGTGTTCGTTCATCCAAATTTCCTCAAACGGATGTTTATCGTGTCATGAGAAATTTCCCATTGGCTACCGTTGTAAGCATTGTTCAGGAGCTCGCCTCTAGCCGGTGGGCGGCCGCGCCGTTGGAATGCCGTTGTTGCATCCAATTACCGGCATTGAGGCGCAGAACCCCTTTGTTGTTGGCACAAACTAAGCTACGAAACTAGCAACCTGTCGGATCTGCCCATTTCGACATGTCAGTCTGGAAAACGATCCTTCGATGCAGGTCTTACTCGTAAGACTCCAACGAGGCGTTCAGCCACAACATTCCGCTTCGATCCGAACGAAGGAATTTTGGTCAGCTACTTCACAAGACCAATCCCAGCTTATCCATTTGTCATAGTCAAGTGTTTGGAATCAGCTCGCAAGCGTGAGGTCCTTGGTGTAAGCCAAAGGGGCTATGGATGCAGATGCAGACACACACTGGCCAGGCTGGTATTTCCAGATACTCTCAGTACGATATTACATCACATCAATAAGCTGACTGATTCATTCTCATAATTTCTTTGACATTTTCCAATGCAACATTCTGTTGTAGTTATCTTGCTCACATAAACCGTCAGCGTTGCGTCCAATATCCAACTCTCTAGGTATCTAACCTCCGCGGAGACTGTTGTCAATGAGGGAGCAGAGCTGTTTTGGGAGTCTCGTAAACCTCGGCCTCCGTTGCTCAACTTGCGCACTCGATCTAGCATTCCAGCCTCTACCATGCAAGATGCAAATAGCCCAGACCGTAAATCTATGGATTGCGGGGTTCGGCTGCGTACCGCGCGCTTCTATCACTCCAGCTTGCCAAGCGACACTAGCGCAACAGCTTAAAGCTGAGCTCAGCTTTACGAAATCACCGCAGCACCAACTGCCGGTGCCGTCTCTTCCGCGGACCGTACGAACATCACCGGCTGCCCTAAGCCTTTTGGGAATCCATAGCTCCGACTGCCCACCGTAATACCCCAAGCTCCACATCGCCCCGGAGCCGATAAAACACACCAACGAAGTGTCCGTCCGTCCGTCCGACGTCCACCGGCCCGGGGCGCTGGGCATGCCGACGCTAGATCCCACCTGTCCCGAGTCAGGTGGCTGGTGGAAACCAACAAAGCGGGCCGCAGCAGCCCCTTAAACAATGCAACAAACGTCGTTTATGTCTGCTATCCTCATAAATAACAACCAACATGTTTCATCCGAATTGAATAGCGACTATAATTTTTCTAAAACAGGGCAGAGTTGCACATGGGATGATGACTCGGTAGCACCCAGTCCTTGGCCCACGCTTTTTCAGGGGGGGGATATTTCCAGCCTTATTTTCATTGATATTGAATATCGCATCTTTTGCCCGTAAATAGATGTTTGCCAAGAGACACATGGCCAGGATTTGTCACTGTGGAATTCTTGGATCTTGGAGAAAATGGCATTGCAGACCTTTGTTACCGATTAAATCATCGACTCTTGGGACTTGTTTTACAAATATCACTTTGCTTCCCTTTTCCTGTCCTTCTCCCCTTCAGCTCTCCCCTGCCCCTGAGCGCAGGCCACGTTCCAGACCGTCAACAAGCCTTCGTGCGAGGCGCGCGGCTTCTCCTGTTCGGCCCCTTTCAGCCTCCTCCTCGAAGCTGCACCGCTCGGTCCACCAGTCCAGCCATGTCTCCGCCCTTGCTCCTTCTTCCGCCCAGAAGAGGCCGACGCTGATGTCGATGACGTCCGGACGCCATCTGTCGTGCCAGAAGACCGTCGCGCCGCATTTTCCACAGAACTCGCGAAGGACGCCGGTGGAGGAGCCGTATGTCTGCAGGATGCCGGGAGGGAGCGCGTCGAAGTTGAGAGGCATGACGACCTGCCCGCCGTCGGGGCCGGGCACGTGGAAGAAGATGTTGCTGCGCGGGACAAAGGCCCAAGTCTGAATCTCGAAGCCGGTGGCGAGGCGGCAGGAGCGACAGGCGCAGGTGCCTGCGAGGTATTTCGTCCCATCGGCGCGAATCCACCATTTTTTCTTCTCGGGGTTGCTCATGAAGTCGGGAGAGTGCGAGCAGGCGGCGTATTGCAAGTCGGGGTAGCCTGAGTGAGGAATATAGCTCTTCTCGTCGGGGCGGGTGATGTGGAAGCTGACCGTGCCACAAGCGCATGAGGCCGGCATCGAGTCTGGGCTTAGAAGGGACGGCACTGACGGCAGTATCTCTTTCGAGCCGTTGTCCTCGTTGTGTTGAAGGACCTCCATTGTCTGACCGTCGATCTCCGAAAGCCACACCGAGATGCCACCGTCCTTTGTGTCGTGCACCGAAGTATGCCTGACAAAGACCGCGTCTCCACCGACATCGTTCCCTGTGGCATCGTTGATGACGCCCGTAGCAGCTTCCCATATAATAGCTATCACGCCAACACGGCTTCGAAAGACGTGGCAGCCGCAGGTCGAGCAGAAGTACCTTGTCCATCCCTCCGCACCTTCATGCTTCGTAAGACCTTTAGAGACATCAGGTTGTTCAATCGGGTAATAGGATGTGCAGAGCACGCCGCTGGCGTGGCGGTCAACATCGCCGTGGTTGATTGAGAGCTTCACAGACCCCGTGTCAGAACGTCGTGCCTTGACTTGTTGCGTAGTTGCCCCGCAGAGGCAAGAAATGCTCAATGTTGCCGCCATGTTGCGATGAGCGGATGAAGCCAAGAGAGACAGTCTGGGCCGTAAGAGCCAAATTCAAGATATTTAATAGTCGATCAACCTCACGATAAATCCATCTTATCTTGAACGTCACAAGACTTGTACCCGACGACCCCCGCACCGGCGGGGTCGGGAAGTAAGCTTCGGGCCAACCGGAGCCGAACCGTCCATCCGGAAGTGGGGAGCTTTCCGAAGTTTCGGCGAAAATAATGCCCCACAGCGATCAGATCCGCCCTGCCCTAGGGCGTGCTGGCCGGGAATGCGGGTGATGCGCCGAAGCGATGCATTTGGGCCAATGATGTGCCAGGACTAGTTCCAGGCGTGGGGGAATGAGTTGCAAGCGTAGCAGAATGTCGCTCGAACGGATTCTCGGTGTGTCTAATGCTCATGGAGTCAAGGTGAGGAAAAGCTTTACCGAGAAAGTTGACTTGGAGCCATCGACCACTCCGTCCGGATATGCAGATGCGGGAAAGGGAATTAGTTTCTATTGAAATACCAAGAATGTCTCATTTGCGAAGCAATTCAGTGTGAGTTTTATTGAAATGTTGATATTTAATCCCGTATCATTGTCATATCATTATTCAAGCTAGTTGAAAACAAACGTCACTAAGGTCATCCACAATGGCCGTGTTAGTCTCAGATAACACTGCCGACACTCCGCTAGCGCATGCTGCATCACTCGCGTTGCTTCTTGGAGTAAGTAAACCCCGTGGTATGCCATAAATCCGAGCCTCATGCTGACATTCCATCCAGGTCTCAGCATGGATGCTGTGGATCGTTGTCTACAACCTATTCTTCCACCCGCTCGCTCGCTTCCCTGGACCCATTCTCGCTCGAGTATCACCGCTACCATATGTCATCGCGCTGCTCCGTGGACGCATCCCGTTCTGGGTGAAGGCATGCCACGACAAATATGGCCCAATCGTCCGTGTCTCGCCCAACGAGCTGTCTTTCGACAACGAAGCCGCATGGAAGGATATTTACGGGAGCCGACCGGGTCATAAGAACTTCCACAAAGACCCCATCCACGTGGGAAGTATCCAATCGGTGCCTGGGGTGTCCACCATCACCATGGCCAACGACGCGGACCATGCACGGCAGCGTAGAGCGCTTTCGCATGCATTCTCCACCAAGGCTTTGTTGGAGCAGGAATACATCGTCAAATCGTACATTGATGTGTTCTCGCTGAAAATGAGGGAGTTTGCGAAGCTCGAAAAGCCTGTGAACGTCGTTGATTGGTTCGCATACACAACCTTCGACATTATCGGAGATATGGCTTTGGGAGAGCCATTTGGGTGCTTGACAAGCGGTGAGTCCTAGATCGACCGACACGTTGCTTGATCTGATCTTACATGAAATAGAGGACTTCCACTTCTGGGTGCCGCTCATCAGCTCATCTATCAAGGCTGGCGCCTTTGAACAAGCTACGAGACGAATCGCCGAGGCGGATGGTTACGTCCAAAGGCAGCTTTTGAGGCTGATTCCCGGCCGCATTCGAACGACTAGGATACAACACCTAGAGTACAGCAGGGAAAAGATTTTGAAGTAGATGCAATTCCTCCGATATAACAAGAGAACCTGCTAACATCACCATCCCCAGACGAATGGCTCAGTCTGGGTCTGATCACAAGGACTTTCTCTACTACCTACTCAAGCAACAAGAGAGTGGGTCGATCAACGAGAACGAAGTTATTGTTAACGGTGCACTCTTCATGTAAGACATGCAGTACCCAAGCATCGGACATTCTCAGAGTGGATTCATGAGTGACTGACAACCTCACAGAATAGCTGGGACAGAAACGACAGCAGGTTTCCTTGCGGGGCTTTTCAACCAGCTGCTGCGGCATCCAAGAGTTTTACACAAATTGACAGACGAGGTACGGTCGAGCTTCAAGTCCGACGCTGATATCAACTTCGAAGATTTGGTCAAGTTGCCTTATCTGAGTGCGGTGATTGATGAAGGCCTGCGAGTCTTCCCGTCTGCGCCGATTGGATTTGTGCGGACAGTGCCGCAGGGAGGCGATACCGTTGACGGAGAATTCATACCAGAAGGCGTATGCAGTTCCTAGAGTTTACTGTGGAAGCCATTACTTGGTCTTGCGGCTGACATCTTTCTGGCAGACAACTGTTTCAGTGCCAATGTGGGGTGCCACGCATAGCGAGCGAAACTTCAAAGAGCCCTACAGGTTCCTACCCGAGCGTTGGCTGGACAAGGAGAACAGTACTGACAAGTTCGGTGCATCAAACGCTTTCTCTCTCGGGCCACGGGGCTGCATTGGACGCAAGTAAGCTAGGCTTTGAATATGCCGATGGAAACCTTTTGCTGACCAAAGTCAAGCCTTTCGTACATGGAAATGCGCCTAATCATTGGCAAGTTGTTGTGGCACAACGACATTCACTTCCACGGAAATAGCGATGCGTGGGATCCTGAAAAGGATTATCCTGGACTGACGGTTTACAACAACTGGATGAAACCTGGACTTTGGGTCAAGTTGACACCAAGGCGAGACTAAGCCTTTGGCATGCTCCTGGTTGATCGCTGGGCGATGTATGAAGAAATCATTATTATGTTGAAACACTGCACAGTCCTGTTTTGATACGGTATTGTAATCTCCCTGGGGCCTTGTATCTCAAAGGGTTGCATAGAGAAGACGGGCCTCAAACAAGTTGTCTAATCCCTTGACTTAGCGAATGGAAGGGGTCTCTTCAGTTCCAGTCTCATCTGACTGGACGATCGTACGTGCAGCGACCAATCGACATAATAGCTACTGAACTTATTAAAATCTCTATCAAGTCCTGATTTCAGTCGTGACTCAAACTGATTGTGAATTGCGCGTGATCCAAGAACCCGGAGCCGTTGTCCGGAACATGTCGGCGGCAGACCGAGAAAGTGGGGCCGAACAGTAAGATGCAACTCCTCAGTTGACTTGCACCATCGCCTCGACAATGACGTGCTTGACCGAAGGATGAAATGAACCAGATGCGAATTCTTGATACGTCCGCCACCTGCGGAGTTTCAGTCTCTTATCGGAAATTTGTGGGCAGCTCCCACCGAAAGACACTTGATCTCTGCACCTTGACGCATCATTGTGGAAAATGTCGCCAGCCACCGATATCGTTTGCTCCCGGCGTTGACGATGTGCTTCAGTAGGTAGGGTTTCCTGCATGACTGTTAAATAGCGATCGCCCGTCGCTGCATGAAGTTGGAACGTGTCTGCGATCTCGTCTCTTCTCTTAATTTCCGTCAACCACGCTTGAACCTTCGGCACCGTCACAACATGGCCGACATCAATGCTAAGGGGCTTCCCGACGGCCCCACTCCCGAGCTCTGCACCGATGGCGACAAGCGGCCTGCCTCCATCACCTCCGCTCCGACAGAATCGTCGCCGGGCCACGTACCAAAGAAGCAACCAAAGTCTGGTGCCGACGCGGCCCTGGAGCTGCTCAATGAAACCGGCCCTCTGGGACACGCCGTCAATCCCGAGCTCAGTCACAGACTTAAGCGCCGCATAGACACTCACATCATGCCACTCATCTGCATTGTCTACTTCCTCCAGTACATAGACAAGACCGCCATTTCCTACGCCAGTGTTACCGGCATTCAACAAGACACCGGCCTTCATGGAAACCAGTTCAATTGGGTTGCATCCATCTTCTTCTTCGGCCAACTGGCTTTCGAATTCCCGACCATCCGTCTCATCCAACTCTTCCCGCTGGCCAAGTACACCTCCGTTAACATTATGTTTTGGGGCCTGGTTCTTGCGTGCCTTGCTGCGTGCAAGAGCTACGCTGGCTTGCTCGTCTGCCGGTTCCTACTCGGGGTGTTTGAAGCTGCCGTGGTGCCTGCGTGGGTCCTCTTCACGTCTCAATGGTACACGAAACAAGAGCAGGCCTTTCGCGTCGGTATCTGGTTCTCAGTTTGTGGAGCAGCGCAAATGTTTGGTGGCTTCTTCGCATATGGCGTGGCTGTCCATGTTGGTAAAGACCCGAATGCTCTTTTGCGTGGATGGCAGATTATTTTCCTCTTCCTCGGCCTTTTGACTGCCGTCGTGGGCATCGCTTTCTGGTTCATCATGCCCGACTCACCAGCCTCCGCTGCATTCCTTTCACAAGAAGAGAAGGCCGCGCATTTGGAACGCATCCGCGACAACGAACAAGGCATCGGATCTCAGGAGTTCAAGTGGAAGCATGTCAAGGAGGCGCTGACGGACACCATGACTTGGCTCTACGCGTTCTGGATCTTCGCCGCCAACATCCCCAATTCAATCGCGACAAGCTTCGGTAACATTCTCGTCAAGGGTATGGGTTACTCCAGCGAAGAGTCATTGCTCCTGGTCACACCTCTTGGCGCCTACGAGATAGTCGCGCTGGTGGGTCTGACATGGCTTGCCATGAAGACACGGCAGCGACTCTACTGGTGCATTGCGGGTCACATCCCCGCGATCGTGGGTGCCATTCTCATGGCCACGACGTCGAAGGTTCCCGCACTGATCGGGTACTACACTTCAGGAGGTATCCCGATCGGATGGACGACGATCCTGGGTCTTCAGTCAACCAACGTTGCGGGATCCACTAAGAAGGTTACGGTGGCATGCATTGGGACTATCGCGTACACCGTGGGTAACATCATCTCGCCGCAGACTTTTCAGGCAAGGGATTCCCCGCGATATCTCCCTGCGAAGATCTCCATATGCATTATCTACTTCCTGGTTACTGTCGACCTGTTTGTGATGCGCTGGGTGTTGCACAGGAGGAATAAGAAGCGGGACGCTGAGAAGGCGGCTCTCGGTGATGCTTACAAGGTTGAAGAAAACCATGAGTTCTGGGATTTGACTGACCTAGAGAACAAAGAGTTTAGGTATGAGTTATGAGCAAAGGTTTCTCTGGCATGCAATTGTATCATACCTGACGTGAGAATCATCGAGAGGAATAATAATGAATTTGGGTTACCCCGACTCAGTACAGTAACGATTCATTTCTATGAGGGATTCAAATTCTTTGGAAAGGAAGTTTTTTTCATGCAAGACTGAGACTTGAATGACTACGTCCCTCACAACACTGATAGTAATTCTTTCAGAACTGTTGGTGGTCCAACGAGACACCTCGACATGGGTTGTTCCCCTTTGAGCCTGGCGCAAACTTACCTAAGGCGGGTCGTCGTCTTGCAGCTTCTAAACCCCCGCAGCAACTAGATCACCGCCTGGAATCGTCACATCTTCATTTCAAGCGTTCCAGGTGGCGTGTTGAGAACCGTGAGCTATGAGTGCCGACGAATTCCGCGACAGTGTCGAAAGCGGGGAGAGACGGGTTGAAAACCATGATCAATTATTGCGAATAGCATTCATTTACCTGGATGAAAGGTTGTGGTGTGACAGAGGCGTGTTCGATGTTGTTGAGCAACTCCACACACGTGGTTGGTCGTTTGGCGAGGGAGGCCTCAAGTTCAATCGGTAAGGTTTACCCCCAGAAGAGATCCCGTGGATGTGAAGGAGCGAGCTGACAATAAAAGCACACTGGACATATTCTATCTCGCCCAACTAGCAGCCGCCATGTACCGCTTCTCAGACCAGGGCGAAGGCGAGTTCGCGTCGGCAGATGACTTTGAAGAATTCTACGCTGAACACCACGAGCTACTCTGCGAGAATGCGTGGCGAAAGTACTACTCGTCAGATCTCATTGCACAGCCAACCTCGGCTCGTTTCTACCGCCTCCCCGACTTGCAAGATCTCCCGGACTCGAGCGACCCGCTCATGCAGCCACGCCACAGAGGAACCGGCCACCTGACCAAGCTTCCGCGCTGGGCATACAATGTCGGACGCACTCGTCGACGGCAGCCATCACTTCCCGTCGAGACCCTCACCCAGATAGCCCTGGATACCCTGAGACAGACCATTGCACGCTTGCGACAGGACTATCCGATCGTCCAGCCGTACTCAGAGACCCAGGCATGCTTCTGGCTTAAGTACATGAAAATAGACTCTTCCCACGAGCCCTCAAAGGAGGCGTGGAAACCAAACGATTTCGGTGTTTCTGTCGCACAGGGAGCCTTTGACATGTGGGCTTGGGAGGCGCATTACTCACGTGAACGATGGGAGGCCGTTGGCACGCCGCGCCTTGAGCCGGATCTGGATGGAACATGCAAGAGCGAGATCTACTGGTGCGGGTGGCCAGATGGTGGGGTTAGCTGCCAGGCGGAAAGCAGAGGATGGGAGCCGGAGGTTGGGAGCGAGGAGGAAGTTGCGTTTTTGGCGGCTGTTGCAGTGAAGGAGACGGAGGGCATCGCTATGCAAGATTTGGACTATAGGATGCGGTCTCACATTCTGCTTGGGCTGATGAATGTTGCTTTCGAGGTCGAAAACACACAACAACTGGAAGAGTTTAAGCAGCGGATGGTTGTTGCGGGTAGGATTGATGAAACCAGGGCTGACCAGTGGATTCGAGAGGCTTTGATGGTCATGGAGCCATACGTCCGCAAGAAGGATGAATGGCCTGCCTCTAAAGATGATCGAGTTGAATTGCTGCGGCACATTCTAGTGGAGAATGCACAGCTATTTGCGAGATGGAAACTTTCAGACTCTTCCAAAGAGTTCAATTTCGAGCTGAGACCGAGGAAGTAGAGCCAGACGGATGTTCCTATTACAGCGACGCGAGAACAAAAATGCGAAATATCTCTGATTCTCCCTTTCATATTATGCCCTATATTGATCTTGTAACTTGTCCCACGCCGGCAATGATAAAATGACTAGATGTACCCTGATAATGTTGCATGTGACTTCTCTGGTATTGGTACAAAGTCTGGTCATGCTAGTAGTTCAGCAGTATCTCCCAAATCATTCCTGGTGTATGCATGGCAAGGGCTGAGTGGGGGACATTGCAACACACTTCAAAAGGTCTTTCATTTACCACCATTGTCCGGGACAGCTCCGTTGTAGACCGAATCGAACCAAAGCCCTCACAGTGAAGTTTTTTGCTCCACAGACCCAAAACTGGAGGGCAGCTCATTCGCATTGTTAACTACCACACTTTCGCGCTGACCGAGAATGACTTGTATTCCCTGTAGTCCAAGAGTCAGCCGCTAACAACATGGACCCTGATGGTGAGGGATGAGGAGAGAAAGGCAGTGATGTTTACCTCGACTTCAAATCTATGACCGTACGCAAGCCAGTAGCTCTCAACGATGACCAGAAAGATTGCAACTACGACCAAAACGTAATCTACTATGTTGTCAGCCATCTAGTCATTCACTTGGGGGTGGGGAAGAGATGACTCATGTTATCGCCGGTAACTGGCAGAGCGACGGGAAAACAAAAGAACTGCCACTTATTAGCCTTGCCATGCATCGACAGAAAGTAAGAGGCTTACGATAGACGTGACAGAGACAAACAAAGCAGCAACCAAGTTTACACCATAGCCCCACCTCCCAAGTCTGAATGGTGTATCCAGCATTTGATGTTGCGACAGAACACCCCGTCCCCTCGCGAGCAGAGTGATAACTGGGAACGCATATGAAACGTTCAAAAATATGGTGCATGACGCGACATACGCTCCAAAAGCAACCGTGGGTCCCAGATACAACGTTCCGAACAGGACGTTGAACCCATAGGACAATAAGATGGTGTTGGTAGGGACATTGTGATGTGGAGAGATGTGGGAAAATATTTCAGGGAATACGATACCGTTATCTCGTGCCATAGAGTAGAGAAGGCGGCTAGCGCTGGTTGTGCTGGCAGTGCACCCATTGATGAAGCAGGCAGCGAGCAGGATGGTCATTACACAGGTTCCGGCCCGATTTTGCGTTGCTTGCAGCATAAGTTCCACGATGGGCATACCAGTTTCGGTTGCAAGGACCGTTGTCGGATCGGTGAGACAAAAGAGCATGACAAGAATGAATGCGAAGCCACTGTTGAATACGTTAGTGTGACGACTGGTTGAGAAGGGGGTCGTAAACTAACGTTACTCCCCCGACAACGATAGAGTATATCATGGCGCGTGGGGCGTCTCGGGATGGGTTAGGCATTTCTTCCATCATGTGGAGAATGACATCGAAGCCGATAAGGGAAAGAGCAGACTGCAGAAGACCGAGAATCCAGGCCATGCCGTCGGGCCAACCTGTCTCGTTGTTGAAGGATGTGAACACATAGTCGGCGTTGGTCTTATCGTGGAGAGAGAGGAGAACGATGCTGATGATAATAACAACAAGAATCGACCAGAACACTTCACCACGTGAGCCCTTGAAAAGCAACAGAATCTCGATGTTCGGGCTTACTTACTGGCGAAGTCATTCCATTTGCCCAGGATCCTATTGCCCCAGATATTACCTATGGTGGCGAATGTCAAAATGGCGAGAAAGATCAGATAAATGTTCCATTGCGTGACGACAAATCTTCCATTGGAGGCCACAACAGACGCTGCGCAGACGAATTGAGCTGGATGGGCGTAAGCTGTAGTCAACTGTAGAGTGCGAAGGATTGATATGTACCGGCGAAGAACCCTTGAACAGTCACGACGACCAGCCATCCGACGATGTTTGTCCAGCCGACCCAGAAGCTCTATGTCCACTTTTCAGTATATCAAGCAACCAAGATGGTCGACGGGGGCTTTTACCATAACTCGTTTCCATTTATCTGTGCAAAGCGCATAGACGAAGTGGTACTGTCCACCAGCTGTCGGCCATATAGAAGCTAGCTCGCCGAGGCTCGCCGTCAAGGCGAGGTTGCCCAAAACGCAAAAGACAAAGCCGTAGAGAAGTGAAACGGGCCCGCCAGACGGGAGCACAAGCCCTATTGAGCCTGCAAGAGCAATCCAAGTACTTGGAGTCCGTCCGTCAACCACATGCTCTGTAAGGGAGCAAGAATCGGGCTTACTTGAGGATTGCAAAAGCCATTGCAACCATGTTGAGGCCAGATAGGCGGGCTTGAAGGTGGCCATTGTTCGGAGGCGACATCACGGCTGGAGCGAATGAAGTGCTGTAAGGTTGTGTAGAGTTTGAATTGGGAAACCGACTATGACTAGACTCGTTGTTCACATTGCAACTCACATGGGCTGCCCATCAAATTTGTAGCTCATTAGTGAAGCTTAGCCTGAAGATAACCAAGGATCTTGCCGTTCAACATGCACAAGCTGAAAGAGGAGTTTCCCCCAATGATAGGCAACACGACGACGGTATCTTTCATTCCTATCTGCGGCGATATGTTACCTGCTTGGACGAGTTGAACTCGTGACCATGATTGAATGTTATCTGCCGCTTTACCGGGGGTTTGATCTAAGCTTTTCCCAGCAAGCCGGGTGCCAGTTATCTCCTTCACGAACTGCTCTGAAAATTGCCGGATTGGGGAAAATCGCGAGCACTCTGCATAGTGGGCCGAAGCTAAAGTGCGGGGTGCAGAAGGTATCGTCAGACTAGCACAAAAAAGGGAATTTCTCGAGACTTTTGATAAATGTGGGACTATTTCCAGGGGTAGGATCTTGAGCTCAACCACCAGGTTTAGGCAATCTATTATCTCATAACATCAAGCGAAGAGGCGTACGGATAGTCTCTAGATTCCCGCGCTGATAGAATGCATCTATTGAGTCAAGCTGCGACTGCGGAGTGGATGATACGACGGCCTGGCCGAATCCACATGGGTGAGGGCCTCAATTCGGCCCAGTACCTACTTAAGCCGCGAAGCTCTACCCCCACGTAAGCCCCCTTATGCCGTTCTCTTCCCTACCATTCACTCCCTTATCTCGATTTCTCGAGTCTCTTTTTCCAGGACAGACAATCGTCAAATCTTGAGTCATGGCGTCAAGAGATGGCTTTTCGTGGACCGAGAAGGATGGTTTGAAGTCTGGAGTACCATGCATCGGCGCCATTCAGCCTCCTAGCAACCTGACCTCTGGCCAGGACGTCACTTACGACGTGATTGTCGCAGGAGCTGGGTATTGCGGACTTACCGCTGCACGAGATGCTGCTGTTGCAGGTAAGCCTTCTCCCATCGTTGTCGCGCGTACCTACTGACAGATGATGGGCACAGGCCTGAAAGTACTCCTCCTCGAGGGACGCGATCGAATCGGTGGCCGGTCATGGTCGTCTAATATCGGGGGCTATCCATTTGAGATGGGTGGAACCTGGGTTTACTGGGGACAGCCGAACGTGTGGCGCGAGATAATGCGATACCAGATGCAGGACGAACTGGAGGTGTCCTACGACTTTTCGCGAGGGATTAATGAGTACCATATCGCTAATGGGAGAACGACTCAGCGATTCACTCACGACGAGGAGGTGCGGGGGTGGCTTTGACAAGAAAGGCCCAGTGCTGACGGTACCTTATCTAGGATAAAATAATGGAGTCGGGCCTTCGCAAGCTCGTCAACGTCGATGGAGCATACGGCAAGAACATCATGCCGTTCAGCCACACCGGCAAGTTCTCCTCTGAGGCAATCAAGCTCGACAGCATGTCGGTCGCCGATCGTCTCGCCGAGATCCAGGATTCCCTGACGCCGAACGAGCGTCTGGCGTTGGAGTCGTTCGTCCTGCTCTGCAGCGGAGGAACTCTCGAAACGACAAGCTTCTTTGAATTCCTACATTGGTGGGCTTTGTGTGCCTACTCATACGAGGGATGCATCGATTATCTTGTGAAGTACAAGTTCCGCGGCGGTCAATCCAGTTTTGCCATACGATTCTTCCAAGAGGCCTTGGCCACGGGCAACCTAACCTATGCGTTCAACTCGCCAATCGCCACAGTAAGAAACACGACTTCGGGAGTTGAAGTCACCACGAGGCAGGAGCAGAGCTTCAAGACGCGGAGGATGGTCAGCACTGTCCCCCTGAATGTGTTGAACAACGTGGCCTTCGATCCGCCTCTACCTCAGGGCAAACAGGCTGCTGTCGGCATCGGGCACGTGAATCAGTGTGTCAAGGTGCATGCTGAAGTGCGTGACCGGGACTTGAGGTCTTACACTGGCATCAGCTACCCACACAATGGACTTTTCTATGCACTAGGGGACGGTGAGACGCCTTCCGGAAACACTCACATCGTGGCATTCGGTGGCCAGCACAACCATTTCGAGCCGGATGAGGATATCGAGGTTACGAAGAAGGCTCTTCAGGGGCTGACCCCCATGGATATCGAGAGAATTGTAAGCTCAGCATCTCCCCTTCCTGCGAGCTCTGTCAGCTGATAACTCATAGGTATTCCACAACTGGTCCAAGGACGAGTTTGCAAAGGGCGCCTGGTAGGTTATGGCCCTTCGCGAGTGAATTGGTTGCGCTAAACTTTGTCTTAGGTTCTTCTCTAGACCGGGTCTTTTGTCCAACCATTTGGGTGATATGAGAGCCCGTCATGGCAACGTGTTCTTTGCAAGTTCCGACTGGGCTTTAGGATGGCGAAGCTTCATTGACGGAGCGATTGAAGAGGGAACTCGGGCGGCTTTGGCGGTGAGGAATGATCTCGGGCGGGGAGAGCATGTTCCTGAGAGGGCAAAGCTAGCATAAAATAGGGGTACTAGCAGTAGCCTGGGCGTAGGAGCCTTCTTTCCAAGTAATTTCTAGGGGAAATAGATCACGAGATTGAATCTATCACCCGTTACATGACTAAAACCGGAAAGTCTTTGCACACAATCTCTGTCCACCGTTTGATGCCTTGCATAGCCCATATTGTCTCCAACGCTATCAGCGCAGCGGGTATGCTGCCGAAACCGGTGAGATCGTAGATGTCCCTTAGTCGCGAAGAAAAGAAGGAACGGTGGTCCGGTAGGGTACTCTCAGACGCAGCCACAAAATACGTCCAAACGAGTGCATGAGCGCCAGGAGTGTATGCTTGTAGAGGGAGAACTCGCTGACGGAGCCGTTCTACGTGGGATGTCGAGTCTTGCATCGCTGTCGAGGACGTAGTCCGCCGCTGATAAAGTGTGCACGCATCGCGAATTGCCTCCCGCATGATTTGTAGGTTGGCCATGTGCTCCGACCCCGACGGGAGGGTGGGATACAGCATAAATTCCATGTAATTATCCGGTTTCTCTTGGAGGAGGTTGGCTCCTTTCTCTTCGCTTGATAACGGGAAGCCAAATAGTTCAAACCTGGACCGAAATGGTCAGTATCATTGAGCGCTTCAAGGTGAATACAGGCCCACATTTTGACTTGCTGAATGAAGAAATCTCGCAAAGCAGATGGCAAGGCGCCCACTGCCTCAGGTGACTGTCGAAAGCATGTGAGCGCTTCAAGAAGATGCAGGTAGTTGTCGGCTCCAGTGATGGTCTCTCCAACCAGCAGAACCATGATTGTGGCCCAAGTGTAAGGAGTAAAGATCCGTTCCGGAGGAAGGTGTAGTGAGTCTCTCTGCAGTCTCTCGAGAATGGCACGATGTCCTGCAATGGCTGGTTCTCGTAGATGCGGAGCTTTCCGGGTAAGGTGGAATGCTGCAACTACCGAGATCGCTCTAGCGAGGACATCGTCTTGCGTCGCTAAGGGAAGGATAATATCGCGATACCCATTGCCTGCGACGTCGAGAACTACCATCATCGGCGCAATGTGTGAACAGACTAATTACTGTCAGACGAAAAGCAGGAAAACAACATGAAAGGATAACTTGCAATGATCGAATAGCATCCTCGCTTGTGGTGAGAGATTTTCGCCTAACCTAGGCCGCAATGCCATCAATTGTTTGGCATCTCCTGGTTCCATTTGTCTGGAAGAGGTTGCAGCGCAAGGAAGCTCTACAGCAGATACGTCGCGATTTTGGTAACCAGCAAGTTTCTCGTGAGGCATCGCCTGGGTAGTCGGTGAAGAGGCAGGGGCAGTCTGTCGTCTGGTGCTGAGTCGTGAATGCCGTGACCTCGGTGTTTGAGACGGCGGGGGGTTCATGTGGCTGCTAAAGCGACAGCGCAGGCCTTGCCCAGAGCATTGGATGCCCTTCTTTCGACATTTGAGACACTCTGGCTCCGTTTTATCACACCGGAGACGCCGTTTACAGCACTCGTAGCACCCTAGGAACCAGCATCAGTCGTGTCGCACGGGGCTCATCGTCATCGGCGTGTGCGGCAGAGGGCGATCGCGATAATTGCACCTCAGCATCAGCAAGACACAACTTACCATCGTTCTTTCTTGCAAGCGACCTTGGCATGCTTGCTGTCATGAGAGAATGGACGTTGGAGCAACTGAAACAAGACAAATGACGGTTGCTGCTATCGTTGTGAAGAGGGACTGAATTTGTTTGAAGATAATAAAGCCATCCCCGCAATCACTGCCACGAGTGGCGGCCGGATGCTGTATCCCCACCTTACGTAAACGGCAACTCAGCACAACAAAAGCCGCCTGCTTTAGCTGATTTGTCGGATCTTGGATTAATCGACCATTTTGCCTAAATCGGCAATAGTGAGGTTATTGCGAGACTACAAGCATGCGCTCGCAGGTTTGAAGGCCCCCGAAGGCCCCTAAAGGTCCCTGGGCCCTCACCGCTCACTGAGCTGGATAAACCCCGAAAGTTTGTGAAGGGCTTTTCAGAGGCGATGCCGCTCAGTCTAAACTTCTTGTAATGCCTTTTTCAGCCGGTATTCGGCTCAGGCCTTCAAATACGAGCAATCACATCACAGCAAAAGTTCACCATTTTCTGCGATTTTCCAACCAAACTTCG
Source organism: Colletotrichum theobromicola (assembly GCA_014705045.1). NCBI lineage: Eukaryota > Fungi > Ascomycota > Sordariomycetes > Glomerellales > Glomerellaceae > Colletotrichum > Colletotrichum theobromicola. Next base: position 230,679 of record JABGLZ010000955.1, on the reverse strand, counting down.
TTTCAGTGAAGGACTTCTGCCAATCATCGTATCCAAGTCTGTGACTGTCAGGTGAGGAGCTAGTTCAATAGTGGGCGAAAGAGGGATGCATGACAATACGATTTCCAAAGACATGGATAATAACGCCTTGCCTCAACTAAGGCCTGGAGAGTCAACACGTTTTACCTAACGCAAGCTTATAGCGTTAAACAGGCGCAGTATCCTAAATGTAAGTTCACTTTTTAGAGTTGGGAATAAAGCTCTACTCTAGTCTCTAGAAAAGATTAGGCCAAAAACCCTCGCCAAATCAGAGAGGCAACCGGGCCGGCACAGCCTGTGGAGACCCGGGGCTCGGTCGCGGATCCGAACCGAACCGAACGAGCCGGGATCTCTACACTTGATTTTCGTCAACCGCGGATGCAGACGCGACAGTGATCAAGTCTTCCTTCACAGGAGATTGCACGCGTTGTGAAAAAATCCTCATAATTTACTTCTTGACATTGACTGTGAGCCTGTTGTCCTCTTTCTTCGCTCCTGAACTAACTTCTCGGCAGCAATGGACAACACGACCACTGCACCCGCGGATCAACTTGATGAGAAGCAAAAACGATCCGAGTCACCATCACAGACCATAGTTGAAAATGACGAGGGGCCTCTTCCACCCCTGGCACCCGCTACAACAACGGCATCCTACGTTCCCCCGCCACTCTCACCCTGGCGCCGAAAGGCAATAATGCTCGCCCTTTGTCTGACACTCCTTCTCTCTGCCCTCGACATCACGATTATCGCCACTGCTCTGCCGACGATCGCATCGACACTGCACGCTTCCGCCGCCCAGTATGCCTGGGTAGGCAGCTCATACACGCTCTCCAGCACGGCATCTACGCCAGTATGGGCCAAGATGTCCGACATATTCGGGCGCAAAGGGACCATCATGGCTGCGGCGGCGACATTTATGGCAGGAAGTCTTGTTGCAGCGCTAGCTGGGTCCATTTCTGTCTTTATTGCCGGGAGGACGATCCAAGGGCTGGGCGGTGGAGGCTCGCTGGTTCTTGTGACTATTGTGATTGGAGACTTGTTCAAGCTCGAGGAGAGGGCCAAGTACTATGGCATGACCGGCATCGTCTACGGCATCGCCAGCGCTGTCGGGCCAGTGCTGGGCGGTGTTTTTACCCAGACCATTGGTTGGAGATGGTGCTGTGAGTTTTCATTGACGTTCTCTCCTCCATTGAGCAATCTTACTAACCGATGTCAGTCTACATCAATCTCCCCTTCGACGGAATCGCTCTTGTTGTTCTTTTCTTCGTCCTCAAGGTCGAAACTCCGAAAGAACCGCTCATGACCGGGCTTCGCGAGCTCGACTGGACTGGCTTTGCGCTAATTATTGGTGGCACAATCTGCTTCTTGTACGGGCTCGAGACAGGCGCAGGTGGACTACTGCCTTGGCACTCGCCCCAGGTGATCTGCCTCATCCTCTTTGGCGTGGGGATACTCGCACTCTTCATGGTTTGGGAAGCCCGCTTCGCGTCGAACCCAATAATCCCATTCCGCATCTTCCAAAAGATCACAAACGTCGCGTCTTTTACGTTCTCGTGCATACACAGCTTTGTTTTCATATCTTACGACTACTTCCTCCCGCTTTACTTTCAGGTCGTCTTGGGCTTTGCGCCGATAATGGCCGGGGTCTCGCTGTTTCCCCTATTGATCCCGCTCACCGTCACGACGATGCTCGGCGGCCTGTTCACGCGGAAGACGGGCAACTACGTCGTTCCGATCTTCCTCGGCGCGACGCTCATGACGCTTGGGAACGGACTCTTCATCACCTTCGGCACGACACCGGACTGGGCCAAGATTGTGAGCTTCCAAATCATCACCGGCATCGGCGCGGGTGTGCTCTTCCAGAGTCCGATGATTGCCATCCAGACGCACACTCATCAGAAGGATATGGCGGCCGCTATGTCCGCTTTCACGTTCTTCAGGTCGCTCTTCTCGTCCATGTCGGTGGTGATTGGGACGGTGTTGCTGCAGCGGAACCTGGGAGGAGGAGGCTTGACGGCGCTTCACTCCGAAGACACATCGGGGCAGACGGAAGTTCTAGGGAAGGAAGAGTATGTATCTGCTTTACACATTATGTGGGCTTTCTTTACTGGCGTCGCTGGGTGTATGGTGGTTGCTGCGTGTTTTATCAAGCCAAAGCCGAAGAAGTCGTCTCAAACGTCGGAAATGGCATAACATCTACCTCACATCAACATCACTCTTGAATGCCCAAACGCGAGAATAGAAATTGGTGAACACTTTGATTCCTAGTGAAATTTCATATTCCCCTTGGCACCTCTCTGCGTGTGCCTGTAGAATAAAGCTCTGCAAAGGCGAAGTCACGAAGGCCGCAACATTGAATCCTCACCGCTCATATAGCTGGTGCCCTCGCCCCTGTAGTCACATAAGTTGAGTCTTTGAGATTCATACTTTGTGAGGCGAAAGTTAAGTTTTATTATCGAGGTGATTCTCTGAAACGCCTCCTATTCGTTTCTCATCTCTATTATCTGGGTATCATATTGTCATTGAATCATTCGTCAGTACCGGCCAATGGCCATGTCTCTCCCTTTTGGGCGCGCAAACATCTCCTTCTCGTGAATATCTACGGAAATGTCAGTGTTTTGGTCCTGGAATAATAGACTGTAGATATCCCTTACGTTATGTACGCCCTCGTTGCACGACACCAGCTTTCGCTTTCCCCAATTAAATTGCGTAGTTTTCGACAATATGCCATAGTCAAACGATAGGCACAGGTCCTATTGGTCATTCGTGAGGGCGCTCGACTGCTGTTGTAGTCGCCGCATCTGTCACTAGACTCGTGTTCAACGTTGAAGATTTCGGCTGGTTTGCGACTGCAAGGTCTTCTAGCCCGTGACAGTTATTGCAGGAAGACATCCTGGTGAAGGCAAGAAGTTTGTTGAGGACCGCGAATTCCACTTTCAGCTTGATGCTGTAAACCAGTGGTTTGCTTGTGGTCTGAAACACGAAATAATCCATGTATTCCAGGACACAGAGTGCGGTATCGAGGAGAAAAACGAGGACGAACATGGCGATGAGGTAGCCGAGCAGAACTTTTGCTTCTCTCCCCTTGAATTCGAACAAGGATTTGAAGTTGTGGAAACCCATTCGGACGAAAATTGCGGTGATGATGGTCTCTTGTACGGTGAAAACCATTAGAGACACTTTTTCGAAGACACTGAATCGCTTCGTCCACGCTGGTGTATCAATCCCTGACCACACCAGCGAAAACAAGACGGTTTGCGGTATGTGTACCAAGCAAACCGTCGTGATAATCATCGCCAGGACCAGCTTTATCGTCAGCCGGTTGTAGACCACCAGATGCAGCCGCGACCACATCACAACCGACTGCCCTGTAACCATCATGTACCACCCGATATGGGCAAACGACCCTGGTATCGGCGTCTTATGTGGTTGGAGGAATCGGCCCAGGCCCCCACACGCGTGGAACAGAATCCCCGTGTTGGCGACCAACATGCTCCAGAAATATCGGCCGCGTCGTCGTCGGAACGTTGTGAAGATGAGGACGTAGATCTCAATCGCGTTGTACATGCCCGCGGTCGCCAAGGCCGTGATGGCGATGCGGTCGGCCTCTGAAAGCTTGTCGCCGATGGCTCCCTGAACCTGCGCCATGATTCGAAGGTCGCGTGGCGATGGGGCATTCCCAATCGTACGGGACGGCGCGCGGCGGCCGTTGTGGATACTTGTCTTGGAGGACTTGCCGTGGGGTGCGTCGCCCCCCGTCTGTTCGTATCGTGTTGTTTCGATATTCGCGATCGAAAGGGAGTCGATTATCTGCCCCAGACGAGCGATAATCTCCGAAACTGGGACGGCGGGGCCAAAGAGGAACACATTTAAGAACGAGGTCGGACCGCACTGACGGAGATGCGGGTTTCAGTTGCCATGCCTCCTTCACACGCTCGTTGTTGTTCCCTTCCGAACACTGCATAAGGTTTTGGGCAGCGAGTCATTTGAGTCTCCCACCGTCAGTATCAATTAGGCCAACGGTCCGTCTCGGGATCGCTTTGTGATCCTTCGGACGGATCTAGGAGCGCCATAGTGCCTGTGCTGATGAGGTGATTGATGGCGCAGTGTCTGAGCGGCGTAGATCTTGCATGTTTACATCGGGGAACTGCCCTGCTCGGCAAATTCTTGCCTTTGCGGCATAGATCTTGTTGACACATTGCAATCGTCGCGAGGTGTTCGTATGCTACGCAAGGACGCTTTATAGTAGGCATTGTTCTCTTTCGGCCGAGATGGAAGCCCAGCGGACTTTGCTCGGCCAGGTTCGCTATGAGGACTTCCGCTAGTCACACCATCCCGCACATGTCGCCGGTTGCAGATTGATGAAACTTGTCATCCACGGGACGGCGAGATCTGCTCAACGGATCAAGGTTTCCGACCATCCATTTGGCATTCGATGAGGTGCGCCAAGGGCTTGGTAAAGGCTATTGAAAAGCTTTAAGCTGATCCGGGGGGTTCTCCGAATGTTCTCAATGTGGGGTCAAGGCTAAAATTTGTAGACGTCGACTACTCTGCTTGTCTGTAAGCGCGAAGTTTCCTATGCTCATAGTGATGTCTTCGGTTAGATGTTATCATGTGACTGATCCGTCTTATTCGTTACCTTAGTACCTACTTGAAGTGTCTGTTTCTGCGTCTCAAGCCGGCTGACTGCTAAATTATTTTCAGATTTCGCTGTCTCGTTCGTCAATTTCCATCGCAGAGGTAATTAGCGCATAGACGTCAGCTAAGCAGAAGATCAGCCTTAATTCTTCGAAAAGTAGGTTTCTGTTGTCTGAACTGATGTGCAGTCGCCCGTTGTGATCTCATGGAAGGGGAGAGCGCAGTGCTCGAAGTTATGATAGGTGCTATCAAGATGTATCCGTTGGCCCGCTGATCAGAGCAAAGGTCAAGATCATGTAAGAAGGTCAGGTCGTATGTCATAGACAAATGCGACTGCACAGTGCTAGAGAACAGGCTAATAAAAGGTCCAGTAAGTCAGATGAGGTTTGGGCGACAAAGATATTCTCTGTTTCCTTGGGATGGAAGCGACTGGAGTTAAATTCAGCTGAAGTTTTACGTAAGTATTTGTCCCAGATTTCAGTACTTGATGTTTCCACGGCAGATTTTCCAAGGCTTGTATGAGTCCCAAACAGTCAACTGTGATGTATTTGTATCTTCCACGTTCCTCCCTCTGTACCAGTATTTCCTCTTGCATGCTTCCGCGTGTTAGACGTATTCCCTATACCCTCACAGGGTTTGTAGCCTGTGCCGTTGGCAGAGGCCGTGACTCCTCTTCTGGTACATCCTCCTCAATATAGCCTTGCTGGTCCGAAAGCCCGCCGTAGAAGCTATCTTGGTATACGGCGTCTAACTGGCGTTGGAAGTTGGCATCGACAAATGGCACCTCCTTCTTCTCGTACTTAACGTCAGATAGCACCTGAAGAGCATTCGCGGAAAGTGACCTCCCAGCACCCAATGACGGTCCTTCCATACACCTTTTCCACATCGGCGCCGGTGAAAGATGCTATAGAATTGTCATGAATCTGTATCTAGGGACTGGTGGGTATATTGACATCAACACCAGAAGACTTAAATATGATATCGCCGGCATTTGCAGTCCCCCAAGAAACTTTCAATCTCTTCTGGGGTGTCTGCTCCTTTCGAGGAGCGTGTCATCGTCTGTGTTACGTCGTGCTGGCGACGATGCCAGTGGTCACAACTGAATCGACCACGACAAGGTTGTGCTTTTCACACAAAACGCCTCATCCGGATCCGATGGCCAGCTTGAACTTCGCTTCAACCCCAATCTCTATGTCTCGGGAGGTTGCGACCCTTACCCAGCTGTAGACAGCAGCGAAAATCTTGGGTAAGCACCAAACTACCACTGCTCTATATGGTTTACCAGAAGCTGACCTGGGGAAAATCGCTGGCTTGAGGCCGACTGGGGGTGGAAGCAGCGGCTGCGGTGATGGCCAAAGCGGTCAGGTGTATGTCCGTCGCGGTGTCAGTCAGGGCCGAGTCGGTATGATGTACAGCTACTACTCTCCCAAAGTCCGCTGGGAAAAGGACGGTCACAAACATTATTGGGCTAGTATCGTTGTCTGGATCAATCGCTGGGGAGAGCATTGTGTAAGGTGATCAGACCGAAACAAGTAAAAGGGCTGATCTCGTCAGGTTGAAATCAAGGCACGGCTTCCTTATGTCTCACACATAGGTTCTCATCCAAGGCGAGGCCTCGGAGGTGCGATGCTCTCGCCAAGCACAGCAAACTGCCAGAGTTGCCAAGTAGCTGTGAATTACTAAGAATAACTCCTCTACGACCAGCAGTAGGCTTGGGAGCGCTGGGGTTGCGATGCCGCCTCGCTACAACTTCTATAGATTGCACTGTAATTCCCGCCAAAATCATAAGTCCCGCGGCCCAGCTCCTTGCAAATCCGGGCCTTCCGACGGGCTCTCAACCTGACATTTTGTACTGATTCCAATTTACATGAAGCTTGCATGAGTTCACTTTAGATTTTCAGTGCGAATTGAGGTTCGTTCCATTTCCTTGACCCTTTGGGTTCGCCTTTTTGTTTCGTTTTTCGGCTAGTTCTTCGCCTCAGATCCTTGCATATTACCAACATGATGTGGTAGATGCTACCTCATCATTCAGAGTGCAGCTTCCAACAGGATTTTCAAGTGCGTTCCTAAAGGCTTACCCACCCTTCAGCGCAGCCCCTCTGAAGTGCATTCTCCAAGTACATATGCTGACTACAAGCTCTTTGTTTTGTTTTTCTGGTTTTCGATAGGCCAAGTATACGTGGCTGCTGGACGCCCTTTGCCCTGAGACAACAGGGACGCACCGGCGTAAAAACACACACACACACACGCACGCCCCTTGGTTAGGGGGAGGAACGCTCCGGAGACCGATACTGCAGAGCACGCCAAGGGAATGAAAAGAATCAATGAACGACTACGTTTTAGTGGCTGACTCGCAGTTGATTCTCACGCTGTAATTTTCGCCTTCAGCTCAGAGTGCTTGGCTTTGCCTTCTTCTTCTCTTGCTCCTGCCTCAACAAGGGGAACACCGGGCCCACGTATTATATTTTGTACATTTCTGGGAAAGACAAAACCAGCTGCGGTCTTTCGCTTGGGGACTGGATGTATTTTATTTCCAAGAGATGAGCGCTGGGAAGTGGGCAATGAAGGCATCCATCACATCAGCTGTGGGTTTGTTCTTAGTGGAGTGCTTATCTCTTGCTCGCAAAACGATTTAAATGCTGGATTGGCAGGAGTAGGCTATTGATTGTATCGCAGCATGTTGTTCTCTCTGTCTTTTGCAAATTTCTTCTCTATCATCCATATCCAAGTACTTTCTCTGCGGGATAATCAGGTCTATGTGTGGTTAAGTTGATGGGAGGTTATGAATTCACAGCGTGTAACGTTCAAGGTTGTCTGTGCGCGACAATCAATATAATCGGCTCTGAACCGAGCCGACGGGAGCGTAACTACTGGCGAACAAGCCAATAGCTCATTGGCAAAAGGTGTTGAAATATGGCAATCTCCGGAAGGGGTGACCCCCGGCGCGAGTCGTTAATTCATCTAATATAGTTCTTCCGGCGGCTGATAATCCGCTTTTATCCGCGCTGAAATATTATGCTTAGGTTTTGACCTGTTTAACAAACCAGAGCGAGTCAGCTACACTAAACCTCACTAACTGGGATCCGCTACTGTGGTTCCTTTTGTTCATCGCTTGGCATCACCTCTCAATTAAGGTTGTACTGCTAACTCAAGTGATCCTTCCATAGTAGGAGGCTGACAAAAGGCTTGGCCGACATGATCATTGGTAAAGGAGAACCCGATAATCATCCAGGGGTGACATTTTTATCGCTCTTATGAGGTCACCAAGGAATTTTGAGAGCTGAGGACAATAGATTGATGTTCTAAATTTAACGGAGTGCGTCAACGGCTATTGTGAAGAAACGGTGTTTAAATACAGCAGCTAGAAACCGTCTTGAATGTGTGTCCAATCCATAGATTCGTCCATACATCTATTTCATCCACTTATCTGTGCTTTTACTTCAGCAGTCGACATGCGTCTCAGCTTTCTGTCAAGCCTGTGGCTCGCGAGTCTGCTCCTAGAGCCTACATATGGCGCAGTGAGTTTCGCCCCTCCCTCCGGCCTCTAATACTCCCGAACTACATTCAGGATGTGGCCTTGAACGCTTACTGACCTTGGGGCATTGCAGATTCTCGTACGTTAGAACCCCCGGTCCTCAGAGGCCTCTGATTCTTAACAACTGCTTTCTACTATAGGGAAATAAGGCGTACACTATACAAGACTCTGCATTAGCCAAATCGGTCTTTACAAAAGGCTACGAAAATGGCAAGAAAGCTCTCGTTCGCGTCATGATAGACCCTTTCGACTACAAGATTACGGCCAAATCGGCGTGGAACGCTCACGACAAGACCCCAAACCGCTTATATCTCAATGACATCATGATGGCACTGTGGGAGGACGACAACTTGAAGCCGAAGGAGATGGTCACTGTCGAATTCTCTTGGATTGTCAACCAGCCCACGAAGGATGCAATTGCCAGTGTTCGTAATCAGCGCGGTGCGGGCCCCTCTGACACTGTGAGAGTCACCAAGGGAGGCGCGGGATGGGATAAACTTTTGGGCTGTCCATTCGGTGGTGTCGCTCAGAGATTGGCAAAAGCGGCTGGCAAATCGATTTCCTCCATCACGGTGACGGACGCCGGACTGGATGACATGACCTTTGAATTGAAGTGAGAGAAGGGAATCGAGAAGACTCTGTGGACTTGGATACTGTCATAAAGTAGGTAGTTGAAGAAATGCTTTGGGGCCATACATAGATAACCAGTACCGGGCCACCGGACCACGTTATCCACCGATTTACTCCGATACTTGAGCACGAATAGGCTACTGCCTATTTGAGTGCTGACTTTTAAAGAAACAAATCACTTTTGCGAGATCCTCATGAGTACCTCGCTATTGCGGTACAGGCTATTGTGTACGAGTGCGATAGGCAATAGGTATCAAACAGTACGTACAGACTGAAGTAGAACCATGGCAAGATTGTGGTGGATGGCGAGGACGTTTGTTAGATGGCATAAAACCGGTTGATTCCCGTAGAATTCGTATCCTAAGGACACTTGGCTAAAGTAAAAGGATACATCCGTTGATCCGCAGAATAGTCCGAAGGGTTCGTATCAAGAGAGCGACACTGTTCGTATTGTTGAACACGAATGCAACCCTGCGACGTGAAGCTACCGGCTAATAAGAAGTCACGTAAGTCGAACAAGGGTTGGTGATCGTCGCATCGCCGCAGTTCCCCCGCCTTCTCCTCTCCAGGCCAGTGGTACTATCCTGATTCAGAACCAAACTCTTGGCCCTATTGTCTGAGGACGGAAAATTTAGTGGCTCACAACACTCCTCGGGGTATGAAGATGCGAGAGTACGTTGGGCCATCTCGATAAGTACACGTCGTAAAAGACCCGTCTTAGTGTCAATTTGTGTGACCTGTCTGATCTGGTGGTGGAAGCAAGTCACCGAACACCATCAGCTTTGCAGAACTCCTCTTTCTTTATGCTTGTGCTCGTCAAAATGCTGTTCAGCCCCAGCGTCATTCTATGGCTTCTAGTTGGGGTTGCCAATACTCAATTTTCTGACGGAGAAGAACTCGACAAGTCGGTGTCTTTTTCAGGAACTCGAGAGAAAACAAGATTGCACGCCGGATGGCGCTTTTGGCGCTCCGAGTCGATTCCAGATGGGGTCGTCTATGAGCGCCGCCCAGACGCCAACAGCGATGAACTGGTCGAGCTGAAGCCATGGATCATGCCGATCGCAAACGAGTTCATCGCCGACCCTGCCAGCCATCACCAGCCTCCTGATTCTCAGCCCGGGGCAAACATCAGCTTTGCCTCTCCGGCGTTTGACGATAGCAATTGGGAAGAAGTCACCGTGCCGCACGACTGGGCTATCAAATTGCCCTTTCTGACTGGTAGCAATCCCATTATTCCTGCTGCGATGGGTCAACTCCCAGTTCACGGAGTGGGCTGGTATCGGAGGAGTCTGGTCATCGGGGACAACATCAAGGACACTGTTTACTACCTGGACGTTGATGGCGGCATGTCTTACACAATGGTGTGGATCAATGGTCATCTGGTAGGGGGCTGGCCGTTTGGATACAACTCGTTCCGCCTGAATATTTCACCATATTTGCAAGAAGGCAACAACTCCCTAGCCATTCGCACTGAGAACCCTGCTGGGCAATCGTCACGATGGTACCCGGGCGCCGGTCTCTACCGCAACGTCTGGCTGACGACCGTTGCACCCGTGCATGTCAGTCACTGGGGCACCAAGGTCACCACTCGCGATATTTCCAGAGACTCGGCCACGGTTGACTTGTCGGTACAAATCCAGACACACAAAGACTCCGTGTTTGATAACAATGACACACAAACCGCAATCACCATTGTCAGTGAAGTTTTTGAGCTCGACTCCGCAACCGGTCAACGAAGCAAAGAACCCGTCGCAAAGTTTCCCCAGCAGACGCTCAACTTGGCAGGCAATAAAACCGAGACCAACTTCACCTTGTCCATCGAAAGTCCTAAGCTGTGGGGACCGCCTCCCTCGCAGGAACCCAATCTCTACGCAGTCGTCACTACTTTATATTCTGGAAGGGAGCCACAGCAATCCATGGTCCTGGATTCCTATGAGACCAAGTTTGGCATCCGTTCTGTGGTCTTCGATCCGAATAAGGGCGTTATAGTCAATGGAGATCATGTCTATCTTCAAGGTGTTAACCAGCATCACGACCTTGGAGCTTTAGGAGCGGCATACAATCATCGAGCCGCTGAGAGGCAACTCGAAATATTGCAGGAAATGGGCGCCAATGCCATACGACTATCACATAATCCTCCCGCACCCGAGCTACTGGACCTAACGGATAAGATGGGGTTTCTGGTGATCAACGAAATATTCGACAGTTGGTTTGATGGAAAAGCTGACCTAGACTTTCACCTGATCTTTGAAGATTGGCGAGAACCAGACCTGCGCTCTTTAATCCGGCGAGATCGAAATCATCCATCAGTTATCGTATGGAGTTATGGGAATGAAGTCAAGGAGCAGTCTAGCGACGACGAAGGGGCCGCAGAGATTTCGGCATACCTGCGAGACATCTGTCACCAAGAGGATCCAACTCGACTCACCACATCGGCCATCAACTTTTCTTCTCCGAACTCATCCCTACCTCAGACTCTGGAACTCATCAGCATCAACTACCAAGGCGAGGGCATCAGGTACGGACCAGCGTACGAGTACCTGACCGGAAATAAGAAGACGCCACAGTACGACGCGTTCCATGAGGCCTTTCCAGACAGGGTCATTGCGAGCAGTGAATATGCGTCATCTCTCAGTTTACGTGGGTCATTCTCGTTTCCTGTCACGCCATACAACAGTGCACCGGTCAATAGTACGGATGGAGATATTCCGAGCGAGAAGGGCGTGAGTGCCTACGAGCTGTACACAGCCCAAGCTGGATCATCGCCCGATCGGGTGTTTCTAGCCCAGGATGAACACCCGTACGTCTCTGGTGGCTTCGTCTGGACAGGATCGGATTATATCGGGGAACCTTACTACCACAAGGGCACCAGAAGCGGGAACTGGGGAATAGTCGATCTGGCTGGTTTCAAAAAGGAGCGTTTCTGGCTGTACCAAGCCCGTTGGCGACCGGACTTCACAATGGCACACATCGTTCCCCACTGGACTTGGCCGAACCGACCAGGGGAGATCACACCTGTCCACGTCTTCTCATCGGGTGATGAGGCTGAACTTTTCGTCAACGGCGAGTCCAAAGGTCGAAGAACCCGCGAGAGCGATCCGAGCTTCTACCGCTTCAAGTGGGATGATGTGAAGTATGAGCCTGGAGAGGTGCAAGTTGTCACGTACAAGGGTGGCAGGGAATGGGCAAACGATACCATCAGGACTACGGGCGACGCTGTTGGACTTCGACTGAAAGCGGACCGTGCCAAGATTGCGGCGGGTGGTGAGGACGTCTCATTTGTGACGGTCGAGATTGTAGATGCTGACGGAAACGTGGTACCCTTGGCAAATAACATGATATCGATGTCCGTCACATCTGGGCCGGGCGAGATCGTTGCCACAGATAATGGGCATCCGGCTGACTTTACAGCTTTTACGTCCAAAGAACGTAAGGCATTCCATGGTCTGCTTCTGGCGATCGTCAAGTCCACCGATGGAGGGGAGTCCATCATCACAGCAACCAGTACAGGATTAGAGTCGGCGAGTCTTGCTTTGGCAGCTATTTGATATCGTGACAAGGCAATACAAGCGTATGCCGTCTGCAACGGCCGAGAATTTTCTAAACTTGTACAAGTATGTTCATACACACTAGCTAAACAAGGTACTTTGTCGGTAGGTTTTACAAAAACAATTTGAGAAATCCCCAGCCCATACTATGAACCAAGTTGTATGAATACCATCAGCACTGCTGCGTATCTAGACGCTTATCAGCCGGGCACGGGTCATTAGGGCTAGGTAGATAACTCACGCTGCAGTAGCTCCGAGAGCTTCGAAAGGTTTCGCCACCATGGCTAGGGACAAAACAAGAAGGAATATGAAGACAAATACGGTGATCACAGCAAGCTTTCCCTTCAGATCCTCCATAGCCTGGAGAATCCAGATGGGTGTCAGAAGCATAATCACTCCGATGGCGATAATCATTGCCGAAGCAAATGCGTTCATCCGTTTGTCCGAATAGTAGGATACTTCTCGGGAATCGTAGCTGGGTGCTTCATTCTCTCGATGCCTCCATATTGACAGCGTCCTGAGTCGGAGGGAACTATCGATGGCCCGCCTCAAAGGGGTCTTTTCCGTGTATGCGACGGATATGAGATCTTCCTTTTCCAAATAAGCTTGCTCTTCGCGCGCGATTGCTGCGAAATCGTGATTGAAGTGCCAATTTTTAAGGTTCTTTCGATCTCTCTTTGGAGCTTTTGGGTATCGTCTTAGTGCAGACTGTTGAAGAACAAGCTCATCTGCTATCCGTCAGTCAGAGGTAAATGCAACTGGGCTGTCGAATTACGCACTGTAGTGCCTCAAACTTTGAGATATTTCCTTTATCAAAGTAGAGCGCCCTTCTATATCCCCTCTCAGTGTACTGTTATTGAAGTCTGGAGCATTTGCCGCCATTGTTCCCTTATCTATGTCTTCCAGCTCTTCCTCCAGTAGCGAAATCTCATCTTGCATCGCGAGCGCCACCCTCACATTCAACTCATCAAACCGTCGGAGAAGGAAGAAATCATCTTCCGAGGAGACAAATTCAGAGTACCCTTTGTATCCTATGTATTTCCATGGCTTTTGGTGAATCTCATCATCCGTCGGCTTTTCATGAGCGACGGTACTTGGACGCCGGCTCGATGTTTGGCTACAAGTGGTCGATCGCGCGGTTCTGGAACTTGTCGATGGTCGGTCTAGCATGGTGCTTGCAGAGCTACCAGCTTTGCTACGGATTCCGAATATGAATATGAGATGTTGGTTCGAAATTCGCGCAACAGGCTCGTCGGCGGCTGTAGAGGGGCGGAGTGGTCAAATATCCCTGCACACTGATGCGCCTAGCTCGCTGGCAAGGCATCCTCATGCAGTTGGTTGTTAACATGTCACATCCAGTTGTCCACTGGGGCCATCAGGTGACTATCGCATTGCACGCGCAATTGGCTGGTAATAATATCTACATGCAGACTTGCTGACATAGCCAACCGCGAATGTCACCCTATGCTTGGTCAGGCTCCCCAGTATGCCAGCGGTCGCGCGATGCGGTTCCCTCTTTTGAGTCGCTGGAGGTAGCCTGACATGATAAAAGCCCGTCCATCTACCTGTGAGGGCTTCGGCCTTTTGTTGGAGTCGCGTCACCATCCAGACGACGCCACTCTTACCTGTCTCAGAATAATTATTGACTCGAATTCTTGCTGCCGGAGCGAGCCTGATAAATCTGTAGGCCAGTCTATCGAGGAGCTACAAACATGGCTGCAACTGTCTCCAATTCACGACTTGGCTCTATGAACGAAAAGCCCACGACATCGGGAAATATTGACAATATGTGTTCCTCAAAAACCGGGCAAAGTCAAAGGTTTCAACAGTATCAGCCCAGATCGGCAGACGCATCGGCTTCTGTACCTCGATCCATCCCCGAATGTATCCTGGAAGCTGGGGTGCCTGGTCTGAGAGAGATCTCAGGGGACGTCAAGAGAAAAGGGGATTGCACACGAAAGGCAGAAGCACCGCCGACGGGACAGCCACAAGCACGATCACTCTTTCAACGTCGACAACCGCGAAGGCGGAGCAACCGTCCAGAACACCCTGGTGATGAGGGCGACAGTGATTCTGATGGAGACGACGGCCCAAAGAAGAGCTACGGCAGCGATGGAGGAAGGATTTATGATCAGAATGTATACCAAGCGATGAATAACAGGGCATTTGCTCAGAACATAACGCAGGTGACCCAGCCTCAAAACCTGCGTAACGATAGGTTCTGACGATAGGGTCCCGCCCTAGACTGGGGTGAATTGGAAAATTCAGGACGCATTCTCATAGGCGAAATATTATAGTCATATTTCAAAACACGGCGTTCCCTTGCTAGGGTGTGTTCCACATCATGCTGGGTGTAAAGCGGTTTAGCAACTAACGCCCATGATGATACGATCTAGATCAAGGGAGGCTGTGATGGAGTATCTAAGTGATTGGTTACGGCAAAATCCAATTGTCAGATAGACTCATTCAGAGGGCATAACAGCACGCTTGTCCGCCTTGGTTGCCAAGGCCGCATGAGGCAGATGGCTGCCTCGCTGTTCTGCCACACAGAACGTGTGCAGCCGAGGGTACTAGATTTCGGACTTCTGTCATCACAAAATACAGCTGTGTCATCTGTGTGGAAACTGCTATGCCGGTATTGCAATATCACTTGGACCAGAACCTGTATTCGTGGCTCATGTGACTCTGGAACATCAACCGAGCCCCATCCTTCCTCTTTATTCCGGTTCATGACAGTGCCCAGATCTTCAGAATCCAGCATCGACGGCTGTCTCAAGCTTTGCCGAGTACATGCTGCTAGCCTCCGTACTCTGTGGTACCGGCAAAGTGCGCTGCTATTATGAAGTAGTAGTCGGGCAGAAAGGGTTGCAACATGTCTTGGTTGATCCCTTGTTTCCTACACGTAAGAAGTGCATATGAGCTACACCAACTGGAAGAGAATACGCCAGCTGGTACTAAGGGTATGACGGAACGATTGGAGGTCACATGCATACTTATCTGGCGCATGCACCATTCATCAAGTCAGCTTTCCCTCGTGATTTCACTGAAGCTCCGTTCAATCTCCTTTCCCATCTTCTCTGTTTCTTCAGTTACCCACAAGACGTTGCGCCTCTTGTTGTGATTCTGCAGTCGCAATTTTGACGTTGAATTCCGTCTTTCCTGATCTCATTTGAATATATCTGCCATCCTGCAACGCCATGATTCTTAATTCAAAGACGGGAAGCCCGAAGTTATTAGAAAGAGCCCAGACAATCTGGTCATCCAATGGAAATTCAGACTTTCGTACCAACCGTTACAGTACACAGAACGAATGCCAATCTCAACAACGAGATCTGTGCTGTGGAACTGTAAGGAAAAAGAAAGACTCGACGGTGCGGGCGCAGCCGAGTCCAAGACATCAGCCACAACAGACTCCAATGACTTCCAAACAAAGCAAGACTTGGAGTCATTCGACACATGTGGGTGGGAATCACAACTCGACTCCTCAAGAAGCAAAGGGGACGAAACGCAGTTAAGTGTCCGTAATACTACCGGATGGCCCCGGGATGGAGAGTCATGACAAGAATTCATTGGTGCGGGGAGCGTTTTCTTGGATTGTTCTGATATGGGCCAGTGCTCCAGCTGGACTTGTACTGGACTTCCCCTAGGGCGTGCAGCAAGGAGTTTGAAATTCAATGTTCTTAATCCGAGAAGGTTGACACTTCCCGAGCGGAGGCATGACTGAAGACCTCATGATGTTGTGTGGTTTTATGACACCAAGACCATGCACCCCCGGAGTCCGAATAGAGTAAGGCGCAAGAGATTGATACGACATCAAGCGATAAGTTAGAAATTATTCGTGTGCCTACATGCTTACCTATCCGCCCATGCATGAGGTCCTTCCTGACGCCGATTCCTATCGTAAATCATGACCATGGTCGTTCATATTACACTGTCCCTTTCCTCCTCTTGATCTCGATCTTCGCTTCGACGGGCGGTACAACCGTCACGCCGATCCATTGCGGTTTCGGCCTCTCAGACAGGGTCTTCAGCTCGTAATTCAGCAGCAGATTGGCGACAACCATCTTTAATTCGTGGGCAACGAAAAAGCGCCCAGGACTATCAAAGGTTAGTCCACCGATGTTGCGGGGAGGATGACGGGATAAACTTACCATGCATGCCTTCCGTGGCCAAACGCCAAGTGGGCATCGCTGGTCGTAACCATGCCTAGGTTCTTCAACCTCAGCCCCTCTTCCAGGTTCCTTTCCTCTTGCGGCTTGGCCTCATATGCTTCTCTTTCTCGACTTGTCCTGAAGGCGTCGTATTCCAAAGCGTTCGACGTCAGCTCGTCATCGTGGTGCAGGCCCTCGAGGTTGACAGTGAGAAACGTGCCCTTGGGCAGATGCCAACCCTCTTGCTCGTTGGTGATGCCCTCCTTTGCCACAACCTTGCGCTCCATCAGGGTGCAGCTGAAATTGCTTAACCTCTGACTCTCACGGATGGCGCTGTCCAGCCTGTATAGTCTCGACAGCCCGTTCTTCGTCCATTGTCCGCCCTCCTCTTTCAGTACCCTAGCTGCCTCCTCTCGAATCCCCTCGATATAGCCCTTCGCTGGGTCGGATGCTAACAAGTCGAGCACGATGCTGTGGCCAGTGATAACTGTCGTGTGGATTGCCGCAAACTGAATGGGCAACAAGCGCTTGGAGATGACGTAGGGATCCAGCTCAAAGTAGTTCTTCTCCGCCTTGGCCATGCGAATGTCCCATGTGATGAAGTCCTCCGGCGCAGCCCAGCTGTCGTACTCCGGATCGCCCGCCTCTTTCCTTTGCATGTCGTGGAGTCGCTTCCTGATGACGGGTAGACTGTGCTTCGCCGCCTTGCGCCAGAGCCACCAGTTGGGGAGGGCAATCAAGGGCCCAATGACTGGGAGCATGATCTGTGGGATCATGTGCATGGCAAAGCAGTTCAGGATAACCTGGTCTACGAACGAGACCATGGCCTTGCAGAACTCCTTGTTCCGGCATATCGTGTCGCCGACCAGCATTCTGTTCGTGACGGGCGGGACGATGGTCAGCCAGGCATCCCACAGGCTCAAAGTCTTCCAGTTCTCGGTATCAGTGCCGAACGCCTCGTCGACGGCGACAGCAACCTCCTCTTCAATCCCCGGGACGAGAGAGCTGAGGTGGCGCGCCAGACTCTTGTGGATCACGCGCGTGTGCCAGACGTCGTCCGCATAGACCTTGCCCAGGAAGTTGTAGTCGCTGTATAGTACGTCATTGTGCGCTTCGTGGGCGGAGACGATCGAGTCGGGGTGCTCGAGCAGCCATTTCGTGAGGGACCGGGGGAGGACGATGTCGGGAGCCCTGCTCGCGGCGGCGGGTACGATGAATGCGCGGTTCTGCTTGTTGTACTATGCTTCCTGTCAGCATTTCCTTTGTCGCATAGGTGGCCGCATGGCCTGCGACATACCTTCTGGTACCCCTCAATGACCCAGTCTCTGTACCGGAAGACGTAGTAGTAGAAGTTCTTGAAGCGGGCGACAGTCCCCTTCCCGTGGCCAACGACAGGGATGTTCTCAGGGTACGTAGGCTTCCATGTGTGGTCGAGAATGAGCAGCGTGACGAAGACGAAGAAGAGGGATCCGAAGACGCGCCCGGGCGTCAGGGAGTCGGTGATGTAGGCGTGAAGGCTTCCCGCCATGGTGGGCAGTCGATCGGTCTGCTTCCTCTCGAGCGGCAGGTTCTACTCCGGCTTGTCGTCGTCGTCGTCGTCGTTGTCGTCGCTTCTGGTCGTCAAGACGTTCTGGACATGATCATCCGAAATCCAGACAGAGGGAAGGGTTGGTGGAGGTTAAGTTGCATCGTCGGAGTTTAGCAAGCAGCCGCTACCGATCAGGAGTCGCCAATTGGTAATGTTTCTTTTGCTTCAGATCCATGACGCTCTGGCGCTGTCAAGGAACTCAAGCTTGCATTCCCGTCCGCGCTAAGAGACGAGCTGCCCTTCGTGGAGGGGAACCCCGGTCCTGGACTTCTGAATGCAGCTGGTGATTGGGGAGTTGGAGGTTTAAGCGAAGCACGCTGTGACCTGTTTCAGGTACGTGCCGTGTCTGCCATCGTTCTCGGATCCGGAGCTCTTAACATGTCACTACCAAAATCTCACATCAAACTGTTAGAGATGCCCAAAGTCTGGGGAGGGTTTACTGCTTTTGGTGTCTCGAACCTTGCCGTATTCGGCTAGATCTGCTTCTTGGGTGTCCAGTATCTCCCACTGAAGATACGCGGACAGGCGGAGTAGGGATCCCTACTGAACTGGTGTGCATCGAGGGGCAGAGTGGACAGCTCTGTCAGTTGTGTTCCATGATACGAGGGAACATGTTATTTGCGCGCTGCTTACCCTCATTCTCTCACGATGACTCGTTCAGATCTCCACCGACTGATTTTCAGGGGAAATATGTCACACTAACCACTCAAAGCTTATCTACCCCGAATCCCCCTTCTCATCTCAACCAAAGTCCCCTTCTCAGCTCAACCAAAGTCTTCCGACTCTTCCGTTAGATCCAGACGCCCAGCAGACGCGCCCAGAGAGACACTCAACGCTGTCAAACGACCCTGTATCAAACGTCTTCCACCTCCGCCCGCCATCAACTGTCAGGTCTGATCCGGATGGTCCGACCGCAACCGCCACGTTACAAAGACCCGGAGCCCATGATGAGCCCGACCGGTATCCGCCCGGAAACACCTCCGAAGCCGTCCACGTTGCGCCTCCGTCCTCCGACCATGACGAGGTGTATGCTGAGCCGTTGGCCACGTTGAAGTCGCCGCCGACCGCAATGCCATAGCGCTCATCCTTGAACTGTACCGAAAAGACGCCAGCCGACGCGCCACCCGCAATGGCGCTTCCAGAGACATTCCAATTGTGTCCATCAGCACTTCGAAAGACTCTGCCAGGGTCAACGCCACCAGAAGCAAGGTACCATCGCCCCGCCGCCGTCGAAATACACGTCCCGCTCGCCGCGAACCCGAATTCTCCTTCCAGCCCAGGTGCCATACCGCTGGAGTCGACAATTTCCCAGGATTCTCCTCCATCCACCGTCTCGATCAATCGGAACTTGCCATCGACAGGATCGCTAACCGCGAGGCCTCTCTTCTCATCCTCGAAGTCGACGCAGTTGAAGAATGCCGCCGCCTCTTGATTCGCAAACGTTTGAGTCCAGGACGCGCCGCTGTTATTGGTGGTGTATATTCGTGAATCCGCCCCTTCGCCGATGGACAGGATGACGGCTTTCTCAGCGGAGAAGGCCTGCACGTCACGGAACTGAAGCTCTGCATCTTCCGGCGCGAGTGAAGGTCCGACCGACGACCATGACGCGCCGCCATCTGTGGTGAGCAGGACAGTACCATTCGTACCAGAGACCCAGGCGATCTTGTCCGAGACTGGCGACAGCCCTCGGAACTGCTGCTTGCTTCCCGTCGGAAGAATCTCCCAGGTCAGGTTGGCGTGTCGCGATGAAATGCCGGTCTTTGGGGTGAGAGGCGACGCGACCGCGAGGGCCGCAAAGCTGAGCGAGAGAAAGCTGCTCAACATGGCTGATGATGAGACGATACCACCAATTCGTAAGTAAACAGAAGCTCGACTGGCGGCAGCAATGTTTGTTTTGTCGCTTCACCATGCGGGGTTACACCGCCAGCCTCCCCATTTCGCCGATTCTCTATCGCATCATCCTTCCGCAGATCATTGACGACCTTCCCAATCGGGACGTCGATATCGTGATGCTCGGGTCCTGTCCCACACCGCACGATCCCGAACCATGGACTTGGATCCCGGCAATAGTTGCTCGTTTCTGAAAACCTGACTTTGAACATTGCAGTGAGCACACCGTCAGGCATGTTCAATTCTTGCGTTACCTTTACGAGACATCGACTTGATTCTTTCTTCTTGATCTACCTATTTACAGAACACCGAACTTCAACTTGTATGTGCGAGAAACAAAAAGCGACCCCTAGTCAACCTGCTATGACACCCTACTGCTCAAGCGACAGCACATTTTGTTCGTTGCCAGAAAAGGCGCTTACAAGCCCCCATCCGTAAACTCTCCGTTGGCAATAGCCTCCGTAATCTCCTCGTCCGCCTCAAAGTACCCGGCAAGATCAGTCCTCTTCTCAAGCAACAAGTCCACGACCATCCTTCCAAACACCTTCTCACCCGCCGGGCTCAAATGGGTGCGATCGGTGCCATCAAGATTGTATGCGGTAGAGTTGGCCTCTCCAATGGCGTTGACGTAGTCGGTGCTCTTCATGTTGAGGTCGAGCCACTTGATCTTGCTCTCTTTGGCCGCGGCAATTGTCTTGCCGCGCCAGTCGTGCAGGTTCTGCACCACCTCGCCATCCTCAAAGGTCCGACGAGTGAGCGAAGTGATAAAAATCTGTCCTCGTCAGTTTATCATATCACGCAGGGCAAGAGAAACACTCACCGGCGTAGCTCCAGCACTCTTGAGCTCAGCGGCGATGTCAACCAAATTCGCCCGGAACTCGTCCAGCGTCATGACCTTCTGGTCATTGTGCCCAAATTGGACGGTGACGATGGGCTCGTAGTCGGCCTTGGTATCGTTGATGCCCTGCAGAAGCGAGTCCCAGCGGCCGTTGGACTTCCACGAGACAGTCGTCGAGCCAGACTTGCCTCTGTTCTCACCCTCGGCGGGCGACTTGAGGTAGGAGAGGAAGCCGTTGCCCCAGCCGCCGTTTACTGCAACGGTGGAGTCGCCGATGAGGAAGAAGTAGGGGTCCTTTGCGGCGCGAGGGGTGAGTGTGCCTGAGATGAGGGAGGCAGCGAGGGCGAGGAGAAGGGTTGCGGACTTCATTGTGAACGTGGCGATGATCAGATGTTTTGCTAACTTGTTCGGATGGGCTGTCTGGCTTCACGAGATGGTATGCCAGGCTGATATCGACTTTTTATACGAATCAACTTGAATCTCGGATTGTACCTTACCGTATCACTAAGATTGCCCATTTTCTTGGACCTCTTCCTCCCGCATCTTCATGACGACGCTCTTCGGAGGAAGAAAGACTCAAAACGATGGTCAATGTAACAATCCGCTTCCAGATGCGCATCGTGGCTTCACAGTCACGCCGTTCCGGGCCCGCAGTCGCACATTCCACCACTTGCATCTGGCCCATTCGGCCGAGTCCTACAACCGCAGCTGAAAAATCTCCAGATCAAGCAAGTTCATGGCGGCAGTCCGCAACGCCCAAACCCCCTCGATGGGGAAACATGCAAACAGGTAGGACGCACAAGACCGGGACGGGCGAAGGACAAGCTCACCCGCCACATCTTTGCACCGAAGCCACCATGTCAAAGTAGTCTAGGGTCCCATCGGGCCCCCCAACGCGGACAGCTCCGCTCGTCCTAGCCACATGGCATGGCAGATCTCCCCCCAATTTCAGACGAACAGGGTGGGTGTTCCGGTGAGCCTCAGCGATCGGCAGTCGTTTTTGACGCTTTCGGCCGCACACTCGGCTTCCCGTAACGGTGGCCGGGGTATGTTCCTCGGGTTCGCTCACCACGCCGAAACCGCGGGATCTTTTTTACCCCACAGCGGGCTTGTCAGTTTGCGCGGCGTGGCATGGGGGCCGGCAGGAGAATAATCTTATTTAGCGCCGGTGTTTGGCCTTTATTAAGACCTCTATGAAGCTTCTTTCTCCTTAAGAAGGTAAACGGTAAGTTGACATGCAATGGCAACGTCGTAGACGTGGTTGAGTACGCTGAGGTCTCATCTGCTGGCACTACTAGACGAGGTCAAGTGCCGACGACCCATAGATCGTCGTGGAAGTGGTACGATGACCAACACGGCATCAGTTTGACTCCGGGAATACGACTGAGATTCACTTAGCACTGGTCATGAGCAACATGTACATACATACAGTCGAAGGCTACAAACAACACTCAAAACATGGGCAGGAATAGTAACCATGTCAACTATTTAATCCAACGGAGAGTTGCTTCGAATCGCAGCTGTGTTTCGTAACCTTTATGGAAACACCACGGTCATCATCACGGAATCTTGTCTGAGTCTGGCTCGCAGGATTCGTTTGCTCTATGGGTCCTCTTCCCAATACAAACGGGTGGATCGCCCGGTGGATATGACGTGCTGCATTCACCGGAAGGGCCCCCGTTAGCGCCCGCTCTCTTAAAATTGAAGGGAGATGCAGCGCTTACCGTCTGCATGTACTCTTCAGTTTCACCAGAGATCCCTAGTTTTTACAATGGCCTACAAACACGCTAAGATCGATTTCGGGAATCCTTAATGGGTGTCTGCGTGCTTGGCGCTTCCTATCCCGGCAAAGTGGTACGACATCCCTGCAGTTGTTGATAACGAGTCCATTCCCAACAGACCGGATTACTCCAGCCGACGATGGTTGGCTGTAAAGGAGTTGAAGAAGCCCATGGCTTGAAACTTGTTATAAAGCTCGACGTTTGCAGATAGGATTCTAGTTCTGTAGACAACTTCTGTTTTCGTTCAGTGGTGTCACGTCGTTCTTTTCTTGGGCAGTTTCTCGGCCTTCACACTCCTTTGTTCAACTTCGACTTCAAATCCAGCACCTTTCAAGCGATCATTCATTTACGGAGACTTTATCACTTTCAAAACTTCCAAACATCATTTACCATGGGCATTTTCAACGTTCTTCTCTGCGCAAGCGCAGTCAGCGCTTATACAGTAACCAATGTTGAGCGATTCATGTTCAAGAATATTGACCCCGTCGTCATCTCGGGTCAATATGCCTCCCACATGCACACATTCTTCGGGTCCGATGCTGTTACTGCCAACACCACGACCTCGAAGGAGCTTCAGGCCGGTTGTTCCACAGCCCAAAACCCCAACGACTACTCTTCGTACTGTAAGCTCATAGTCTCTGAACTTTCCTTCACTCCGTTCTCCCATCTTGAACACATACTACTCTACATCCTATTCTACAGCGGCTAACTTGCAAAGGGGTTCCCACGCTTTTCGTGAAAAACTCCACCGCTACCTTCCCGGTCCCCATCTTCCGCTTCAGCGCCTACTATGTCAGCATCGACAAGGCCGAAGTCGCCATTCCCCAGAACTACAAAGCTGTCGTGGGTAACTCCTCCGCCACCTCCCAAGACGGCGTAGAGAAGCTCGCCGGCATCCAGTGGTTCTGCGACCACGGCGGCCAGGGCACGACCGATGGCAAGGATGCCGCCGAATTTCCCACCAGAACCTGCCCCGCCCATCTCCAGACGATCCTCCTCTTCCACGACTGCGTCAACGAAACCACCCTCGAGTCGACCTACTCCGGCGTCCAACACTGGACAAAGACCTTCCGCCCCGAGAACCGTTGCCCTCTGGGTATGAAGAGGATGCCGCAGCTCAGATTCAGCATCCGGTATGACCTGCGCAAGGCTCTGCCCGATGGTTGGGATGGTCCTGCTCCGCTGGAGCTGGCTTGCGGATCTTCATACTGCACGCACGGTGACTTCATCAACGGATGGCTGCCCGAGGCCGCCGAGAACATGCTGAAGGCGAACGATAAGAGAGACTTTGCGGGCGTGGATGGGCCCAATGGAAAGTACAACGCCGGCACTGTTTGCAACAGAACCGCTGTCGATGCTGACCCCGAGCATGGCACCTCTGACTACGCGAAGAGCAAGGAGATCTTGGCCAGCCTGAAGGGTTAAGATATAAACTGGACTAGGTCGTAGCGGAGGCGTTGGAAGACAGCAACCCAGCGCGATCCGTGTTCCAACTTCGACGCAATCTTTCTTCACCGGTCGGAGACAATTCCGGTGTTTGGCATAGGATGGGATTTATGTCAGGCAGCCAGGCTCTAGCCCTCTTCAAATCTGACTCGACTTTATTGGTACTTTATCACTTGTAATCCTGTAGCTACAACCCTGGTGTTGTCTAAACTATATTCGATTCTTAAACTAAGGTACCGAAGAACGAATCATTGAGAGTGTTGATTGTGACTCGGCCGGGCACAGATGTGGTGAAATGACATAGCCCAACAAGTCATGCATGCAGTTCAGCAAGGGCTCAAGGTCTTCGGGGACGATGTTGAATGGCAAGCACCTGGGGTTCACACTGTGGTACTAACAGAATCCTAACAGTGCAGTTTTCTTCCTGGATTCCTGTGGATAGTCTTACCCAATTGGTCGGTTCTGTGTTGTCAGTGAGCTACCTACCTAGTACTTAGATATTAACCTAAACCAGCAACATGAGGAGACAAACTTGAGTTCGGAAGTGGAAGTATGGGTACACGTTAAACCGCTGCTTGAAAATGCAATCTCTTCCTGGCCGTACCGGTGACGGCGTTGAACTGCGATCACGTCCTACTGATGGCTTACGACTCAGCAACTCAGGAGAAGTCCTTCGACTATCATAGGTCAACTGGAAAACTGTAGGAGAAGCCCGCCCGTGCGACGTAACTTCCGAGCACAATTCCCGAGGTCTCACCCCAAAGACCCACTCACTCCCGATGCTCGTAACACCCGAGAAGACCAACTTCCGAGCCTGCGAATATCACGAAAATTGGATCAAAATCTCCGCCCATCAGGCAATTTGCGTCGAATCGGTTCTGACTTACGTAAATTATCGAAGGCGCGGAGTGTTGGGCACTGTGTGGCTACAGAAATGCTTGACGCGGCACAGAGTGCTTTCACCGGTCACCGATATTGTATGTATGTGGTGAAACCGGGTTCACATCGATATACACGATGAAATTGTCAGGTCGCCAATCATTTCGGACTTGGTCAGAGACATGTCGCAGTGCCTGAAATCTCGAGCGGATGGCTCCGGAGGGGTTCAAAACGCGGGGAAATCGGTTCAAAGATGGTGCCTCGGTTGGAAGTTTATTATATCTCACTACGACCTACTAGACTTATCTACATCATCGACGACTTCTACAACATTGATATTCGTCGATGTTATTGACCCAAAGTTTGACCTGACGCCGCATATAAATATGGCAGATACCGAACCCAAATCAGTGGTCGTCTCCAAGACGCCGGAGGGCGTTACAACAATAACGATCAATCGCCCTCATAGACGCAACGCAATCGACGGCGCGACCGGTCGCAAGCTCACCGATGCGTTCCTCGCTTTCGAGGAAGATGACGCGCAAAAGGTGTGCGTGTTCAACGGCGCAAACGGGTCGTTCTGCGCGGGCTTCGACCTCCATGAAGTTGCAACTTACAACAACCCCGAGGGAAAGGGCTACAAGGGCCCCATCATCGACGAATCCCATCGCGTCGACGGGCGAAATATCGGCCCCATCGGTCCGTCGCGCATGCAAATCAAAAAGCCTGTCATCAGCGCCGTGTCAGGTTATGCGGTGGCCGGCGGGCTAGAACTCTCACTCCTCGGCGACATGCGGGTTGCCGAAGAGGACGCCGTGTTCGGAGTGTTCTGTCGCCGGTTCGGCGTGCCGCTTATTGACGGCGGCACGGTCCGGTTGCAGGCCATCGTGGGGCTGGGCCGGGCTCTGGATATGATCCTCACCGGCAGAGCTGTGGGTGCGCAGGAGGCACTGCAGATGGGTCTTGCGAACCGAGTTGTGCCCAAGGGCAAGGCCTTGGAAGAGGCTACGAAGATCGCAAAACAGCTCTTGGCGTTCCCGCAGGCCTGCATGAACACGGACCGGGCGAGTTGTTATTACGCTGCATACAATGCTTCTTCTTTTGAAGATGCTCTGAGCAGGGAATTTGATGCGGGGATCAAGGTCATTAGCTCGGAGAGCGTGAAAGGCGCGGCACGGTTTAGCAAGGGGGCCGGACGACATGGGAGTTTTGAAGAGTCAAAACTTTGAAGTCTTCATGAGAAAGGGCCCACGATGCGGTTTGCTTCGGCTCGGAGCCCTACGTTCGGCGGGTTCAGCAGCACACCGATCACATTACGGGCGAAGATTCCCCTGCAAAACCGATGTCGCAATTGCTGTTACGGAGCTCGGTGGGTTCGACAAATCATGTCTCGGCTAGTGTAGGGCGAAGATGACACTAGGGCGTCCAATGCCAACAGGCGTCCTAAGGTGCTGGTTGGCACATGTAAGAGACCTACCAAAATGATTGACTTTGACTCATATTGGATTGTCGAATGTGATGCCGGACCACTGAGAATGCTAGATCCCGATGGTGTGAGTGTGAGTAAGTTGTTCGCACAGGAAGTCCACCAGTCGGCAATACTCCGACCCCTGCAAGCGGCATCGTCTTCGGTTTTGGCCCCTCGGAAGTTGATGACCGCGCGGAAGTTTTAATACTAAGAACATGGCAGAATGCCCCAGAGCACAACTGCTTCCAAATTCTGAACAGATTTTCGAGAACACCACGTTTATTGTCAATACATCGGTACTCATTTCCCAGTTTCCCTGAGCCATCGAACGTCTTGCTGAAGAGAAGAAGGTTCGGCATGGCTGTCTCCCAGCAAAGCCGCCGTCCGGGACGCCGACCCGGCCAAGGATTAGGCTCATCGCTTCGCAAAGTAACTTGCAGTCTTTGTTCAGGGCACACAATGAAGAAGCTCACGAATCGCATCTCAACTTTGGCTGGAGGAAGTTCCAGAATGACGATTATGAACATCAACATCGACAACGATTACACGTCCAAGGTCTACACCTGCGGTGCCACGGTGTCAGGCTATGTCTCAATCAAATCACGCCACGACACAGAGTTCAGCTCAGTCGAAATCAGTCTTCAGGGGAAATCGAGTGTTCGGATTGACGACACATACTCTTCCAGACAGGCATCACAGATTCTATTGAAAGTCGACATGCCAGTGGCAGAATCGGCATACCCCGAGCCAAGGATGTTCAAAGCCGGAAAGTTGTACAACATACCGTTTCGGTTCATCATTCCCAACCAATTGACAGAGGCAGCTTGCCAGCACGATGTTGACTCAACGTCGATACGCGATTATCACCTGCGACTCCCTTCCAGTCTGACAAGTTGGGATAAGTACGACATGGCCCCCAAGCTTCTGGGTATTCGATATCATGTCAAAGCAAGAATCGTACGCGAGTTTGGTTCACAATACCCTAAGACGTCTGAAATTCTCTCAGAAGCTCAATGCGAGATCAAACTACTTGCAGCATCGCCTGAGGAGCCGCCACTGAGCGTCAACGCATGGGACCCCCAGTACCGCCTTGTCGAATCAAAGAATGTTCCAAAGGCCTTGTTCTCGGGGTCGTTGGGCCGTGTCACCGCTGCAGCGGTACAACCGCCTGCGATCCATCTGAGCCGGGACGGACACAGCGCTGGCGCCTCCTCTTTCCAAGCGAACCTGATCTTCGAACCAGCTTTTGCAGGTGCGATTCCGCCAGATGCGGTCTTGCAGTCGGTTAAGATTGTTGCGCAAACCTGGTATTCAACAAAAGTTTTCAATGGTTTGCCAAATATGGGTGCCCTTCGAGAGCCTTTCATTGTTGCGACACGAGTATTATGGGAGACTCTGGAATACGAGTCTTGGAAACCAAAGGTGCCTCCCGAAAATGAGGATATTACAGAGACGAAGGAAGAGCACTCAGAGTCGGCATCCACGACACATTATTCGACGATGGTCCGGGCTAATTTCAGCCTGCCCACGGAGCGATACGTCTTTCCCCCGACGTTTCACTCATGTCTTGTATCAAGAACATACGCCTTGCAAGTTAGCCTCAGCGTTGGGGGCGTTGATGTCAATCTGGCCCTCCCCATTCAAATTGCCATGGAAGCGGACGAGCAACCAACAACGAGACTGATAGATGCGGAGCTGCCACTTTGGAGACCATAATGGGATGCCAACTGTATCTCTGCCATTGGAGAAGCTAGAATCACTGGCAGTCCGAGTAAGAAGTAACGAAATAGGGACATGTTTTGTGTCACTGGCGTTTAGAGTATGATTGAAGGCAGCGTTGGCGTCAGGAAGTGTGGAACTCGGATCGTGGAGCAGCCTACCGTTGATGGGTTTTCTAGAACTTAGCAAACATGAATCTCACTGTCCTCATCAAAATCCGAATATCGGTCCCCGAACCTCTCATGACATGCAGCCTCTGTTCTATCCACCGCCTCGTAAGAGAACCGGCTCTTTGGCGTGAGACCGCTACTTGGCAAGAGCCATCTCAATGCTCAGAGAAAGCAATCTCCGACAACTTGAAAACCTTTCCGAAGCTCCGCCGAGGGCCCGTCTTTGAAAGTGGAGGTTGGGAGTGGACGACATGGACTCCACCCACAGGGCGCGCGAGTTATGTAACAGGCCAGATGTTGTGAAATTCCAATGGTGCACACGCTAAATCTCGGAAAGATTTCTTGGTTATGGGGCGCTCTAGTTGTTCTCCATCGCGGAAATGTCTCCTTCCGGGAGGAAGAGAAAAGAATATGTTGCCAAGCTTGAAGTCTGGCCCCAATACCTACCTTATAGCATCGCATGGCAAAGCATCCGCAGGTGTATTTTATACGTCGCAGGTAAGATTGCATCGAAACCGAATAGTTAAAGAAACCAGTCGAAGAGCGTAATGCCATCCTAGACGCGAAAGAGCTTTCTCTCGTATTTGGTGTCTCAGGTCAGCCCCTGCGAGACTCTCGTCTCAATGTAGTCTATCATTAGCAGCAATTTGTTTAGTAAATGACACCTCAAGCCCCCTTGAGTCACCGATTACTCATTTCAATTAGCTAGCCCTTGTTATAAGCACCCATTGTGTCACATCACTAGTCGTAATATACCTGCCTGCACTCTGAGCTCGAAGTTGGGGCCAAAGCAATCATATTTACTCCATCAGAAGTATTTTCATTATAAGCGTCATCTAGGGTTCTGGAAGAGCTTGTAGACCGCGATCATATCCTCCTCATTTAGACCAGCTTCTGTCGCCTCCTTGTACACTTCTCGACACAGCTCAGCATACGGCGTTCGTACATTCGCTTCCTCCGCTGCTTTTACAATCATCTGAGTGCTGTTGTAACAGTCCTTCACCGCCGCCTGTGGAGCCCAATCACCGTTCACAAGCTTGGGGATCTTGATCTTGGTGTATGCGGAAGCCATCGGCCCGGCGTCGATGACTTGGCCGAACGCTTCCAAGTTTAGCCCCTGTGCCTTTGCGAGACTGAAGGACTCTGCGAGCGCAGCAGTCATGTTGTTGAGGTACAGATTGACGGCGTACTTGGTCTTTAGGCCGAAGCCGATCGGGCCACAGTAGATCGCTGCCGCGGTGAGTGGCTCCACATACGGCCGCATTTGCTCCGCGATTTTCGGGTCTCCGGCTAAGAGCCCCACAAGTCGGCCTTGCTCCGCCGGGATCTTGCTCCCGCTCACCGGCATCTCGATGAAGTTGCCGCCTGCCCTGTGAACTTGCTCCGCAACATGTTTGCTGATGTCGACTGGGATGGAGGCCGTGTTGATGAGCGTCTTTCCGCGAAGTGCCCCTCTGAAGTCATCGTTGAATATCGATGTCAAGGCCGCGCCGTCGAAGAGCATGGCGAAGATGACGTCGGACTGTTCAGCCACTTTGGCCGGTGTCTCGCCAATCTTGGCTCCAGCTTGTGTGAGCGGGGGGTACTTGGAAGCCGTACGATTCCAGACTGTGACGGGGAACTTGCGGGTGAGGTTAAGGGCCATAGGGGTACCCATGACCCCGAGGCCAAGGAAGCCGACTCGCATGCTGTAAGTGCTCGAAGAGAAGTACTGAGCAATTCTTGTTGCTATTCAAAGATCCTGAGATGTCGTCTTATCGAAGAAGACTGCTGTGGAGAAGGCCGAGGGTATCCGCGCTTTCAGACTGCTGAACGGCATGCAGGGTTCATCAAGGTTTCGATGATACTTTGAACAAACCACAACAGTCGTGATCTGCCGGATAATTCGCCGTAGTTCCGAAAAGGCACATCGGGCGCAGCCGCATGTATATGTTGTTAGTTTCACGCCCTAGGGCGAGCCATCATGGTGGATCGTTGCATGATGGTGAAAGCGCTTGAACGCAGGACCCATAATAATCATGTCGATTTCTCCCTACGCCTTACAGCTGACGCGATTGAGCCGAACATGAAGGGCGCACACAACAGGCGGCACAAGTAAGAAAATTGATGCGAATTTACCGGGACGTCATTTGAATAGTTTTCTGACAGTTACGGAACTTGGCTGACTAAAGCTCCTCCGATATCGCAAACTTGATAGCTCCCAATTCACTGAGCGATTGCTGAGAGGAAAGCCACACGGTAGCAGAGACAAACATCCGATACTTCATGGACTCATAAGCCATCATCCCCCTTAAACATCATGAAATCACTCGGGTTTTCAGGGTTGAAAACCCGATTCAATTAAGTGATGTAGTTGGCGGATTACCATCTTCTTGTAGAATACCCATTTCGCGCTTGAACTCGCGGAGCCAGTCTGGGTTATCGGCGGGAGTCTGATTCCAAGGATCGTCGCTGGAACCGTTAGCATGGTTTATCCAACTTGCGTCTTGAATGCTATCATTTGACTCACTCTTCAAATGAAATCCACCGGGCCTGATGTTGAAGCTCGGCGTCTGACGGTATATGTCTGTTCGGGTTGCGCGGCGACGTCGTGATCTTGACGAACCGGACTAGACTTAGAGCAAGCCGCCGGTAGCAATTCTCTTCATTCACGAAAAACGTGGTGCGTGTGTTTAGTCCCGGCATGTCTGCATCAGCCCCCAGTCCAGTATTACCACCAGCGCTGCTACCGACGATATCAGCTTCGGGGCTTGAGCTTCCTGTGCCCATGGAGCCCGACTGGCCAGTAGGTTTTGTAAGGGCAGCGCTCAGGAAATTCTGGTTCCCTATGTCCAGGGTAGGAGCATCGGCAGACTCTGATGGAGGGAGCTGTACCCTTTGGCGGAAGGGTGCGAGCCAGTGTGTCGACTCATTGATCAAGCCATATAAGAACGTGGAGAAGGTCTCAGACGGCTTTGGCGACGATGCATCCAGTTGTTGGACAATGCTACATGCCTCGCGTTGGAGATCTGAATCAGAGACTTCGGGCTCGATGAGCTTCGATATGTCCACATAGCTTTGGAGTTGCTCTTCCAAGGCGCATTGATCGAAGATGTCGGCCTTTCCATTGATGCAGAGATACGTAATGCGAGATTTTCTTGCTGTCTTCAGCGGTCTAACCCGGGCTTGCTTAACGATGACGTCGGATGACATGAGCAAGTCTCGCAGCCAGGAGCTTGCTGGGGTTACAGGCTTCTTGGCGAGAGAGGTAGGCTCCGAACCAAATATGATGCAACAGCTTTCATACAGAAGCTCGGCGTTCGTAGGCATGCGGCCGTTCGTGCTTTGGTAGTCTGTCGCGAAGTGGTTGAGTTCCGTCTTGATCAACTCAAAGGCGCTGGGTGGTGTTTCTGGGACACCTTGCTTTGTGGTGAAGGGCCATGGAGAATACCGCTCCATGTGGATCATATCTGAACAGTCGAGATTAGCCATGTCACTTTGAACGTGGTGTGAGGGGCACTCACAAGGTGCCATTGAGTTCTCAACCATCTTGAGGATGTGATCATCGAAGCCCCAATCTCCGTGCCATTCCTCCATCGTCTTTCCATCCTTGAAGTGTTCGGCGATATGATCGATTCTATCGATCCATGATCCCATTACTAAAGCACAGAAGCCGCAGCGGGATCTAATCATCTCATTCTCATGCTTCCAATCCCCCATGGGCCATCTCAGGAATTTGGCGTCATGCACCAACTTCAGGTGCTGCTGTAAATGATCCTTTCGGTAGAATGTTCGGTCTTCGGGTAAT
Organism: Colletotrichum theobromicola; assembly: GCA_014705045.1. Classification (NCBI taxonomy): domain Eukaryota; kingdom Fungi; phylum Ascomycota; class Sordariomycetes; order Glomerellales; family Glomerellaceae; genus Colletotrichum; species Colletotrichum theobromicola. Next base: position 198,593 of record JABGLZ010000955.1, on the reverse strand, counting down.
CGCTCTTTGCAGATTGAGTAGTTGTGCTTCTCCAGGTGTTCTGTGTCTGGGTTGCCATCACCACAGAAGACACAGACGAGCCGACCACTCGCATCAGCAACGGTTGGCCCTGTTGGCGAGCATTCCCACCGCTCCAGGGACAGGTGCAACGACTTCTCGTGACGTTGCCAGTTGTGCTTTGTCTTGAAGGTCTCGGTACAGAACGTGCATTGATACATGTTCATGGTCTGCCAGAGATTGCTGGGTCCCTTTCGTTCGGGCCGCGCCGCAGCTCCTCGTCGACGCCTCCGCTTGATCGCAGCTTTCCCCAGCGGATCTGAACGCAGCGATGCCCGCGAATTATGGGAGTATGCTGAGTTGGCTGAGCTCCGGCTCGAATGTGACGTTCCGGCACTGCTTGCAGAAGAAGCGTTGTACAGAGACCTTGTAGGGGCGCTGTCGGTCAAAGATCGGTCTGCCGGAATGTCGGATCCAGGTGGGAGGTCGTATACAGCATGCGCAATGGCAGATACTGATGCGGGTTCATGTTCAGGTGGGGAGACTTGCCATCGCTGAAGAGGGTTCATCTCGTCAAACCCTTGAGGAACACTACTCCCACCAATGTTGATGGGCTGTGATGTTGCTGAAGTGATGGCGGGTGATGGCGGCCGTTTAGGAGGAACCTTGAATCTGTTGCGTCTCCTAGTGTTGGCGAGCCAATTGGTGATTTGTTGTCTACTAAGACCGGTCTGTCGCTCTAGCATCTCCATGTCGGCAGTTGAAGGATACGGATGATGGTTATTGTTCGAGAGCCAAGTTTTCAGAAGTCGGAGAGACTTTGAGGAGAAACGAGTCCCGATCTTGGGCGGCGTGCTCATCTCCGAAGTTGGGTTCCCTTCTGCGCTGAGGCTTGTCGCTCTCGTGCCGGCCAATTGCCCCGTAGAATCCCCGTCGGCGAGTGCTTCCGAAAACATGAACATTCCAACATCGTCAAAAGTGGCATCCGTGCTTGGCACCGCTGATTGGGTGTTGGTGAGGTCGGATCTTCCGGTTACGGCAGGACCGAAGAGCGCTTCATCTTGATGATGAGATGAAAGTCCTGCATTGCGAAGCAGTTCAACTGCATCCAGACTTTGTAAGTCTTGTAGAAAAGAGTCGTCCCGAGCCGGTTCTGGATAATTGACTTGAGAGGAATTGGTTAATTGTGCTTTGAGCAGGTCAAACTCGAGTGCGGCGGTGAAGTCGCCGACATCGCGTGCGTTATTGTCATTGGCTGGATCGCGCCTGTCCATTGCTGACCGAGTTGTGTAAGTGCTTGGAGAGATGCATTTGGCAGGTGCTGCACATTGCATTTGTTAGTGTTGAGATAGGATAATAGTTCATCCGATGCGATGGCTAGAGAAGAGTCATCTTGTCCGGTCTTCATCCCACAAGACCCGGCGTCATATCCGGTGTGCGGGGCATGATTGCGCCGAGTCATAAGCTCACACCTTCATGAACCCGGCGCCATTTATCTTCATTGGTCGAAAGAAGTATGCATTACCGACCAAGGAGATTTTTCTCTCTTCTTGTGTTTAAACAGCAGCTTGAACCAATTCCAGACCCAGATTATTAATCATTAAGTTGTGTCTTTCATAGGTAGTCAAGGACATTCCCTGCTCGGCCGAAAAGCCGCAAAATAGCCTTCGACCAGCAGCACCTAAATACGGTCTGCCAATCGCCGCTACGAAAGTCAGTCCGTCCTGACTGCCCGGCGTACCGGAGCCGAGTCCGGCCAGAGTTTCACTTCCGGAAGACCCATCTCTGGTGAAATTCGGCGACCGAGCGGCTTCCCTTGTCCCCGGCCGATCTCGGAGCCGGAGCGAGACTGAACCCACCAAGCCTGCCACAACACTAAGAACGCGACTCGCTAAATACCTTGCCAGTCTCTCGGAAGATGTCCGACGAATTGCCCTGAGACCGGGGCGAACCCCCACACGCGGGGAAGAACGCCCAGCCGGGAACAATGAGCTTCTTGTTCCAGCGAGTTCTGGCGAGACTGCAGGGGCTTTAATGGCGATCTCGAATCCAGTCACCGACGTCGGAATGGTAAGCATGGGGGAGAATGGGGCATATCCGATGCTTGACCTGCTTAACCTAGGCAAACTACTGCCGGATAACGCTGCCGAAGATCTTTCTGCCCGATATTTGTGCCCGGTGAGAATGCCGGCACTGGTGTTTGAAAAACTTGAATGTGCATCTTGACGACTCGTCAACTCATCGTTTTAAGGTCACAGAGAATCTCGACGGCAATCACCAATTTTCCACAAATCCGACGTGCATGACGTAAAGAACCCAATTGCTTGTCCCCCGAAGGCAAGCCAGGAACATGTCGCAAAACCAACACGAAGATGACTCCAAATCGGAGTCGGTGGAGGTGGAGCCTGACCGCCACGACCTGCGACTGACGACATCGAACGCGGAGAAGAGCGCGACGATTGTGCCTGCACCGACGGACGAGGATGCGCAATTGAGCCGCCAAGACACGGAAGCGATCTATGTCAAGTTTTCGCCGAACCGGAAGAGACTTGTCACGGCTGTGGTGGCTTGTGGTGGGATCTCGTCAACGGTGTCCACTCTGCTACTCCTGGCAGCGATTCCCGAAATCGCGGGCGAGTTCAATACTAGCGGAAGTATTATTAACGTCAGCAATGCCATCTACACGGTTTTTATGGGTATCAGTACCTTGTTCTGGGGACCCGTCAGCCAGGTTTATGGACGAAAATGGGTAGGTATCTGGGCAAAGAGTTGTCGAAGAGCATTGGCTAACTTGACCAGCCATGCATTCTGTCTGCCGCTGGGTTCTTTGGATTCTCTGTGGGAACCGCGTTGTCCCCTAACCTGGCCGCCTTCTTCGTTTTCCGATTGTTGTCAGCCTTCACGGGAACAGCTTACCTGGTGCTGGGCTCAAGTTGCATTAGTGATATTTACAAGCCCACGGAGAGAGGAACTGCCCTAGCATGGTTTTTGAACGGCACCCTGATTGGCCAATCTTTCGGCCCCTTCATCGGCGGTGTTATTGTCACCTATCATAGCTGGCGAGTCTTGTTCTGGTTTCAATCGGGGCTGGGAGGACTCACAACTGTCCTTGCCGTACTTGCGCTGCCAGAGACAAGCCACAAGATGAGGTCCGCTGAGTTGGAAGGGCTCGACTTCAAGACCAAGGTTGGGAAGGTTTGGGACTGGACCAACCCATTCCGAGTTCTCGCATTGTTCCGTATTCCGAAACTCCTGGTAGCGGTGGGTGTCCTCTTGCACCGATGCTTGATGACCGGGTGTCAGTGTCTCTAATCACGGTCTCACAGGGAATCGCCGCCTCGTCTCTGGTGTGGAATATGCAGTCTCTCTTGACACCCATCCGATACGTCATCAACCCGCGCTTCCACTTGACCACCCCTCTACAGTCCGGTCTCTTCTTCCTTGCACCAGGAATCGGCTTCTTCACCGGCACATACTTCGGCGGCCGCTACGCAGACCATACCGTGAAACTCTGGATCAGGCGCCGAGGCCACCGGCTTCCTGAGGATCGTCTGCGCAGTTCCTTCGTGGCCATGGGTATCGTTATCCCGTGCGCGATTCTGATTTACGGGTGGGCAATCGAGAAGGAGAAGGGCGGTATCCCGTTGCCGGTGATTTGTATGTTCGTGCAAGGTTTCGCGCAGACCATTTGCTTTCCTAGCATCAACACGTACTGTCTCGATGTGTTCAAGGGGCGAAGCGCAGAGGTGATAGGTAAGTACCTGACCTTCCTCCCGCAGCCGAAGGTCAAAGTTTTAAGTGATTAACTTGGAAACAAGCCGGGAACTACTTCTTCCGCTATGCAATCGCGGCGGTTGGCACGGCTGTGTGTCTTCCGGCCATCAACAGTATCGGCGTCGGCTGGTTCAATACCATTACAGCTCTGTTCGTGTTTGGGTCAACAGCAGCGGTGTTTTGCGTCGTCCTAGTTGAGTCGCGAAGAGACGAGAAGAATTCGAGTGAAAGCGTGTAAATGAGTTAAATCAATAAATGGCATAGACTCCTGCCAAAGAGGTCTTGTTGATATCGCGACACGGCCAGTCCTTCCTGCGGCCGTGTAGCATTGAACACGGTGTGCCCTGGTGTTGGACGTCAGATTTTAGCGACGGAGGACACCGTGGAGGCGGTGGGTGGTGGCCAGTCATCTTTGTGTTTCTAGCGCCGTCTAGATCGATTCCTGCAGAAGTCCCCTGAAACCTAGATTGACTTGCAGCATGCTCGGCGGCTCATTTAGTGGCACTTCGCGCCCTTGGAAGACGCGGATGACATTCCCCGCACTGATAGGCATTCAAGGTTACGAGGGTTGAGACAACGACGTTCAATCGTTGATAAGGAACGCCAACCCTGCAAAAACATCAGTTCAGTTGACAAGCTCATCCTAAACAATACAGTAAGAAATCAGAGACAACAGCCAACAGCAATGAAGTCGGAAAGCCAAGTCAACGGCACTACCCAGACCGGCGTCACCATACGCAACCACCGTCCGGGCGACATGGGCTTCATCACTTACCGCCATGGAACAATCTACGCCAACGAGTTTGGTTACGGGCCACCATTCGAGGCCTTGGTCGGCAGAATCACGTCAGACTTCATCACAACCTTCGACCCCACGTCAGAACGCTGCTGGATTGCAGAGAGGGACGGGCAGTTTCTGGGCTGCATCATGCTCATGAAAGATCGCGACACGTCGGGTCGAGCAAAGTTGAGATGTTTCCTCGTCGAGAAGGCCGCTCGGGGTCTGGGCCTGGGAACGCAGTTGATGAAGCTCTGCATAGACTTTGCAAGAAAGGTCGGGTACGAGCGTGTGGGTTTGAGGACGGACAGCAACATGGTGGGAGCGAGAAGGATGTATGCCAAGACGGGCTTCAAGATACTGGGAACAGAGGAGCATCGGACCTGGGGTGAACATATTCAGAGTACTGGAGAGAATTGGGAAATGGAACTGTAGGGACGGCAGAGATGATGCAGTCTGAAGCATGGGATGGGGTGTTATTTAATTCCAAAGAAAGGTTGCTCAGATGCCTGCAATTGAAATGTCAACAAAGAAGACCAGGAAAAACAATCCATCATATAAATCCATTAAATGTACTTTACAATGGGTTCTGAAGTATCTCATTTCCTCTAGGAATATCAAAGAAGCCTTGATGTGCACTCTTACAGAGTACCATCCAGACACTCCTTCAGGCAGAACAGGATCAACAAAGTTCAAGATGATCTTCTCCTATCATTAAAATTCAACAAGTGCTTCTAGCATTCTTCAAGGCCTATGGTCAAGGGCTATATGGTAACATCTTGAAAAGGGTTCTTCACCTGGGCTGTGCTCCTTGGGGTTGATGCTGGTTGAACCCCTGACGTCATAGCATCAAGTTCTTAGTGATGCTTTTCTTAAGTGTCCTTGAAGTTCGCTTAACCCTCATAGATGACGTAATTATCAGTGTGGTCACGTTTCTTTCACAGGCTTCTGCCTGAGTCCCAGGTGGTTGGGCGCCTAAGGCGCCTAAGATCTCGGTGAACGTTCTGGATCACCAAGTCACGTGTGAGCTGCCTGAGAAAGAGGTCGTTGCTTCCTCTTTTGCAGTGTTCAAGAGCTAAGCGAGACGCTAGCGTCGTCTGAGAGCGGCTTGTGGTTCTTCGTTCGTGATTTCCCAAGTCAACCACTACTTCTCCTCCACACCACCTCGGATCAAAACATCACCCAAACAACAATCCTTCACCTTGACCAAATCCATCAAAGAACTGTCTCAGATCAACGATAAGCATCCATCTGACTTCTTTCTTCCACTCAAGTCACCACACGCGCCTTCTCGACTGATCCTTCGTTAATCAGACGAGATGGCGCTTCGCACTAAACCATTCGTTTCCTTCCCTACCTCCTTCCTCCTCCTTGCTGTCATAACCCTCTTCAATCTCCCTTTCGCTCTTTCGGCAGGCCTCCAGATCTGGGATGCTTCTCCTCGCGCCGCCTTTGTCGCCCTTGTCTCGGAGAACCAGCTTGAGCAGATGGTCATCTCTGTTGGACAGCTGGAGCACCGTTTCAATGGCAAGTACCGCTACGATTGGGTCTTCTTCAGCCACGAGGAACTCAGCGAGAAGTTCAAGGAGGCTACTTCGAACGCGACCGGCGGCACTGTCACCTACAATGTCATCCCCAAGCAGCACTGGTCCATCCCTGCCTGGGTAGACTCTGGTCGCTTCGAGGCTGGCTTGGCGCACGCTTAGAATGTGGGCGCCAACAAAGCTGACATCTGGACCGCCCACCACAAGCGACGCTGGTCTGCTGGTCTCTTCGCCCGCGAGAAGCGTCTTGATGCCTATGACTGGTTCTGGATGGTTGAACCTGGAGTAAGTCAAGTCTCCTTCTCCACCCTGGTGTCGGTTGGACTTACAGGACTGCTCTCCAGACCCAGTTCATGTGTGACATCAACGTCGATGTCTTCCGCCTGATGAGAGATCGCGATATCGTGTACGGAGTCAACGAAGTCATGTTCGAAGACACCTCGGAGCCCAAGTCCCTCTTCCAAACCACCAAGACCTTCATGGACAAACACCCGGAGATGGTCCAGCCTCAGGCTGATATCAGCTGGATCCTTGGCCATGACGGCAAGCTCGGAACTCCTACCATCAACGCCAACCATGACTTGGACGACAGCTTCTTCGACTACCGAGGCTGCAACACCAGCCAGATGATCAAGGGCGGCGTTCACCCCGGCGTTCCCCAAGAGGCTGAACCTCAGCAGTGCGAGCCAAACACAGTTGCCGACGCCTACACCACCCGCCTTGCTGCCGACTACAACCAGTGCTCCGTCGACGCCCCCATTGAGATTGGCAACCTCAAGTACTTCCGCGGTCCGGAGCACAAGTCGTACTTCGATCATCTCGACAACGCGGGTGACTTCTACTACAACACCGTCAGCAACGTGCCTGTCCACTCTTTGAGTGCCAGCATGTTCCTCCCAAGAGACCGGTTCTGGCTGCTCGGCGACATGGTCTGCGAGATGCACGGCTTACACAGCTGCCCGCCCATGCCACACCAGACCTCTACTACCGACGAGCTTCAGGACCAACCTGTCATAGCTGACATTCTCGGCAGCAATTTGATGAGTCTCCCTGAGGACTTCGGCGGTGTCCAGGAAGAGCTCCACGGCCTCTGGGACAACTTCGCCGAGGACTTCGATCGCCAAGATAAGATGCCACACTCCCTGACGGGTTGCACCTGTACTGAGGAGCGTACGTACAAGAACGCTCAGTGGTACATGGAGATTTGGGTTCAGTCTCCTTCCGGCCCCGACATGTGCTGCATTGGCGAGCTCACTTTTGGGCTCCGCGACTATTGCGCCGCGATGCCCCAGGAGCATGAGCTTTCCATCGAGGTTCCCTTCACCCGCTGGATCGAACGCATGATCCTCTAGTCCAGACCGCCGGCCGAACTTCAACCTTATAGGACTGGACGATGGAATTGCCGGAACGAAGAACAGCGAACGATGGACGCAGGGGAGGTCTGCAGACTTGGGATTTGTTTGTTTCGCTGTACTATTTGACCTACAGAGCTCCTCTTAGCACGATAGCCATCCTCAGAGAATGACTGATGATTCATACCTAATGTCTTGCTTGTTTCAATTGTGTCAGTACCTCTAGATGCACTTGCATGCCGAAGAAGGGAGATACAAGTCCGGGTGCCGGCGCCGTCTCCATGCGTTGTCGGCCCCGCACCCAACCAACTTCACCCCTTTTTCTGCTAGTGCTTACAAGTCCAGGCTGCAAGATAAGACCCTTCTCCCGATGAGGGAAACAATTGTCTCAGTTCCTCCTGTGCCTCCGGCAGAAACAAAAGATCATTTGGGCGCCAATCAGCAGCGCCAGCGGGCCGCAGCAAGGATCTGACGGGGCGCAACAGCTGATGGGCGTTTCTGGATGACAAAGAGTTGGCTTCGGAGCTGACGGCGGACCTTCAAGCAGGAAAGCTGGCTTTCAGATCTATTTCAAGGACATTTTCATACTCTCCACTGTCTCTGAGATCTTTGCTGACGGATAATCGACAAACGGCGTGACAATTCTCAAACATCATGGGCTCCCTCACCACCTTGGAAGACTTCCTTGAGAAGCACCCCTCGATCAAGACCTACTCCCCCTCTGACGAGACTTTCCACACCCTCCGCCGGACCTATGTCCTCACCTCCGCCATCCCGCGGCTCATTACCCGCCCTCAATCCGCTGAAGATGTCGCGGCCCTGGTGACCCATTGCACCAAGACCTCTACGCCATTTGTCATCCGCACTGGAGGGCATGACATGTCAGCCCGCTCAACTGTCGATGGCATTCTGCAGATTGACATGCGCGACATCAGCTATGTCAACGTCTCTCCCGACAAAAAGTCCGCACGACTTGGAGGCGGCGCGCTGAATGGTGATCTACAAGCCGCGCTGGAGAAGGAAGATCTGATGACGCCGACCGGCACGGTGGGGACTGTTGGATACGTCGGATGGGCTACGCTAGGAGGATACTCATTCTTCACCGCAAGCTTGGGAATGGGTGTTGATCAAATTCTCGGAGCTAAGGTTGTGCTCGCGAGCGGAGAGCTGGTCGATGCCGACGAGGAGGTGCTGGTTGGGATCAGAGGTGCCGGACCGGCTTTGGGGGTTATTGTCGAGATTGAGATCAAGGTGTACCCAAAGACTGAGGTGAGGAGTTCCAAGATGTAGATTGAGACCGTGCTAACAGGCATGCAGATTCAAGGCGGCATCATCATATTCGATTCGACCGACGTTGCGGGCACGACCAAGACGTTCTGGACGAACTGGACCAAGTTGCTCAAGGAAAGAACCCTGCCGGACGAGCTCTGCATTCAGCCCGCTGTTGTCGAGGTCCCGGGTATGGGCAAGGCTTTCCTCTCCACTTTCATCTGGAACAGTCCTGCGTCGGACGAGTCAAAGGCGTGGCTCGAGGAGATTTGCGCGCTCGCTCCCGTGGCAATGAAGATGGTCTCGCCGACTAGCCCCTCCGCGATGATTGCGCAAGTAACCGCGTTGACGGCCCCGACGCAGATTCCCGGCAGCTCCTATGGCGTGAGCACCAAGACTCTCGCCCTCTCAGATGGTATGGCGGACCTGTATGCCGAGTTCGCGACGAAGCTCCCTGGAGACGGCGCGCTGCTGAGCATGCACCAGCTCCGAGGCAAGGCATCTCGAGGCGACCACCCGCCTGGCGTCTTTAGGTGGCGCGAGGAGCATAACCTGCTTGAGATCGTCGGGCTTACGGTCACGAAGGAGAAGAGTCAAGAGGCCAAGGAGTGGGCGGACGGGTACAGGGATGCGCTGGTGAAGTTGGACGGGGTGATTGAGGGAGGGTACTATTCGCTGCTGCCGAAGGGCCAGTTTGCGATGGAGGTGGTTTACGGGGATCACTGGGATACTGTCAAGAGGTTGAAGGAGAAGGTTGACCCGGGAAATGTTTTCAAGTTTGCATTCGGGAAGTGATGTACTTGGATAATGCATTCTGGTGGCTATTTTTGTTGTCGCCACAAGAGATGAATATCATGGATCCTTTGAGTTCTCTTGATGATGTCTTTCCTATTACATTTACTTTGCAATAGGTGATCTCCTGTTGACTCTCTCTATTGTCCTTCCGCGCTGTCCTTCCTCGCTGTCCTTTCTCTCTCTGGCCCTCGCTGTCTTCCCATTTCAGATGGTGTGGTCGACGACGACCGGCTTGGTTGCCATTTTTGCGATGACTTCATTCCAGCAATCATCATCCCAATCACCTTTGGCGACTTCTTCTTTGCGGAGAAGACGCAGCTCCATGCGCCGAATGTCGTTGGAGTCGCCGAGATCTATGACAACGAGAAGCGTTTCTTTGTGAGTCGGGAATCCAAAGTCAAACCGAGAGAAGCGTTCGACATGGGAAGTGATTGAACCTCGATCTGCTGTAACTAGGACGACGTTCAAGTAATGGTGTAGATCATATTTTGCCGCTCCTTCGTTGAAGGTCTTGAAGTACTCAATCGCCTCGCGTTTGCCAAGAAACGTGGTGCCTGGGACGTAGTTCAGGTTGGTAATCAGCCGAATATCGGCGTCAAACCATGCTTCCGCGAGGTCGTAAGAATTGTTGAACAGGCACCATATGAGTCGCCTTGCTTTCTTCTCGAGTAAGGGTCGAAGGTTGCGATCGCGGGAGTCGCCAGACAACTCGGCGATGCGGCGATCGTCCATAACGTCTTGTGGGATGTCCATCGTGGGAGCTGTGAGAAGTCAGCATGGCATTGCTTTTTTTGGGCTTAGAGGAATGATACAGACCTTTAGTTGAGCTTGGGGTTATGGTTTTGCTTCACGGGGCTGTGGTGATGTTGAGAGGATGGATGGTGTGGGTTGTCGGAGCGAAGGCGACAGTGTGAGGTGGAGGTCGGCGTTATTTGACTGAGGTGAGATAAACGACTTAGGCAGGCGCGAGCTACGCGCAGATCTTCCGCCTTCCTTGTTCGAAATGTTTTATGACCTGTATGTTACCCGCCTTGAGCCGGATTTTGGTTTCTGTATTCTCGTGGTTTACGATTTCCCCTCCCATCTTTTGGTCTTTGCTTTCTTTCGTCATTTTTGCGGCAACAACCAGCTGCCCGGTCCCTACGATTCATGTCAAATTGCAGTTGTGGAAGACCAATAATGCAAGCTTCCACGCCAACCCTTTTCAAATTTTGAATCAAGTGCTTGAATCTGAAGTAACCTCACTTCCCCTACGGAAGAACTGCCAGGATATTCCAAATTATGCCTACGATCTCTAGAATCCCCAGGCTTCTCTTATTCTTCAATCTTGCTGTTTCGGAATAATCAGATTGTGCTTCCATGCTTCTTCGTCAATTCTGATGACCCTTTCCCACCTGTCCTGTTTGCCGACATGGTCGGCATTCTCCAGATAGCGATAATGCAGGCGCTGAATGTCGTTGGAGGCGTTGAGGTCCATGATCACAAGGATAAGGTCGGTTTCGGAGGTGCCCGAACTAGGGTCCGTTCTGTGACGCTTGTAGAGAGACGTGATGCGACCTCGATCTGCAACAACCAGAATGAAATCCAAGCGGATACCATCTTGCTGGCGATTTGCAAGCTCACGTCGATCTTGGAAGAACTCCACAATGCCAAACTTGCCGGTGAATATTTTCAAGTTGTCCTCGATCGGGCAGCCCGGTTTCCCGACATCACAGATCAAAGTTATGTTGGGGTCCAACCAACATGTTTTCAAAAGCTCGACGGTCGAATTGCGTGCCATTTCATATGATACCAGAAGCTCTTTCGCCATCTTCTCGAGAAGAGGACGAATGCTGATGTCGCGAGATTCGGTTGAAAGCTCGGCGAGGACGCGTGCCAGCCATTCAGGTTTGTCACCATATTGCATCGAGGGACGTGGGACATCCATAGCGATGATCGATTGATACGGCCTTGATCTTTTGGTGAAAAATGGAAATCGTGAACTCTGTTGAACAGTTCCGTTTGTTGATACTGGAATTGGAGTTCATTCAAAAAGTTCGGTTGTCATCGGTGTTTTATATGCCTTCGAGTCTGCCATCTTCGTTCTTCCTTTTTAAGCTGTCCTTGCCAAAGTTCGCGTCGAAGCACCGCAAATAGAACATGGGACATGAGCAGATGTCAAAGCTTTTGATTCTTTCAGCAATGTTTGTAGTGCCGCGTGCGGCGATACCTTCCCACGCAAAGACGCGTTTTCCTTGTTTACAGTTTCCTTCCCAGCGAATGATTCTTTCTTCCCTACAGACGCTGTCCTTGTGCCTCTCCCTGTGTCCACATTGATAATGTTTCCTGGCGTGTGACGCTTGTGTATTTTCCTGTCTGAAGTTTCGTTTCTGTCGCTGTTTCCGGATTCTCCATAACCTTTGGTTCCATCGTCTTAGGTTCCACGCTCAAGGCTCCCTTTGAAGAGTCAGCACAAGTTTCGGAAAGGGAAAGACCAGATAGGTGGACCGAACCGATTGTGCAGACGACTATTCAAGCATTGGAAGATGCCTGCATGTCTTCCTGCTTCACTTCCGACTCTCGAACAAGCTCTGCAATCGGCCTGTCCTCTGTTGATCGGCTGATGCATCTGCTCTCCACCCTCTTCACATGTCCAGTTGAATCCAAATCAAACACGAAGACACCGGTGCTCTTCGTGATCGTATTGTATCCCTTTTGGGAGAAGAATCGCTCGACGCGGCAGGTGATCCTTCCTCGGTCAACAATGACCCAGGTGGGGACGTTTACCATAGTCTGTCCATTTTTCTGGAGATTTGAGGAATTCCTCTCATGAGAGGCCTTGACCTCTGCCTTGCCTTTCCATTTTTCCCCAGGAGCACGGATACTTGTGATTCGGATGACGTCGTCGGCGTACCAACGCATCGTCTCGTCAATGCGTCCGGCGTCAAGGCTCTGGAAGTAGGCGCGGGCTCTTTGATCCAATGTCTTCCGAATACCGTAATCTCGGGAGTCACCTGCCATTTCTTCCAGCAACCGGCGGAAGCTCTCTTCGTCGTCTGGAGCAGCCATTTCGGCGTAGGTCTGTGGTCTGGTTGCGGTGTGGTGTGTGTGGGTGAAGGAAGGAGCAGTTGTGGAGCTCGCAGACGAAGGTGATTTCGAGGTGACCTGCACCGGTCTCGCAAGTGACGTGAGTAAGGCAGGCACCTAGGTAGCGAGAAGCAGAACATTTAGAGAAAGAAATCAGCCCATTCACCAGTTCGATTTCTCCATTAGGCATAAGACCTGAGACCGCCAATTGTACCTGTGCTAGAACAACTACTTTTCATCTGCTCACGATCCCTCGCTGTCGCCGTTGTCGCTACTACCGCTGTTTCTGCGACTATCATCGCCGTCTTCGTCGTCGCTGTCTTTGTTTTCGTCGTCTTCTTTATTGCTATCGCCGTCGCCATCGCCGTTATGGTACCTTACTCGACGGGAGTACCTAGTTACAGACCTAGACAGGCGGCACAGACACAGGAAAATCAGGCGGTTTCGTCAAATTTTGATTGTCGCTTGAATTCCACGTGTGATCCTTCATCCGCTCTCCTTCGATTCAATTTACTCCAAGGTGAGATGCTGTCCGTTTGAACGACTTCGTCATGCGTCTATACATCTGAAGTCTTCTCCCTCCAATCTCCCCAAGCTCATCTCTCCCCAAACATCTCAACTTACAATAAGGCTCTGATATAGATCGCATCACCAATCATCTTCTGGCTACGAACACGAAACTGGCTTCGCCTTACACAATATCCTTTATCGAGCAGATTCATTACCAGAGATGTCACAGCAACGGTGTCAGATGACTGCCGCCGACATTGAGAAGTCAGTCAATCGCTTGGCCAGTCTCAACTTCTAAGGGCAGCTCAGAAATCCATTATCAAACTGCAAACCAATCTTCCAGGCTTTGACAGGAAGACCACGAGCACACGCTCAAGTATCTCTCCGACTGGAACGACTACCATCCCAATGGCGTAACGGAGTGGTACACCGGGAGCGTCGAGATGATTCACCATATAGAGGGATCCGCACGCCCCGAAGTCACTCTCACCGGCCACAAGAGTCTTTCGGTGACCTTTCAGAAGTTGGGAGGCCGCGATAGTCGAACTTCAGTGCCCATCATCATTCTCATTGACAGCGGCCGTATCACGTGCCACGTCGAGAGTTTCTTCCGGCTCGCGAGTGGCCTCGGATTCGAGGATTCGAGAAGACCACGTACGCCATCATTCTCGATCTGTACTCCACCTGCAAATTCCACCGCGTTGAGCTCCGCTTCATGCGATAGACGAAGTTTCACATCGACGAGTTTGACAAGATGGTGGAGGATTCGAAGAGCAGGCGCATCTTCCAATCCTTTTGAGCGCGAAACAGGCTTGGCAGAATCATGTTCTCAGGAGTAGATGCAGCGGAGGCTTCGGCTCACAATGCAAGGATGTGGGCAAGAGCGATCTATATCATGACGGGGAGGGCAGATGGTATTTTGTTTGGACACACGAAGCTTAGCGTTCGAGGAAGACGATCATTCAGGTACAAAGTATCTTCCAATAAGAATGTTCACTGTCACTAAGAATAGAGAAACGAAATCTTACAAAGCCATTTTTCTGGAAAGATGCTTTCGGACTTTACTCAGCCACAGTGAAGGACTATGGAAATAGGGTTCGTCTCTTTTGTCCTCCACCAGATCTTGAACTAGAAGTCTACGTGGTAAACACCACCCGGCGGGCTCATATGATGGGAAGCCTTCTCACCGATCTCTCTGTGTTCCATACGGTTGATCTTATTGTTAGCGTCAAGGCAAATAATCCATGCCAGAGTTTGCTTGGTAGAGACATTGTCTCCAGGGATGTCATGGCTCATCTGAACGATAGACGTGATGTAGCCCTGGTCTACAATCATGTAGTCGACAGCAAAGGAAAGGGTTCCTCTGAGCTGCATCTTCATGAAGTGGGTAACGACTTCTCTGGCGCCGTGACAGATGCCGCCCAGACGGAGCGGGATCTGGACGAACTCGACATCGTCCGCGAGCCAGGCTTTGACAGCATTCCAATGGCCGCGGCTGATGGCGCTGATGAACTCTCGCATGGCGGTCTCTTGTATTGTTTCCATGGCAATAGCGTAGGAGCGACTAGACACTTCCTTCTCGAGGCGATCGAAGTTCTCGCGGGAGGTAGATTCGGAGTTACTATCGTTTACGGCGCGCCTCCGGGGCAGATTGACTGGGATGGACCTCGCAGCACATCCAAAGTTGTCGCTCGAGGAAGTGCTGGTTGTGTTCATGGTGTCTGTGACAAGTTACGATTTGGTCGTGGATTGCTCAAAGGTGAGTGCATCTCACCTGAAGAAGTGGAGGAGTCCGTATCCATTACTGATGTTGCGGTATAGATATTCCAATGGCGGGAGCGTGGTATTCTCTGATCTCTTGCACTACTACAGAGTCGATCTTGATGTTTTGGAGACGGCGCAAGAGGAAGAGTGTGGAGATGAGGAGGAGCAGGGAGTTGGCGGCTAGGCTGTTGGGAACAACAAGGTGTCGAACCTTTGGACCGCCATTAGGAGGACCATGATAGTCTGGAAACCTAATTGTACTTGGAAAAAGTCCATCTTGAAAATCTTGTCTTATCTCTGCGCAATACTCGTCTTTGTAGCTGTCAACCTCGAAACGAAGGCGTTTTTAATTTGCGCAGCTTCATGATACGGTAAGTACGTGATCGGGTGATCACGCGGATCAGGGAGAATGCCTATGGCATGCGACGCGTCACGGTGCCTACGCTGGTGCTCGTGGACTGAGGGCCGGTGACCTGCTTCCTGGCCAACTTGTGGATTGAGATTGCGGAAGAAGAAAAGCAAGCGGCGCCAGATCTTATTGAGGAAGATGCATTGTTTGGAGAACTTCACAAGACTGCTATTATCGACTTGGATGACGAGTACAAGTTCAAGCGTATGGAATTTCGGTCTACGAATCGCGAGGAGACAAGACAAAGGAGGACCATGGATGATTTCAATTACTTGCTGCAGACAACGAGAAGGAGCGAGTATTACGTCGTCGAGTCCGACGAAAAATGGAAATCGCTCGAAAATTCTTTCTCTCTCTCTTTTATTCCTAGTGAGGGAGCGGAACTTCTCACACACAACACCCGTGCTCATCACTCCACAGCAGCATCTCACCTTGGGCATTTTCAGTCGCCCGCTCTGCCTTGTTGTTTCCTTTTTCCTTCTTCAAGTCCGGTCCGCGAAAACGATTTCATCTTCCCACCTCCGTCGCCTTTTTCGTGTCAAGCATCGTCCAACTAAATTCGACGACGACAACAGAGACGCAAAGCGAACATGCCCGACGACAACAGAGACGCAAAGCGAACATGCCCGACGACAACTCCACCGACACAGACGATGAATACGATCAAGATGCCTTCGACATCTACGCTCAAGAGCTTGCGAGCACATCCAAAGACCGTGTTATGCGTCCGGCAGTTGAGAAAATGGTGCGTCAGTTCTTCCGTGCCGCCGATGAGAAGAAATGGGACAATGTCATGGTGTTCTTCGGCACCCATCCCGTCGTGATCGGCGGACTTGAAGAGCCCGGATCGATCTTTCGCGGACGCAATGATGTGCTCGATTACTTCAAAACGTGGAATACAACACTCGAACGAACGGTTTCCAAGATGATCATCGTGGACAGAGGCCGAGTCACCTGTCACCTCATCACCTTCTATCAGAATGCTGAAGACGAGAAGATCGGTCTTTTCAAGGAAATGCACACCGTCGCCATTATTGATCTGGACAACAAGAACCGAATTCTTCGCCTAGAATACCGCGATTTTGAAGAGGAAATCAAGACTCATGAGGGAGACAGCAGAGACCTTGAGGCAATGGCCACGAAGGCTGAGGAGAAGATCATGCGCATCAACTACTTGTCTTGATCCGGGAGGATCAAAGAGCAAGGGCAAGATAGGTAACATCATTGAGACAGTCCGAAGGAAGAGGACATCTAACATGTAGCCAGATTTGAGAAGAAGACTGTCACTGTCCTCCTCGCCGTTCATCCTTGTCGCCTTTCGTTCACGTAACTGTTCCTCCCCGTCGCCGTCATCTCCGTCGCTATCTCTCTCGACTGCGTCTCCGCCACTGTCGTCACAGGCCCCGAAGATTTCCCACCACGTGGATGACAACGCTGGGACGGCACATATGATGTCCAAACGTCATTGCCATCCGGAATACTTGGCACTCGCTAGGCTAGGCAGCTATCATGAATTCAGAGATTGGTCTTATTTTTCCTTGATCGAGTATGCGTGAAAGGCCCCACAGCAAGGTGTCTCCCAGGTCTTGACGTTTCCAACATGATATGTTGAACATGTCAGATCCGATCCAAGGAAGTTTGAAAACCTTTGGCATTATCGTCCGAGACAAGATTGTCAGAAGCCTTCCAGGTCCACGATCAGATCAACTTGACTTGGGATATTTCGACCTCTCTGGTCATATGTGGTAGATACAACATCGCTCTTCGAGGTTCCCAAGCACCCAAAGTGGCGCATTCGTCCCACTGCATGCTTTTCGATCTTTTTTTCATTCATTGTGGTTATCTCCATTCTCGCCTCTATCAGCTCTGTCTATAAACTGTTTAAAACCTGATATTTGACGACGACGATGATGATGATAACGATGATTACGGGGACGACGGGTACAACGGAGATCACTTACGCAAAGAACGGTGTTAATATGGCGATGGAGTCCGGCAGAAACAAGGACTAAGACGCATACAAGGCAACAAGCAACCAAATTCTTGAGTGGGCAAGAGTGCGACGGGTATTTTGAGCTGAAAGCGGAAACCCATTCTGGGGAACCCCTTGGTCTTTCAGGTGAAGGCAGGGATTGGATTCCAAGTCAAGGATGTCCTCAACATAAAAGTTGATGACCAGAGGTCTGTATAAGCCGGCCACTCTTCATTTGCGAATTCTGTAAGTTGGCCAATCTCAAGGCAGTAAGCGGGTATGGTCGTACCCCAATCCTCCGATGCGATTCCATAACGTGCTCTCTCCAGCCCGGCCTTGATACCCTAGCAATCTCGTGTCCAAGACACTCCATCAGACATCACCTTGGATGCGAACCTTGAGCTTCTCGCTCTGCAGAGACAAGGCGTCCAGGCTGGCCTTGCCCAGGTGCTCCATGCCAATGAGTCTCCACTCTACCCGCTTCACCTTGGTCTGCCCATCCAAGTCAAAGACAACTGCCTCCCGAGTCTTGAGCACATCTCCGTACGCGACTTCAGGCCAGCCCACGAAGGGCGCTTCGACGGGCTCCTCGACGAAGAGGCTGTCGACCTGCTCGCTCTTGCCCAGCCACTTGTAGTAGCTCTCGGTGTAGACTGTGACCCTGCCGCGGTCGGCGAGGGTGAGGACGGGGACGACGACGATCTCGGTCTGCTGTTGGAGGTTGACAAAGTGTTCAACAATCTCCGCATGTCCCTTCAGGATCTCCCCGTCGAGGGTGGTATCCAGACCCAACACCATAGTAACGTCGGGGTTGTACCACTGAGTAACGCGATCGTAATCTTCGTGCATGAGGAGACCGATGAGGTGGTCGCGTGCTGTCTCCTCGAGGGCGCGACGCAAGGCAATATCTCGCGAATCCCCGGACAGCTCAGCAAGGATTCGGTGGACCTGCTCCATGGGTGGTAGGTAGGATGGATGTCGAGGGTCTGGTCCAGGTAATGTCAGCAACTAAGGAGTGGAAACTGGCCGGGAGCAAAGAGATGAGCTCACATAGCTTTTTTCTTTTCTTCTTTTCTTTTTTCTAGAAGCTGGAAGCAAGGCTGGTGAGCGAAGGCAAGTTGCTTCTTTCTAGCGGGAAAGTCTTTGTCCTGGCGAGAGGCTTTTGTGTTTTGGGAGGCCTGGCCTGAGAGAAATTCTGGCAAAAACGTAGATTTGGGAGTCTGGAGAAGCTGCAGTTCTCAGGTTCCTTCCTTGTCTTGAAAACAAACAGTCTTGTCCTGCGTAGCATTCAAGCTCGCCGGGGGACAGGCAGCCAGGCAGCTCACCCAATATATCACAACGACGAGGAGAATGAGGAGGAAAAGTCATGTTGCGCGATCAAGTCAGTCTGCAACTGAAGTGCCAAAACAAAGTAGACAACCCAGGTTGTCCTGCGCCGTTTTGATTCTTTTCCACTGGGCTTTTGCCGCATCTACCGTCTTCGTCCGTTGTTTCCATCATCATCGTCACGTACCCCGTTGTCTATCTAAGTACAACCTCGATTTTGTTTCCGTTGTGGTGCATAAGTCGAAGATCCTTGGACCAAACAGACGGGCTCTTTCCGATATATGAGATAAAATCTTCGTCCTCGAACAGGTGTCGTGAGAATCCTCAAAAATGACCACATTCGTTCAGCGCCCGGGGTCTCATCCCGTGGCATCCCCACATTCCCCCGCGTACAGTGTAGGGACGATCGGTCCCGGACCGAATCTTCCCCACCTGGCCCGACCTTACCAAGAGCGGTATAGCAAGAATGCCCGGCAAGAGAGGAGACATAGAGCATAGAGTTCACACCGGCAGGATCTCGCAGACCCCTACCCGGGCGGCGAGAAATGACGTTTTCGGACAACGCTCGATCCTCTCGTGTCTTTGTGGCGTTTATTTAAGCTCGCCAGAGCTTTGCGTACGTCTACGGACCGGGCGCTGAGCCGACAAGGTTTAACCCCATTTTCCAACTACATCTCCCTTGCGCCACTGAACGACGCCCTGGGCAGCAAAGGAGAAATCTCACAACATCAGACACGATGCCGAACCAGATGCCCACGAAGCAGTGGTACAAGGACGACTACCTCATCTCCACCGATCGTTCGCTCCTCCAGCTGGATGCCATCAATGACGCCTTCGACTCGGAATTGCTGTGGTGGGCGAAGCGCGTGGACGAGGGCGTGTTGCGGCGGATGATTGATAATTCGCTTTGTCTGGGCGTGTACAAGCTTCCCCAATCCACCTCCGAGATTGCAGGTTCGCAGTTTGTGTCGTTGTCGTCTGTTTCCATACTCACGCGGCGCAGGGAAGAAGGGGCCAGAGCTGGTCGGCCTCGCGAGGGTCATCACGGATTACGTGAGCTTGGCATATCTGGCCGACGTGTACGTGCTGCAGGCACACCAAGGTAGGGGCCTGGCGCCGTGGTTGATGGAGTGTTTGAACGAGGTCTTCAATGAGTGGCCCGACCTGCGGCGGCTCCTCCTCGTTACATCGTCGCGACAGGCGAGCAAGTTGTATGAGAAGGCGCTGGGGATGTCGGAGTGGGGAACGTCGCACGACGGGAAGCTATTTCTGCTGGAGAAGCGCGGGCCAGCGATGCCGGATGGGCCGTCGGATGAAGACGACTATTGAGGCCGGCGGGGTGGCTATTTCGTGGTTTGTGTCTTACACCTTGATGGACGTCTTGCCGTAGGCGCCGCCGGCTGCTTTTCTCAATTCGATGGCGCGCTTATAGGGTGGTGCGGTAGGAGGTTGGACGGGGTCGAGGGAGACGTGGTCTTCGGGCAGTTGGTAGGAAGCATCTGAGTCGAATGCAGAGAGGTCGCCGCATGCGATGAAGGGTGCAATCCATCTGATGTGCTTCTCGTGGTCTGTGGTCTCGTCCGTCTCGTCGTAGGCTTCGACCTCGACAATCTCGCCTTCGCCCTTGGTCGCGGAAGCGGTGGGGGCAGTGTCCCAGGTACCAGTGAGAGGGTTCTGCATGAGCGCATCAGCAACAACGGGAAGTTGGGCGCTTCTCTCCTCAACCATCTCAGGCAGCTTGTGGCCTACGCCCAGCGGGTTCTCCAGGCTAGCTTGGAAGCCGGCGGGTGGCTGGAAGTTGATGCACACGATAAAGGCCTCGACACTGCTCGCGCGGGAGGACCTAGGCTTCGCCACGATGACAGTCTCGAAGAAGATCTTGAGCTGCGCGTAGAGTAGATCGACGTTGCGGCCGCGGAAGATCTTGGCGACGAACTTGCCGCCGGGCTTCAGCACGCAGAGGGCAAGGTTGAGCGCGGCGAAGAGGAGCTGGGATTGGACGTAGATGTCGAGGTCGTGAAGGCCAGTGACGTCAGGCGCACCGTCGCTGATGACAAGGTCAACGGGGCTGGAGGCCTGCTTGCTCTTGGTCGCAGCATCGTAATCGGAGTCCAGAGCCTTCAGAAGAAGAGGTACGGTGGCGGGGTGGGTGATGTCTGCGCGGAGGGTGATGATGCCAGGCAGAGGGCTGATGGGCTGGAGATCAATTGACACAATCTTGACGTCCTTCCTAGGCAGAGGTTCCTGAGCATCGGCTTCGGCCTGCTTGAATGTCTCGGACTCAGGGGCAGGAGGGAAGACACCGAGCATCTCCTGGCGGAACTTGGCCTCGCGATCCTGCCATGCCGAACGGCCAAACTTCTCGCCCTTGATGAGAACACGAGACAGGACTTGGGACCAACTACCGGGAGCGGCACACAGGTCAACGACTCTCGTCACGTTGGCGAACAGGTCAAACTCTACGAGGACATCAGCACGCGAACCTCATCCATGGCGGGGTAAAGTGAGTCACCTTCATCGAGCTGCAGCAGCTTGAATGCACTGCGAGCACGCCAGCCTTGCTCTTTGGCGAGACGGTAGTAAGCATCTCGTTTGTCCTTTGAAGATTTACCCATCGTGACGGGGTGTCGGTGTTGATGTGGCTGACAGTTGGTGTGGGATGCTTCAATCGGCAAACGCAGCGAGATGGAGGGGTAGATTTTTGGAGGGTCCAGTTCCAGCGGCAAAAAATTTGCCGCAGCGGTGACGGCGTCTGTAGGGCTGAATTAAGCTGTGGTAGGTGCGTTATGCTGCTCCACTCAGGGGACCTGCTCGGGCGAAGTATGTTCCGGGTCCGCTAAAATTTTCTGGCCGCAGCACTGAGCTCTGGTGGCAGTCGCTGGGCGCGAAAGCTGCTGGAAATTTGCTGCAGAATTTCCGCGGGGCATTTTCCGTCTGAACATTCATTGACGAGGACAACAGCTACCACAATCGTCGCCGCCATGGACCAACTGAAGAAGCAGAAGAGGAAGCACCAGCCTTCCAATGCCAGCCAGGCACCCCAGAAGCGCCAAAAGTCCGGCATTGTCAAGACCGCTCCGAAGAAGCGCAGTGTCGCAGTCAGCAAGCTGCCATGGAAGACGGTTGACGTCCCCGAGATGTTCGACGATGCGGAGGGTTTCTATGGATTGGAGGTGATTGAGGGCGTTGACATTGTCAAGAACGGCGATCAGGTCGAGTTTGTAAGTACTAGCACCCCTTGCAAGCGACCTAATTCATGGCTGACCACCCCAAAGGTTACTGCTCTTCCCACTACCGACGAGATGGACCAAGACGAGTTCGAAGGCTTCAGCGACTCTGAGCCTGCCCCTGCGCCGACAGCCGAGAAGGAGGGAGTACAAAGGGAGACAAAGAAGCAAAAGAAAGAGAAGGCAAAGAAGGAGCAAAAGACAAAGGACAACAAGAAACCTGCCGACACAACAGACGAGCCCGCCGCCGAACCGAAACCCGACGCCCCTGAGGGCGCGAAGAAGAAGGAGAAGAAGCAGAAGAAGACACAGTCAAAGCCCGAGGATGCCAAGCTTGAGAGCAATGTCTTCACCGCCCTCGAGGGCGCAGAGGAAGCCGAAGAAGATATTGACATGAGCCAATGGATCGACCTCGGTCTCTCCCCGGCTATGGTGTCTACCATCGCGAAGCTCAAGTTCACAAAGCCCTCAAACATCCAAAAATCGTCCATACCTGAGATCCTTGCCGGCCACGACGTCATTGGAAAGGCTTCCACTGGTTCCGGAAAGACGCTCGCGTTTTCGATCCCCATCGTCGAGGACTGGATCGAGAAATTTGACGCCAAGAACGGCGAGAAGGACGCCGACCACGCCCCTACTGCCCTGATTCTCTCCCCGACGAGAGAGCTCGCGCACCAAATCACAAACCACATCAAGAACCTCTGCGCAGGCCTCGCCAACAGCCCCTTCGTCTGCTCCGTCACTGGTGGTCTCTCCGTCTTCAAGCAGCAGCGCCAACTCGCCAAGGCCGACATTGTCATTGGTACACCCGGCCGTCTCTGGGAGGTGATTAGCTCCAGCACTGAACTTTTGTCCGGCTTCAAGAAGATCCGCTACCTCGTTGTCGACGAGGCAGACAGGCTGCTCAGCGAAGGCCACTTCAAGGAGGCAGGCGAGATTCTGGACGCCCTCGACCGCGAGGCTCTCGACGAGGATGAAGACGACCAGAGCAACCACCTCACCCCGCGCCAGACCCTTGTCTTCTCTGCCACCTTCCATAAGGGCCTGCAACAAAAGCTCGCAGGCAAAGGCAAATGGGGTCTGATGTCTGAGGAGGAATCGATGGAGTACCTTCTCAAGCGCCTCAACTTCCGCGAGGAAAAGCCCAAGCTGATCGACGTCAACCCCGTCGCACAAATGGCCGCCGGCCTCAAGGAAGGCCTCATCGAATGTGGCGCCATGGAGAAAGACCTCTACCTCTACACCGTCCTCCTTCTGAACCCGAACCGCCGCACCCTCGTCTTCACGAACTCCATCTCCGCCGTCCGCCGCCTCACTCCCTTCCTCCAGAACCTTGACCTCAACGCGCTAGCACTACACTCGCAAATGCCGCAAAAGGCTCGTCTCCGCTCCGTTGAGCGCTTCACCGCCACGAAGGAGGGCACGACCTCCGTCCTCATCGCCACCGACGTCGCCGCACGCGGTCTCGACATTCCCGGCATCGACCAGGTCGTCCACTATCACGTACCCCGCGCAGCAGACATGTACGTCCACCGCTCCGGACGTACAGCACGCGCGGAGCGAACAGGTCTGAGCATCATTCTCTGCGGGCCGGAGGAAGTCGTGCCGACACGGCGCTTGGCCGCCAAGGTGCACGCAGAGCAGGCGAGCAAGAAGAAGTACCTCATGCGCACGATCGACATTGACCGGCGGATCGCGGGAAAGCTCAAGCCGCGCGTGGACCTGGCCAAGAAGCTAGCGGACGCGACGCTGGCCAAGGAGAAGGGCAACAAGGAGGACGACTGGGCGCGCGCCGCGGCGGAGGAGCTCGGCGTCGAGTACGACTCTGAGGAGCTCGAGAAGGCGGGCTCCTGGGGCGGCCGCGGCAGCCAGCGGAAGAAGAAGCTAAAGGAGAACCAGGGCGTGACCAAGGCGGAGATGGGTGCTATGAGGGCGCAGCTGAGAGAGCTGTTGGCCAAGAGGGTGAACGCGGGCGTCAGCGAGAAGTATCTGACGGCGGGCGGCGTGGATGTGGATGAGCTGCTGAGGGGTGGACGCGGAGATTTCCTGGGCAAGGTTGATGGGCTTGATATCGAGGACTTTTAGGTAATGGATGGGATGTGAATGGAACTCTGGGAGCATTTGACGCACATTTCTTGGCTACTTTGGCGATCGTGACTTGTTCGGCCACCTCTTGGGACTCCACGATCCGGACACTGACGCTGGCAGCTTCGCAGACATGTCATCACTCACGATCATCGGCACGATTTTATCAAAGCATCATTGTATTCATTCGGTCTGGGTCCTTATCCTTCCTAATCCTCCACACCAATTTTAGTTGACCATCTCTGACCTAGACCAAGCCCTTTCCTTGGGGCGGAAACATTGCAAACAAAACCTGTGTGCCTACCATCGGCGAAAGCAAGAAAGAAAAAAAAGTCATCAAAACTAAACAAACGTCGCAAAACATTCTCAGTGTCGTAATCCAACATCATCCCCTCCATCGTGTATCCTAGTGGTTGTACGTGTAGTGAAAGCCACCATCGTCGTCAATCTCGAATCCGGAGGCCACGTCGAATATTATGCCATTCGGGTCACCGATCTCGGTGCACAGGTTCCCATTGAACTCTGACTCTGCGTGCGAGTCTCCTTCTTGCATCTCCTGGTCATCGTCGTCTTCTTCCATGTCGTCGTCGTCGCCCGGGGGCAGGTAGTCCTCGTCGGGATGCTTTCCGTATTCCGGGTCGCCCTCCTTGGGGAACGGGTCGTCGCTCGGAGCGCGTGATTGGAAGGGGCGGACGGTGTAGGCTCCTCCGGCCGCGAGCTCTCTCAATCGGTGGAGATGGGCCGCAATTTCTGTCTGCGTTGGCTTCTTGGGCTGGGTGTTGGGGTCGGGCTTGCGGCTGCGGGGGACCTTGATCTTCCTGTCCTCCGGGACGGGCTCAGGCGCAGGCTCTTTGTGGTTGATATTCTTCTCAATGTGGTCCATCACCTGTACGAGAAGCGAGATGGGTAGTTCCCAGTCGTCTAGGAACTTCCTTGCGCATTCTTCGGGAGTCTCATTGGCGTGGTAGACCAAGTCAACCTCTTCACCAGGTGCAATCTCGATTCTCATAGTCCACTGCGTGTTTCTCTTAGTCTTGACTGGCGCCTTTCGCGCGGTCTTGGGTCGTTCTGGGTTGCTGGTGACCGGCTCCTTGCGAGCAGTCTTGGGGCGCGCGGGCTTGGTGTCAGTAGCATTTGGCTCGTTAGGCTCTTCCGTTCCTTTCATGGGCTGGTCGGTCCCGGTGGAAGGGGACCCCTGATCCTAGCTGGGGTCCTTCGGGGCTTCGACCTGGGGGAACTTCCTCGGCGCCTTTTGCGCAGTACGAGGGTGGCGGACCTGCTTGTTCCCGAACTTCGGCGGCGGTGGCGGGGCAGGAACCCGTTCGAGTTTCCGATGAGGCACCGCGTACTTTCTTTCCGGAAAGGGCGTGATGCCCTGGAAGATCGGAGTGGGCTGCGTCTCTGCAGGCTTTTGCTCTGCGGCCTTGAGGCTACGAGGTTGCGCGATCTTTCTGTCGGTGGGAGGCGGAAGATTTTGGAAGATGAAGGTGTGCTGCGGCTGTCCATTCTCTTGCTCTGTGGAAGTGTTGGTCGAGGTTGGGTTCGGCATGGTGGGGACGTTGAGGGTGAACTCAGCACTTGCGAGCATCTTCTTGCACGCCTCCTCTCTCTTCCGTGTTTCGTCCGCAATCATCTTGTTCCAATTCTCCTCTTGCAGCTCTTTGTTCATTGCTTCAATCTCGCGGTCCACCTCCTCCTCGAATCCTTCGCTCCAGATGTCGTCGTTCGCGTCATTCTGCTGCTCGGCATTCTCCATCGAAACATCCCCAGTGGCGTCCGGCGCGGGGGAGGGTGTCGGGTTTTGGGCGGGAGATGATCCAAACAGAGAACCGAGAGATGACTTTCTGGCCGGTGGCTCTTGGCCTGTAGCGGCCGCACCACGAGGGACCCAGTTCTTGGGCGTCTCGGAAGGCTGTTGGGCGGTCGTGTTGCTGTTCGAAGGGTTGGGGGTGGCAGGGCCCGGGAGAGCAATCGTCGCAGGAATAGCCCATTTGTTAGATGGTTGCGACGGGTTCTGGGCAGTGTTGCTGCTGCTTGAGCCAGTCTTAGAGGCTGCATCGCCGGCTTGCTTGCCTCTCAGGTGCCTGTTCTCGGCTCGGAGTCTGTCGCAATCCCGTTGGGTTCTCGCCATATCTCCCTCCAGCTTCTTGCGCTCCTTGATGAAGTTCGCTTCTTTCATGGTCTTGGCGTGCAAGAGACGCTCCATCTCCTCGTATTGCTTGGTGTGAGTCTGGACCATCTCGGTCATCGTCTTGTTCATTTGCGCTGAAATCTGTCCGCCGTTCTGGAGCTGTTTCTTCTCCTCTTCGAGCTTGTCGTGGGCGTCTCGGTAACCCTTTCGCAGTCTCTCTTGTTCAACATCAAATGCCTTTCTCTCGTTGGTAAGGGCCTGTTGCCGCTCCTCAAGCTGTTCCTCGAGCTGCTGCATCTGCTGTTGTACCTGTTGCTGCACCTGTTGTTGCACTTGTTGCTGTGCCTGTTGCTGCACTTCTTGCTGCACTTGCTGTGTCATGGCCTGCCTCTCTTGGACAATCGCCTGCTGCTGTTGGGCAATCTCTTGCTGCTTTTGGGCAATTTGTTGTTGATTGGCAGCACTCTGGGCTTCCTGCTGCTGCAATGTTTCAGCCCACTGCGTAAGCTGCTTTTCGCGACCATCCAAGTCTGCAAGTGACTGATTCTGAGTGCCCGACTTGTCCAGCTGATCCGCCTGAGCCTGCACTTCTTGCTTCACTCGGAGAACTTCCTGCTCACGCTCGACGAGTCCTCCCTCACGCTGGGCGAGTCCTTGCTCACGCTGAGCGATTCCTTCCTCACGCTGAGCGAGGCTTTTCGTTGTGGCGTCGAAGTCTTGCCGCGCAGCTGCTATGGCCTTGTCGAGAGCCTCGCGTTCTTGTTGGATCTGGCGCTTCTCATGCTCAATCGGTTTTCGGTCTTGGGCGGGATCTTGGGCGGGGTCTTGGGCGAGGTCCTTGCCAGGCTGGGCGTTCTTCTGCTTTTCATCATCCAAAGCCGCCGACAACTCTTGAATTCGACAGTTGGCGATGATTCCGAGGTCAGGGCTTGCCTTCCTCAGCTCCTGAAGCTCTTCGGTCTGCGCATCAAACGCCTTTTTCAAGTTATTGCAATGGCCCTGAACCTGTGCGATCTTCTTGTCGCCCCAGCTGATCTCTTCCTCTTTCTTCTTGATCTCCGCGTCCTTGGCAGCGACTGCATCCTGTGCGTTGCTTTCGCGGGCGGCAAGCTTGTTTTCGCGCTCGCTGAGCTCCTTGAGAGAGGCGGAGTGCTCCGCGTCAGCGCTCAACCTCCACTCCTCCCAGGCCTTCTTCTCCTGCTCCCAGGCATTGTATTCCGCGATTGCACCAATCTTCGCATTCTCGAAGTCCTCCCTTTCGGCTTGTAGTTGGTTTTGCGCGAGCGCGTGGGCGTCACTCTGGCAATCTTTCTCAGCCTTCATCTGGGTTGCGTGTTGTTCTTCGGAACGCTCTCTCAGTGCACGCTCGACAAACATCGGCAAGTCGGCATCGTCAATGGTGTCCTCAAGCTTCAGGACAGCCTTCGTATCTTTGATAATGTCCCGCAACTCTTTGTTTGTCCCCTTCAGGATTTTGTTGCTCTTGTCGTTTTCGGGTTTTTGGTCCTTGCCCACCATCTTCTGAAGCTTCTCAACCTCCTTCTCCAAGCCCTCGACCTTCTTCACTTCTTTCTCGTACTTCTTCTTGAAATGCGAGACTTCTGCGTTCTGCTCGGTAACCTTCTCATAATGCTTCGCGGCCATTTCCAATTTCGTCTCCTCCAAATTCTTGAGCTGAGTTGTATAAAAGTCGATTTGCATGTTGTCCGTCTTGTGGACTTGTTCTCGTTCCTTGACTTGTTTGTCCAAAGCCGTGATTGTGTCGTCCTTTTCCTGCAGCTGGGCCTCGAGTTTCTGAAAGGCGGTCGACTCCGGCTTGTATCGTTCGAGTTCTTTCTTTTGCTCGGCAATCGTCCTCTCGTGACCCCTGATGGTATTCTGGTACCGCAGAGATTGAGCTGTGGTGATGACCTCACTGTTAATTTTGCGGATTGTGGTGTGCAGCAATCCTTCCTTCGTGTCCCATTCGTTCTTCTCGTTGTCATGAAGCGATACCAGCACGCTTCTGTCCTCGCGCTCGCGTTGCAGTTTTTTCGCCAACTGCTCGTACTCGAATTTCCAATAGTCGCTGCTGTTTTGCCACTGGGTTTGTTTGGTCTTCAAGTTGTTGAATTCTTCTTGCTGGCCACGGATGCGGGCTCGCAGGTCACTGATGCGGTTCTTGTAACCGGAACGCTCGCTTTCGTCCAGGTTGTCGATGGGTTTCTTGCCGCAAAGGGCGCGAAAGAAGTTCTGGATGACGATGGAACAGGCGCAAAGTTTGCCCAAGACAGTGTGGTAATCCGTGATGTTGATAAGACCCGTGGCCACAGCTCGGTGAATCTTGAACAAGCCATTAAGACAGTTTCGGAAAATAGGCAAGATGGCGAGGATGCTGTACTTGTACGCTGCTTGATGGATATTGGCAGCAGTCTCGGGTGAACAGGACAGGGACGGAATGAGGCGACGGAGGACGGGGTTCAAAACTTGAACGAAGAGAAAGGCGAGGGAAGGGATAATGTGCAAAAGCAAGAGTACCATGAGGATTTGCCAAAAGTACTCGACGACGAGGGGTGTGAGGAGGTCGTAGACGTAGGGAAGAGCTGTGACGATGCAAACAACCGTGTAGAGGCCGAAGAAGCCCTTGGCGACCATGGGCCATGGGTCGGGAATCCTTCCCTCGTCCATTTTTGGACGGTAATTGAGTACTGTGAGTGTTCAGAGGTAATGGAAAATTGATAAAGTGAGGGTTTTGATGGTAAGAGTGATGAAAGTGTGTTTGAAGTGAAGAAAGTGAAGATGGGAAGAATCCGTGAAGAGTTGGGGATTCTGGAGAGTGGAAGAAGTTCAGACTGCTTTTTTTTTCCCCTTGGGGTCCCCTTGGGGTGGATGGTAAAGGCAGATGGGCGGTGGGTGTCTGGCGAGGCAGGTCGAGGCAGGTCGGGAGGGAAGGTGCGTGTGCCTGGGATCCAAAGGACGCGCCTGCCACGTTGGGGGAAGGTTCGAAGCTGCGAAGCTGCGAAGGCAGCGGGCGTAAAAGTGAGTGCAACAAGGAATATTTACTAATATCTTTCCAGCTGGCTTTACCTGGGATACAGAGGTTTGGACGTCCCTGAGGGGTTTTGATACGCGAAGTAGTTCTGGTCTTGGAGGAAAAGGGGAGACTTCGTTGCCGACGGCCGTCTCGAAGAAGTGAGGCAGAGTCCGAACTCCAGGGTCGGATATCTTCAGATAGATGAGTTTTCAGTGCTTTCAAGCCTCCATCGACGATTTAATTCCTCTCCAGTGGTGTTTGTGCTTTGGCTTGGGAATCTACTTGGTTTATATGAAAGATGACGAAGGTCAACAATGGTACCCAGCAGGGCCAAAGGGAGCCAACATTGTGAACGACACTCTTTCAAGGAGGGTCGTTGTTGACTTTGAACACGGGCGAAATAGAAGTACATTGCAAAATTTCTGTCTTTCACCTGCAAACTTCAACAATGGGATTGTTCGGGGCAGGTGGTGGGTGCTACCTGCGAAGAGCATCGTCCTGGCTTGGAGATCGGGAGCGCCATGGTCTCGTTAGGAGGTCCCCAAGCAGCTTTGAGCTGTTGTGGCCCATTAAATGTACCATTTCTATGGCCTCAGTACTGTGCCTCAATGAAAATTAAAGAGCTGATAAGCGGAAGGCAGCAGCTACGCTTCAAACGCAGCTACGCTTCAAACCTCAAAGGGATCAAAGAACACTTGCGACCTCACTTCAGAGGCTGCCCAATTTACTTGAGAGAGCTGCATGAGACCCACTTCTTTCGTCTTCCAAGAAAACGGTGGTTGCTCTGAAAGTGATGTGCCCTTTGTTGTCCCAGCGACAGATTACGGTCTGGTGATGACGAGGTGAAGTCGTGCCTGACCGAGCCTTGACCGAGCGCTGACCGAAATTCCCGTCTTGTCGTAGCTTGCGTCAAAGACCGAGAGCCTTCCCAAGCCACACTCCTGCCGGACCGCTCCCATGAGCCGCAGCGCCGGTGGCAGAACGGAACGGGGGACTCCACCTGATTACAGTGGTACACCCTTATGGTGCCCATCGACCTTGAACATTTGAATTGGCTTCGGTATTGAACGCCGATTGGCCCACAACCGAGCGGGCTTTCCACGAAGTAATAACTTTTAGGGGAGGCGCCCAGATTTATCAGATGTCAGCCCATCACGTGTAGCTTTATCGATTTTACGGCCTTCCGCGGGTTCAGGGGGCAGGTAAGACGCGAGGTTGGGATCGTGATGGTGGTTGCTTGGAGATTCAAAACAATGGGAACTTTTCCCCTCACAATCGAGTTTCGAACCATCGAAGTAGAAACTCCAACACGCACCAAGAAAGATATCGTTCATCTCCCTTGGGGCCGAAGACCCTGAAAATGAGCAGTTGGGATCCCCGGTGTTAGCCGCAGACCGGTTCGAACATGTGTGTTTTGTGTTTGCAGTTGGACGAATGCGGAAAGCCATGTGAACGTCGCTGCGGTGGACTTGTTCGAGGCCCTCCCCCGCTTGCGTCATTGAACAAACTATGTATGAACTACAATGTCTCAAGGTTTTCTTGTTGGTTTCTCGTATTGCTTGTCATTTTTCCCGAAGATTAGCAACATCGTGGACGATTGAAACTTATAAGTCCACGAATCCTCCCTCAATCCCTGAATTTTGGTTGTTTCTGATCAATGTCTACAACAGCAGTCCTCACAAAGCATTTCCATTAGCATCTTTATTCCCATCCCAAATAATGGCCAGTCTTCAGGAATCCTTAGGGAAGCTCCAGCCAGCCGTTGCGGCGATCACGGCGTCCAACCCTCGAGATGTACCCGGCGGCTGGTTTTCCAACGACAACATGTCGAAAACTGGGCCAGTGCTCCATGACTCGGCCAACGAAACCATACATCGCCAAGAAGACACGCGAAGTTCCATCACTGGATCCATCTACGAATCGGCCGAAAATGCCGACGTGGCCAGCATAAGAACGGACACACAGAGCTCCTTGTTCGGAGGCTTCGCCCGCTGGATCCCTGAAAGCAGTGAAGCTCGCAGGCAGAAGGCTCAGCAGCTTAAAGAACAAGCTAAGCATGCACGACGCGAGTCCGTTCAAGAGGCCGTAAGTTTTATCCAAAGGTTTCTCATGGACAACTGGGAGACCAGCTGCGAGAACGGCCACATCAAAATCACCTGCGATATTACAATGGATGAAGTGAGAAGGATTGGTCGTCTGGAACAGAACGAGGGATGGCGGGAGTCTCTCAAGCTGGTCAAGGCACCCGTCATTCACGATGAAATCGGCATGCGCCTCTGGCAGGAGCTGGCCAAACAGGCAGCCGAGCAAGACGTCCTGGAGGCAGAGGCCGAGATGGCCGTCATAAAGAAGCCACGAGTGGAGATCGTCAGGTCAGCTGGTGCTCTCGTGGTTGGGAAGAAAGAGAAGAGGAAGAGAGGATCCTCCGTCCCGCTGGAGGATCTGGATGATGGCAGGAGGCTCGTGGCGAGGAGGTCGACGGCGCCCTCCCTGATTGAGTCGGCCTCGGCAGACTTCTCGATGTCTGAGATATCTGAGCAGGAAAGAAGCAACAGCGACGTGTCCGCATCCCGTGTCAGGTCGAATCAGACTATAGTCACGAACTGCTGCTGCGGGCAAGGTTGTCAGACGCCGGGCAGCCATGTGGATGAACAAGGCGACCCAAAAAGGGTCAGCATCTCGAGGGAAATTTCCAGAAGAATATCTCTGCGATTAGGTGACATGGCGAGTGCTTATGGAGGCACTAGGTATGGTGCTTAAGGATATCTTGCTGATTTTGAAGGCACCAGGTGGGATGACGAACGAAATGAAATTGCCAAGGGTAAGGCATGTGATCGCGGTGAAAAGTTAAAGCTCATGAAGTAGTTGTCAAGATTGAATGATACCACAGGGCGTGGATGCCACACGATTAACTTCGAACGATCACCTAATTGGAACTCGTACATGGGGTGGCATCGGCAGGGCTGGCCCAAAAGGTGGCATATCCGTACTCAGAGTGAGGTGACGATCTGTGCCATGGGCACGTGATTCACACGTCACTACATGTACCTTCTCCCGCCAGTACCAGCAGATACCAATCCAAGCATCCTACATCCCTCATACTGTTGCAATCTGCGTGGCGTCCATGCTGCATGGGCGCTTGTGAGAAGATTGAAGATTATCTAAGCAGGACGGGAATGAACTTGATTACCTAAGGTAAGGTCGCGGAATGCCTTGATGATCCGGTCCGCTCGGCCGAGTCTGCTTACGTCATTCAATGTCTCCCTGCAATCCCTTTCATCGCTGGAGATGTCTCTGAATCGCTCTGCCACTCCACGTTTCCTTGGCCCCTGTCAGCACTCAAAGTCCTTCCAGGGACGGAGGCAGGCCGCATGGCAGATGGAGCACTGCTTCTTTCAACCTCAAGCTAAGTCGCCCTGCCAGCAATTTGACGCTGCACGCCAAAGACAGCCGGACACAATTTTATCGGGCACTTCGTCCTCGCTTGACCAATGGCCTTGGGCGCTCACGTTTGAACTGCTGCAGGTCCCTGTTTGTGGCGTTCGCTGGCGCCCGACTCAATTTCGCGCGACCCATCATCGCCAACGTCCAAGGTGAACAGGAACCCCACAGCAAGCGCAAGAACTGTATCCGTACCGGGATGTGAGTCAACTTGGAGGAGTTGTCGGAGTCGTGCCGAAAGAATGTCGCCAACTGCGACATCGGAATCGTCAAACGCATCCTGCTTGACGCAGTCTAACAGCCTCTCCAAATCGCATTGCCATGTGCCACCGCTAGCCGCCCTCTGGGCAGGTTCGTCTTTGATTGCGCGACGCCATGCCGCTTCAGCTGAAAATCGCGTGGAGACGCCGTTATCGTGTCTCCTATCGCCAACGGCCGACGGTGCGATTGCGAGACGTTCGCTTGGGTCCCGGGTGTCAGTCTCCAGATGATCCAGTATGCCCCATGTTGCCGGATCACCTCGGTTCTTCATTCCCAGTCGAGTAAAGTCGCTCTGGTGCCGCGAGTGGAGTTCGTCCTAGGCAGAACCGTTCAACTCGGCTCCGTCATTCGCGGGATCAGATCACGTTGAGGTCGCCCTTGGCTGCTTTTCAGCTGGCAGGGGGGGTCGCGGGCTGTTTTGGCGCTATCGTGACAGGGGTAAAGTGTGCCTCATGGAGTGATCGCCCGCCAAACCACCAAATCTGCCACTCCGCGATGCGAGACTAACTCGTCCAGGGGGTGCGGAATAGGATGTGGCTTGATGCGAATTCGAGTTGTAGGCATGCCTTCCCCGCGCTCATCTTCCTCTTCCCCAGGAAGGGGGGTCTATTGTGTTCTCTTCTCTTAGACATCCTCTTTGAGGACCCTCTCTGTCACCTTTGTCCCGGCGGCTTCGTCGTTCCATTCATTCGGCCCTTTTGCATGGTTATTTGATTTTGAAAATGGCTCGAATATTGATCCCGTCTTTGTTGTCTCTGTACATCAGCGGTGTGGCAGCCGCTGCCAACATTGTCTATGTGACGGACCTGTCCATCTACACGTTACTGGTAAGTTTCGGTTCGCATCGGTTTCCTCGGTCTGACTGGAGATTCCCTCAAAAGCCGAACGCTGACAATAGCAGGCACCATGCGCCCAGACGGCCATCTCGTACAACATCTTCTCTCAGACTTACTCGGCATGCGGCGAAGCTCCGACGGATCTGCAGTCATGTATTTGCACAAAGAACAACAACCTTGCCGCCATAACCTCGTCCATCTCCAGGACCGTCAGCTACAGCTGCGGCTCATCAGCTTCAGATGATCAGACGAGTGCCGCTGCCGTCATCAGCCAGTACTGCAATCCAGACTCATTGATCACCTTCGCGACGCCGACGACGAACATCGTCACGCAATATGCCACCGATGTCCCCGCCTTCTCCGACATGGCGCCGTGCGCCCAGTCTGGTGTATCGTACGCCATCAGCTCCATGGTAAGCTCAGCCTGTGATGGTGTCGCAGAAGCAGACCTGACATCCATCTTCAGACGTCCCTGTGCCCCGAGCCAGCCAGCCTGATGGCGCCTTGCATTTGCGCAAAGAACGACAACTCGGCGCGCGTGAGCCGCTCCATCGCGTCGCTCGTGCGGTACTCGTGCTCCAACGCGGCCGACGTCACGTCCGCCGGCGACTTCTACGATGCGTACTGCGCCATGAACAAGGACACCACTGCCTTCCCGACCCCGACGCCGCCGCCCGGCGACATGACGTACTACATCACCGCGCTGTCGCAATACAGCTCCTTGGTGCCCTGCGCGCGATCGGGCATGTCAGACGCGATGTACTCCATCTCGCGGGATCTCTGCCCGAGCGGCCCGAAGGCGCTGGCGTCGTGTATGTGTTTGAAGGACGGCGTGACGGCCATGGTTAGCAATACTTTGACGTCGGATATCAAGTGGTATTGTATCTCGACAGCGTCGGCGGATGTCTCTTCGGCGTTGGGTGTGCTGGACTACTACTGTAGCGCGGCCAAGGGGGCGGTAGTCGCGACGGTGGCTGAGTCAAGTAAGAACCTCTTAGCAATCTCTTGATTTTTTGATGGGCTAACCAATGCAGTTGCTCAATCTTACCCCACCGCGAAGACGGGGACGGGCTCAGGGACTTCGGGTACGCAGTCGACGGGCACCGCCACCTCCGACGGCACATCTGGCGGAACCGGGAACAGCTCCAGCCGCCCGGGTATCGGAATCATCATTGGTGGCGTTATCGCTCTGGTCGGAGCGGTCAGCATAGCGGGTCTGGTGGCATTCCTCATCTACCGCCGCAGGAAGAAGACCAAGCTGCCTCTGGCGTCTACCATTGGGCCACCGGATGTAACTGGGAAGCCTGAGCTGGGCGGCACCATGCTTACCGAGCTACCACCCAAGAGCCCGTCGATGACCGTTTCTCAAGTGAGCTCCCCACGACCAGATACCATCTCGCCGGCGTCAGCATACGGTGGCAGTGGGTTTGGCCAGTCGCCGGTGGGGGCAGAGCTCCCAGGGCAAGGACATACGCCACCTGTGCCTGAGATGCCTTCAAATACCAACGGGCAGCTGCAGCCTGGCGGTCAATACATGCCCCATGAGCTGCAGTCTCATGGAGGCTACGGGAACCAGTATGGACAGAGTTTGCCGTTGCCGCCTGAGCTGCAGGGGGGCGGTTACTCGCAGCCTCAGGGGCAGAGTGTGCCGGCGGAGGCGCACGGCCAGCCGGCGCATCAGGCGTTCGGAGCACAGCAGGCGAGCTATCAGGTACCGGCGCCGCAGAGGGCAGAACTCCAGGGGATGGGATGGCATTCGGGGCCGACGCCGGGGTATTCCGAGCTGGATTCTGGGCATCAGAGGCGGTAGACAAGGGCAGGACTGCAAGGAACAAAGTTTCCTGGGGCATCATCATAATTGATAGTAGTAAGCCGCGAAGATTGATAGATAATGGATAATGGAAACTCGGACATGATACCAAGATGTACAGAACTTGATCTCAATTTGATGCCTTCTGGTAGTGGTTCACTCGATCACACAAATTTCGTACATCATTTGTTGAATTATCCATGACACAATTAAACAACAAAAAATTGATATCACAACACTAGTCGCCCAGACGAAGTCTTTACATGTCTAAATTTCGTCATAGAGTCAAATAAAAGCCGCAAGACAATTTTCATCAAGTAAGATAGGTTTGAAAGGTTTTACGTATAATCCAGCGTGCTCTTGTCTTCAAACCAACGCTTTTCCAGATCTCAGCACTTGTTCCAGACCAACACACTAAGGCCCACGACTTGAACTACTTGGTAAACATAAATAAAGTGACAGAACGGATGAATTTGCCGTTTATCGCCGCGAAAGGCTGGTCGTTGTCGCGTCGCGCTCTCTTTGGAGACTTCACAGCGAATCGATGCCACCTCACCGAGAGCCTCTCACCGAACCCACCGGGAGGTTCTCGGTCAACAGCTCTGACTTCATTGGACCCACAGATTACCAGAGCTGTGGCTGAGTCATCCGGTTGATTGTCGGCGAGGCACGCAGCTCCAAGCTCTGTGCGCTCTGATTGGCTCAAAAAGTGACTTCGCTGTCACCCTGTTGCTGGATGCAGCTTCTCCAGGTGGACAGAGCAGCCTTCCTGTGCTCAGGCCGCCCAACCCAAGAAAACATCGGTCGCGCCTGGCCAAAATCTTGCGATTCTCGTCTCCTATCGTCGCTTACAATCACCCAACCTTTCGTTGCCCATCACCCCTTCAACGACGTCCCGATCACCAAACGCGGCGTTTGGGTGATTGCCGTCTGAAGACAAGGCTTCGACTTGTTGTTTCCTTTGTTATTGTACTATTTCGA
The DNA here is from genome assembly GCA_014705045.1 of Colletotrichum theobromicola. Classification (NCBI taxonomy): domain Eukaryota; kingdom Fungi; phylum Ascomycota; class Sordariomycetes; order Glomerellales; family Glomerellaceae; genus Colletotrichum; species Colletotrichum theobromicola. The sequence continues at coordinate 162,252 of JABGLZ010000955.1, read as the reverse complement.
GCCTTCCCCTGTGCAAGACACCGTTCGACAGGCGGGGTGCCGACACGCGACGCCATCACCGCCACTCGACCTTTCGACTCCATCTCTCTCTCGCCGCGATTCCCGTTCGATGTCGAGAAGCAGAATCTGAGACAGAATCACAATGGCAGCGGCGGTGGACGTCGGCTACGTAGCTGGCCACCTCGGCTTGCCTGAGTCGACTGTGTCGACCGTCACCACCGAACCTACCCCCGAGCTCGTCGCAACCCTTCTCGAGGCCGTCATCTCCAAGGCTCGCGAATACGACGAACTTTATGCGCAAAAGCTGCAGGTCGACATCGAGCTCGAGAGCGCGAATCACAGCGCCGAATCGAAATGTCAGAGTTTCAAGGCGACCGCCGATAAGGCTTTGAAGGACGTGGAGGAAGTTCGCCAGAAGCTCAAGGAGGAAGGTTTGTGCCTGCCTTCCGTCCCCAATAGTTAGTATCTTTCCTTATTGCTGACTTCTGATCCGCAGAGACGAAACGACAAACGGTCGAGAATGAACTCCAATCCCTCAAGTCCCGTGGTTCCGACTACGATTCCGAAATCACTACCCTCCGCGACCGCATCGAGTCCCTCCAGTCTTCCAACCGTGCGAACATGGCTCTGCTGGAGTCGCGCAACGCCCGCGACTCTGAGCTCTCCGAGGAGCTTGCGAAGCAGCACCAAAAGAATGTACAGCTGAACAAGGAAATCACATCTCTCCAACAACAAGTCCAGAGTGCGCAGGCTGCGGTGAGCAGCGCCAAGTACCGCGAAGAGTCTCTTCAGCAACAACTTGATCTTGCGCGACGCAACAGCGAATGGTTCGAGACCGAGCTCAAGACCAAGAGCGATGAGGCCCTGAAGTACCGCCGCGAAAAGGGAGCACGTATCGCCGAGCTGCAGCGTCAGAACGAGGACGCCAAGTCGAACATTGAGGCTCTCAAGCGAAGCGAGCAGCAACTCCGAGACCGTCTGGATGCTGCCCAGGCCAAGGCGGAGGAGGCTCTGACCAAGGTTCAACAGCAGCAGGAGGCCTTTGCCCGCAGCGAAGAGAGCTACAAGCACGAGCTGGAAAACAAACAGCGTGTTGTCGAGATGACGAACCAGCTTGCCGACAGCCACAAGAAGCGCGTGCAGACTCTCGAGGGCGAGAAGGAGTCTTTGAAGGAAAAGCATGCCAACGAGATTCGAAGGACTCAACAGGAACTGGAGAGGGAGAAGGAGACGTGCCGCGAGCTCGAAGAAAGGATCACCCAGCTCGAAGGCGAGCTTGACCAGGTCCACGCCCGAATGGAGCAAGGCCCTCCCCCGGGATCCGCTCCCCAGACTCCTCGCATGAACGGCTCGCTGCTCGGCCGCCCTGCCTCACCCTTCGCGACACCTGGCTCTGCTCGTGGCAGGTCTGCAATCACCGCGACCCAAGCCATCGAAGATTTGTACAAGGTCAAGGGACAGTTGGCTGGGGAGAAGCGCCGGAACCAGCAGCTTGCTGAAGAACTCGACAACATGATTGCGCTGTTGGAGGCCAAGTCACCCGAAATCGAGGAACTCCAGAACGAGGCCGACTCATTGAGAGCCGAGATCACCCACATGTCTGAGCTATCTCAGACCAGCTTCGAGGAGCGCGATGCCGCTAAGAAGAGCGCCAGAAAGGCAGAGAGCGCGCTGGCAAACGCCCAAGCTGAGTCCAAGATCCTCCGCACTCAAGTTCGCGATCTCAGCACGCAGATCCAGATGCTGGTCTTCAACATGCACGCCCGTGAGAAGGGTCTTGACCAGCTGACGCGTGAGGAGAGTGTTCGCCTTGAGCAGCTTTCCCGAGGCGAAATCACCGAGGGTGCGCTTTCCGACATGTCCGACACCCACCAGTTCATCACACAAAAGTTTGTCGTCTTCAAGGACATCCAGGAGCTCCAAGCCAAGAACCAAGAACTACTTCGCGTCACCCGCGAGCTTGCCGAGCAGATGGAGAGCGAGGAAGCTGTGGCCGCCAAAAATCAGGCGGTCGAGGACCACCAGACTGTTGAGCGTCTGCAACAGGAACTCGAGAGCATGATCAACGAGACGAAGTCACTGAGAACGACAATGGAGAGCTTCAAGGCCGAGCGTGACATGTTCCGCCGTCTTCTTCAACAAAAGGCGTCCGCCGGGGAGCTTGCCTCTATCTTGGGTGGCTCCGAGGATGGACAACGCCAGCCGCTCGCTAGCATCGAGGCGGACGATGGCGACGGCGTATCCCCATCTGCTGCCCTCCGCGCTTTGCAAGTGGAATTTGATACTTATCGTAACGACGAGGAGTCTGTTCGACGATCTCTCAGAGAACAAATCGATAGGCTCTCGAGCGAGAAGAACAGCCTGCAGGGCGAGGTGGCCAAGATTTCCAGCCAAATCACTCTGGCTTCCGAGCGGTACGAGATGCTTCACTCCAACTTTGTTGCTCTTCAGAGCGAGAACAAGGAGCTGCAGAGACGCAATCAATCACTGTCCGAGGACTCTATCAAGCAGGAGATCCGGACGCAGCAGGTCGCCGAAGAATTGGTTGACGCCAAGGGCTTGTTGGAGAGCATTCGCAACGAGGCCGCCAACCTCAAGGCAGAGAAGAAGTTGTGGAAGGATATTCAGGATCGCCTCAACCAGGACAACGAGAACCTTGTGCAAGAAAAGACACGCCTCAATACCCTGCTGGCTACTCAGCAGTCGATGCAGAATGAACGCGACATTACCGAATCCGAGTACAGACGAAAGACCCAGACCAAGATCGACAGCCTCGAGCAAGAGCTCAATGACACCAAGAGGAAGTTGTCGGACGAGATGGAGGAGGGCAAGAAGTTGCAGTTACGAAAGGAGTTTGACGCGCGCGAGGCCCAGAAGCGGATTGACGAGCTATCTTCGAGCCTCAGCCAGATTCGCGAGGAGCACGTCGCCATCAAGACCAGCCGCGATCATCTCCAAGCTCGTGTTGATGAGCTCACCATCGAGCTTCGCAGCGCCGAGGAGCGCGCCGGCAGACTTGCGCCGCGACCTACACCTCGGCCTGGCACCATGGCGCCGCCTACGCAGACCAATGAGGAGAACGAAGCTGAGGTCCGTGAGCTCATCAACGAGGTCTCTGACCTCAAGAGGGAGCTTGACATGGCCAAGGCCCACCTCGAGACCGCCAAGGAGCAGAGTGAGTCGTACAGGCAGCTCAGCGAGCAGAACGAGGAGGCTTTGGCCGAATTCACCGCCTCAAGTGACCAGTTTAGAGAGGAGATGGAGTCAGCCCTGTCCGGCAAGGATGCTAAGATCAAGGAGTTGGAGCAGCGCGTTGAAGACCTTTCTTCCGAGTTGGCTAACTCCAACAAGGAGCTCTCTCATCTACGTGACTCCCAGACTGAGGTGGCCCGTAAATACGAAGACGAGAAGACTATTCTGGACGACGAGATCAAGCGTTTGAAGGAGGAATCTGAGCGCTACTCGGAGGCCGCCAAGTTCCATCAACAGGATCTTCGTGCCCAGTCTGAGATCACCGCCAAGGCCCAGCAGGACTACGAACAAGAATTGGTCAAGCACGCCGAGGCTGCCAAGCTGGTACAGCAACTCCGGACCGAGTACAACGAGTTGAAGAGTCAGACTGCTACCCTCAAGGCTGAGGCCGAATCTGCCAAGGTTGCTCTCACCCAGAGCGAAGGGTCTTGGGAAGAGCGTCGCCAGCGACTGGAGCAGGAAATGGCCGAAATCAAGGCCCGCCGCGATGACGTGAATGCTCAGAACAAGCTGCTACACGAGCAGCTTGAGAGCATCACTAAACAGTTCTCGGACTTGAAGCAGAGCAGGACCGCCTCCACGGACGACACCAATGGCGACGCAGAGGGTGGCAACGACAGTGCTGCCGACGGCCTTCGCGAGCTCAACAACTACCTCAGACGCGAAAAGGAGATTCTTGAAGTGCAGTACGATCTTAAGGTGCAGGAGGCCAAGCGCCTGCAGCAACAGCTCGAATACTCTCAGTCTCAGCTGGACGAAGCTCGCCTGAAGCTTGATCAAGAGCGCCGATCCCAGGCCGAGAGCGGACAGGCGTCCATTGCTCATAAAGACCTTATGGAGAAGCTGAACGAACTCAACCTTTACCGTGAGAGCAGCGCCACTCTCCGTAACGAGCTCGCCCAGGCACGCGCTCAAATCGCGGAGAAAAACACCAAGATTGAGGAGCTTGAGGGCAAGGTCCAGCCTCTCGAGGCCCGGATCGAGGAGCTCCAGACACAAAAGGGCTTCCTTGAGGAGGAGATTAAGCAAGTTCAGGAGGACCGCGACAGATGGCAGAAGCGCACCGAGGGCATTCTTACGAAGTACGGCCGCGTCGACCCTGCTGAAATGGAGCAGCTCAAGCAAACCATCGCTGATCTCCAGGCTGAACGTGATGCCCTTAAGGAGGGCGAGGCCCCCCTGCGAACTGAGCTTGAGGAGGCGAAGCAGCTGCTGGAAACGGAGAAGGCGGGCTGGCAGAACACCCGCCAGCGCATGACTGAACAATTCAAGGAACGCTCAAGAAAGATCACTGGCGAGAGGAACGAGGCACTTACCGCCAAGAACGAGGCCATTGCCGAGAAGGATGCCGCCATCGCCGAGAAGGAGCACCTCTTGCAGCAGTTGTCCGCCGCCAACACCGAGCTCGAGACTACGAGGCAGAACCTCCAGGTCACGACCCAGCAGCGCACCGAGTTTGAGCAACAGATTCAGAACTTCCAGCAGCAGGTGCAGAAGCTGCAGCAAGAAGCTCAAGCAAATGGCCAAACCGCTCAGCCAGCCGCTGCCACCCCTCAGCCTACGGCTGACCCCTCCGCATCGGTGTCTACAGAGATTGTCGCCCAGCTTGAGCAACAGCTTACGGAGATCCGCAGCCAGCTCGACGCGGTCTCCGCCCAGAAAGCAACTGCCGAGCAGGAGCTCGAAAACCTTCGCTCACAACTCCAGACTGTTGTGGCGGAGAGGGATGCGGCCGTTCAGACTGCACAGCAAGCAGCTCAGTCACAGCCTCCAGCTGCGGCTGACGCTGTCCAAGCCGCCCCGGCAGAAGCGGCTACCACTAATGGTGCAACCGGCTTGGCTGATGAGCAGCGCAAGGCCTTGGAGGAGAAGATCGCCGCGGCGGAGGCCCAAGCCGCAGAAGCCGAGCGCAAGGCACAGGAGCTGGAGGAAAATATCCAACAGACCATCAAGGAGCGGTCGGATAAGATGCGCAACGCTTTGAACGAGAAGCTGCGCCAGTCTCGCGAGAAGCTGGATGCGGAGTTCAAGACCAAATTGGAGCAGGAGAAGATTATCTGGAAGGCCGAGAACGCCAGCGCGACCCCGAGCAAGCCTTCAGAGGAGCAACCCGCCGTCGCTGCTACCCCCATCAAGCAGCAGCAAGACCCGGATGCTGTCCCGACAACACCGATTACAAGCACTCCTGGTGGCACCGCAGATCTTTCACAGCTGCCTGATGCTGAGATCCGAAAGTTCCTGTCCACCAACCCGACGGTGCGGAGCATCATGTCTTCCAATCTGCGTAAGAAGCTTGAGGAACAGACTGCCAAGGTCAAGAGTGAGACGGAGACGACATTGAAGTCCGAGTTCGAGCAGCGAATCAAGGACGCTCGCGAGGAGGGCCAGATGCTGGCGCAGAAGAAGTCGGCATTGCAAATCAACATGAAGGACAACCAGCTCCGTAGCGCTAACGCCAAGATCGAGGTTGTCTCTACTGCTGCCACTCAGACTCCTCAAAGACCCGTCGGCGAAGTCTGGGAAGAGGCAAAGGTTGCCAAACCAGCTCCTGCACAACCAAGCCCTGCGAAGCCTACCGCCAACGCGCAGCCTCGTCCTTCAATTTCGGCACCGCCCGCTGCCGCAGCGCCGGCACAAGGCGCCGCGAACGCAAGTGGTAAGTTCTCTACTATGAGTTCTCAACATGACCATGGTTCTAACAGGATTCCAGTACCGCCCGCTGCTGCCAATCAGGCACAAGCTGCGGCTCAACCGCCCAGCGCCCTTCCTGCACCACCTAGCGCCATTCCTCAACCCGGCAGCGGCATTCCCCAGCCATCGAGTGGCATCCCCCAAGTCAAGCGACAGATTCCTGCTCCTTCGGATAACAAACAAGCAGCAAATGCTGCCGGCAATCCCTTCGCTGGTGCCACCAACGCGGCTCAGCCGAATCCGTTTGCTCAGTCAGCCCAGGGCCAGGCTAACCCCTTTGCCCAAGCTGCCCAAGCACAAGGACAGCAAGGCCAAGCCCAGCAGCCTCCGACGCAGAATCAGCCGGCTACGCGCAGCGGCATTCCCATGCCTGGACAACGCGGAGGGGCCGCTGGTCGTGGCCGTGGTGGTGCTTACGCTGCTGGTAACAGAGTATCCAGTGGAGGAGCCGAGAGAGGCGGAGGTGCGGGTCGCGGTGGACGTGGCGGTGCTAGAGGAGGACACGCTTCCGCGATGAACCCTGGTGCGAATGACTTCCAGCCTGGAAACAAGAGGCCGAGAGGAGATTCGGAAGCCGGGGGAGCAGGCGGCGCCAAGAGGGCGAGAGGAGGTGGTCACTAGAGGCGATCACTTGGAGCAGGTGGTAATGGAAGCGGTATCTGATATTCATCATACTGCATGTATTGATATGGCATTGGTGGCGGAGGTCTGATGACACTAGGATGAAAAAAAAGGGGCAGACCAGGTGGTTTGCCGGTGTGTATAGCTACAACATACTTGAAAATGGATTTTCTTATGTCTTCAAATTTTGTTACCTCTACCTGGCGTTGGTCGCCTCGACGTCAAGTATCAATTACCTTGTTGGTCATACTTTGGACACCCTCATGGTTGACTCGCGAGCCTTTCGTGATGTCGGGCACGCAAGTCATGTTGTGGCCAATGCAGCAACTTTTTCCGCGCGTGTTCAGTGACGCACGTCTTCGTTGGTATCATATGGACAAACGGACCGTCTCCAGGGGCCTTGAAACATGGCCAAACATCCCACAAGTTTAAACGGCATATTTGCAGCGGATAGTGCCGCAGAGACTAGACGAACAGGGCCCCACGACTCAGGGGTCTCGCAGGATAAGTCCGTTCACGGGATGGTTCGGCCCCAATTCCGGACCCAGCTCCGGCCCCGCCCCGGACGAGGACCAAGAAAAAAAGTTTTCACCTTGTTTTCCACACACCCCTTCTTCCCGCGCTCCATAGTCTGCTCTGCGCCACGAAACCAGCAACAATTTCCAGCCAGCTCTGGGTTCCAATCGCCCGGCTAGCTCAATCGGTAGAGCGTGAGACTCTTAATCTCAAGGTTGTGGGTTCGACCCCCACGTCGGGCTCAATTCCCGTCAGCGATTGAAGCTTCCAGTTCTCTTTTTGTCTTTTTCGGTGTTGGTGTCATTACAGCTGCCCTTTTTCTTTGTCTTGTCTTCGTGTGTTCTGACTGAACTTGGGCAAACAACTGCTTTGCTGTGTTGAACCTTTCTTTTGTCTGCCTGTTCTATACCACGTCTCTTCATAGCTGAATCTCGGGTTCCCTCCTCTTGCAACCCACAACGGTCTTTACGTCCGGCACGAATCTGCTCTTGAACATGCTGCCCGGCATTTTGTCCCCAATGACCTTCCAGTCGTAATTCATAATGAGATGAACCATCACAATCTTCATCTCATTGCTTGCAAAGAACCTACCTGGGCACGCATGCATGCCATGCCCGAATGCAAGCCACTCGGGGCTCGTCGAGACGAACTGCCACCTGTTCTCCTGCCCGGGCTGCTCGCGCATCCGAAGGAACCTGTGCCCGTCGAACTCGTCCGCGTCGGGCCCCCAGATGGCCGGGTCGCGGTTCTGCCACATTGAGATGCTGACGTGGACACCTTTGGGGAGGTGCGTGCCGTCGGAGAGGGTTACTGGGGCCTCTACCTTGCGGTTAAACATGTCTGCAGCGCCACGGTGATGTCAGAAACAGATCAAAATGAGGGTGTGAGGTGGCCTTACGGGGTCCGAGGACGTGTAGCCGCGCCGTCTCCTTCAAACAGCTGTCCAATAACTTGAGCTTGTACAAACTATTCTTGCTCCACCCGTTCTCCTCCCTAAATACTCTCACAATCTCCTCCCTCAGCTGTCCAAAGTACTCTGGGTTCGCCAGCAAATCATACATCAACGCGGTCAAGATCGAGGAGGTCGTGTGTATCGCCGCAAAGGTCAGAAACAGCTGGCCTGCGACGACGTCGAATTCCCGCCCGCGCCTGACCTCTTCGATCCACGAAAGCGAGTCTTTCGATTTCGCGTCCGCGTCTTTTCGGGTCTGGCTGCGTGCCGCCGCGAGTTCGGGCTCCATCAGTTCCTTCGCTAGCGCGATTTGGGAACGGAGGAGCTTGAGGGAGGGAAGGAAGCGGTGGACGAGCGGGCGCAGGAGGACGGGCCAGGGGCGGAGGTCGCGGCCGGCGGAGAGGATCAGGGAGGCGAAGGAGATGGAGAGGGCGGTCCATTGCTTTGAGCGGGCGAGACGGTCACCGAGGAGGATCTTGGCGGAGAGGCGAGAGGAGAGTTGTAAGGCGACGGGGAAGAATTTTACTTCTTGCCATTCTGAAGGAGTTTGTCAGTCTTGGAGGGAACTTTTGAGATGGAGATATGTACCTTTGGACGATGGGAGTTGTTCTTTGAGGATGAGGTTAGTCTCTTCGCAAAGGCGCTCGGTTATATGGACTGGTGGGTGGTGTCAGCCAGGTGTTTGAGGGTGTTTGGATGACGGTGAGGAAGTACATAGTTCCTGGTTTAGATTTCGGCGGATGGCCTCTTGGATTATTTCATCTTTTAGGCCGTCTTGCAGCACGTTCAATCCAGGGTAGCGCGTGAGCCAGTGCTTCAAAGTTGGTCAGCGTGTCTTCCTGTACAGCCGCGTATCGTTCACAGGATCGCGAGACTGCCGGATGAGAACGACAGGGACGAGATAGAACGCAAGCATGACATACTCTCTCAATGAAGCCAGTGAAGGTGAATCGCTTGTCGTTCCTGATCTCCTCAGACATGCGCGGGTGCAACATGACCAACGGGCCGAAAGGCGAGAGGACCTGGAATGGTTTCCCGTCTGTCTGCTATGAATTAGAAGTCTTCCTCACTGGGTATTACCAAGTATATCCCACCTGCTCAAAACCATCTCTCAGCAGTTCGAGTGCATCCGAGTTCCATCGCAGTCGAGCTTTCTGATAGGACCAGTCACCACTTTCTTGGCCGATGAGTTTGAACCCGCGATATGGTCTGTCTTCCCTCCAATACCAGCCAAGAATACCGACAAATACTGCCAAAAATGCGACGGTCGGTAATAATCCCGGATTATGCCCCGCCAGTCGGCTGACCAAGTCCACGGTGATCATGTTGGCTAATCTTTTATGAATCGAGAGTCGCGTTCGGGCCACAATTCGCGGGTGTTGCAATTGAGTTTCCGATATTCAACGGAACTACCTCCGAAAGTAAACTGAGCAATCAAGTCTCCGGGACTATCGGCAGTCGTCAAAATGTGGCAAATCAAAATGCTGCCAATGCGGGGGAACGACCGTTGCCTTATACTACTACGGACGGTTCTTAATCCGGACGACTCCGTGGAACCATTCAGAGTTCAGACATTGGAAAACCCATGGAAAGTATCGTGGTCGCTGTGGATGCGACCTTAGTCATTTCGGTGGACGGGGGTATTGACGGCGCCGTAGTCGTGGCCGTTGGAGATGACCGCCGGCCTCGTCTGTGCTGATACAACTCCCGAAAGTTTAATAGACTGCTCGTGCGATCGGCCCGGAGGGATACACTCGCTAATCTTGGCCCTGGTTGTAGATCTACCCTATTCTTGTGAGGGTGCTACGAGATGGGTAACGGCTTTGAGGGGATGCTCATGAAGAACTCTGACAAGATCTTCCTGCGGTTCATTTATTCATCCTGTGTTTCCTCCAATGTTCAGCCCAACTTTTGTGCACTTGAGTTTGATGGACCATTAGGCTTCTAGGCTTTCAGGCTTTCAGGCATGTCATGTTTGCCGCAACTCGGAAGATTTCTAGATATAGAAGTCCCGAGGGTGTCATTGAAGAGTTGTCAACGTCGCTTTCACAATGCCGAGAACAAGGATATTAGCCCACACCGCTTGGGTTGCATGCCGACAACATTGTCCACGATTCATCTCGAGTCAAAGCACACCGCTACTTGAAAGTCGAGGCATCTTCCCTGCACAGGTATGCTATGAGAACAACTCGCACATATAAAAAGTCCGAAAACCCCAACGTCGCCTCACTTCAACAGATCAGGCACACTGGCTTTATTGCCGCAAAGCCGACTTGCCTATTTCACATACTCTCAACTAACACGCAGTCTTCATGAACGATAAATATTAGAAACAACCGCGGCACCACGTTGTCTCCGTTCCAAGTAGCTCCGACATAGGGCAAAAAAGAAATCTTGAGAGGGACGAGACTCGAACTCGCGCGGGTTGCCCCACCAGGAAACAGATGTTAAGCTGACCTTAACCTGGCGCCATAACCAACTCGGCCACCCTCCCAGACACAATCCTCGAATATCCGTGGATCGCTGGTGGATGCAGGAGGGACGTCGGAAAGAATTTGATATCCCCACGATGGTCAAGACGATGTGGAGTTGTGGAAAGCAAGTCAAATTTGCATCGTTGAATTGGAGTCTAGTGCGGTGGAGCCGGGGGCTTTCAAGCTTCTTGAGGATGGCGTCGGCCCGCTGGATCCTTGCTGGGTTGATTGAATGTCAAAGAAAGCCAATTCCGCACCGTCGACCATGTTTCCTTCAATCGTCAAATTCGCTTATCTGCGAAGACGACAAGTTGACAAGCAGCTAGGCGCGCATCCCATGCTCCTTGAGGTTCTTCACCATCTTCTTGTTACGGTCAGCTATCCGACAGTAGGGTCTGCTAACAGAAGTTAGGGATTGACGCGTAGTAAACAGGTTTCGTATTATAGTCCTGAGTTATAGGTTATAGGCTGTTATAGATTGGTCTTTAGAAGCTAAGGTGATTAGTCTTAGACTTAATAAGGTATTTATAGTATAAGTAAGCTAAAAGTATCCTGAGGATAAATATAAAGTTAATTACTAAAGAGCTATAGAAACCTAACTATATACTAGGCTTAGGTTATACTATATATAAGTTTAATTTAGAACCTATTTCTTTATATTTTAGGTCCTTTTAGATTATTTTAATTTAAAATAATTATTTAGCCCCTAAGTTATATTAGATTATATTAATCTAATATAATTATTATCTTATCTTCACGTAACTTATTCTATAGTTCTTCTATTCTAAGTAAGTCCCTAATATTTCCTATAGTTCTGTAGTATAAATACCTTACCTTAGCTGCCTAATGCTTAGGTGGGTTAGTTAACTATTATCTATGTATAATAGGTTATAATATTAGGTCCCCTCTCTAAAGGTCTTACCCTTAAGACTTAATATAAGTAGGTTATTAGTCTTAAGTTAGGGATCTATTAATTATGCTTCCTGTTTTACTTATAATGCTAACACTATATTAGGTTGTATATAGAAGTTAGATTCTTATAAAACTTATTATACTTAGATCTAGTGTAATTGTAAAGTTCTTAGGATTTTAGTTGATCACTATGGTTATAATGTAATACCTTATTCTCTCTGTTTTTAGTATAATTAAGTATATAAGATAGACCTCACTAATTTAAAGCGTTATAGTGAGTATATAAAGTAGGGTTTTTTAAACTATAATAGTGGTGATATAGTAAATACTTATAAGTACTTTTTAGGGTACCTTAATACTTTTTTAGATATTACTAATTTATTCTAGTAGTGAATTATTACTTTAATAAGTAAAAGAAGGTAGAGTGGGAGGAGGAGGAGGCTAAGGAGGTGTTAGAGGTATTATAGACTTAGTTTGCTACTGCTTTAGGTTATTTATCTTATCTTTAGAGATAGAAGAGGTTCTTAAAGGAATATAGTTTAGATTTAATTTGTTAGGGAATGCAGTCTGTTAATAAATAGGAGGCTGAGGAGCGCGCCTTAGAGGCTTAGGAGTTTTAGGTAATAGAGGACTTATTACTATAGGGTGCTTAGAATAAATCAGACTAGTTTTCCTTAGGTATGGGGTTTGTGGACTTAGGTATTCCTCTAGATGTAGGGCCTTCTTAGGTTTCTTAGCTATTTTTTAGTATTTCTAACTAAATAAATAGTTTTCTTTATTATAGTTTATCTACTTCTATTAGTAGTTAGATATATTTATGAGGGTGCTTAATTTGTTAATACCCTTATAATATAATTAGGATAGGTGTAATTAGCGTAGGTGTTATTTCTTATTCTTAATACTATTATTAGTATTATATAAGTTTATTAGTTATATTTATAATATTCTTAGCTGGTTCTTATATATTATCTTTATATTTATACCTTTTCTATTTAATAAGGTAT
>JABGLZ010000955.1:0-149820 GCA_014705045.1 Colletotrichum theobromicola | reverse complement strand
CTTATAGTTCTTATATATAGTTAATAATTTATTTAACTTTATATTCTGGTTTATTATCTTCTATAATAATAAGGTTATTTATTTATAATCCTTAGGGTATTAGTTTGAGAAGTGAGATATAAAAGATTAGATAATACTTTATTATATTAGGTAGGTTAAGTTTGAAATTAACTAGTAAAATTTATTTAAGAATTTTAAAAGGTCTAAGTTTTTTATAATCTAATTTATTATTTAGTTATTTAGTTTTAATATTTTACTATATAAGGTAGGTGCTATCTCCCTCTCTTAAGGTTAGTCCCTTAATCCTTTATTTATTACTAAAGTGCGTTATTTATCTATATATAAATTTAAGTTCTTTATATATATTATCTTAGATATCCTTAATTTATCTAATTATAGCTATAGCTTTAATTACTACTAAGCTAGATAATAGTTCTCTATATATAGTTAGTTTAAATCTATAGTTTAGGTAGAAGGGGGATTCCTTAGTACTTTCTCTTATTATGCTATTATAGGTGAACTAAACTATTAGTAGAAGTACTACTTAGTTATTTTAGTTATAATTAATATAAGCGTGGAGGTATATTTTGAGGATTTAGTTAATTCTTTCTATTTATCTATTAGTCTATAAGTGAAATATAATAGATATTAATTATTTAATATTAAGTTATACTATAATTAACTTCTAGAATTTAGATATAAAGATCTTATTTCTATTTAATATAATTTCCTTAGGTATCTTATAATTAGTAATAATATACTTAAGGAATATATAGGTGAATTCTTTAGTATTACTTATTTCCTTATATAGGATAAAGTAGGTGTACTTTATAAGTTTATCTATAATAATAAGAATACTATTATAGTAGACTCTTATAAGGGGTTCTTAAAACTTTAGTAGTTTAATAATAAAGTTAAGTAATATAGAGTGCTAAGTAGTTTAAAATATAAGTAAAGGTTATAATAATCTATAAAGTTAATATTAAGATAGTTTATTTTTTAGGTAGACTTTATAATCCTTAATTACTTTTATAATATATTCTTTAGTAACTTTATCTCTATATTATTATCTAAGTTATTTCTAGGTCTTTATAATTCCTTAGTAACTATATATAGGTAGTGAATAGAATTCTATAATAGTTTTATTATCTAGGATATTAGTTAGGCTAGCTATAGATTATCTAGCTATTATTAAGAGTTTAGTTATTAGTATAATATCTCTATTCTTATTATATTTAAGAATTACTTAGGTTTCTTTTAGTACTGGGATATTATAGTTTAGTTATTAACTTAGAGCGTTAGCTCTACTGTTTTCTAATCCTTTTTAATAGATAATTTAGAAGTTAAACTCTAAGAGGAATTCTAACTATCTAATTTATTATTTATTAAGCATTTTTAATATAATGAAGTATACTAAATTCTTATAGTCTATATATATAAAGATTTTATAGATTATTCCTAAGAGTTTAGGTCTCTATTCTTTAAAAACTTCTATAATTACTATAAGTTCCTTATTATAGATCTAATAGTTAAACTTTAATTTATAGAGTTTATATAAGAAGAAAGTATATAGATATAGTTATCCTTTTATATCTTATTATAATAGTTATACTCTAAGGGTGAAGTTAGAGGTATTAGTCTTAACTTTAAATTAATTCTGTGGGTTAGAAATTATTAAAATTAGTTTATTAGTGATATATTTTTTAATTTTCTTAAAAGTAGTTTCTTAGGTTTTAGTCTATTTAAAGGGTTAATCTTTATAACTAAGATCTATAAGTAGTATATTAATCTTACTATAATACTTAATAAATTTCTAATAGAAATTAACTAGTCCTAGGAAATTTTAGATATCCTTAAGGTTCTTTAGTGTAGGCTATTCTTTAATTATTTTAACTTTATCTTTAAATATATAGATATATCTAGGGGTAATAGTGAATCTAAGGTATTTAACTTATTATATATAAAACTTACTCTTCTTAGGTTTAACTAATAGTTTAGCTTTTTAAAGTTCTTATAATATAAGGTATATATATTCTTTATATTATTTAAGTATTAAGGAGAAGATAAGGATATTATTAAGGTAGATAACTATAAAGATATCTATATATTTTTATAGGATATAGTTAATTATATTTTAGAAGGTTATAGGTATATTAGTAAGACTAAAAAGTATTATAAAGTATTTAAAATATCCCTTATATATTTAGAATATAGTCTTCTATTCTTCTCCTTCCTTTATCTTTATAAAGTTATAAGCTTTCTTAAGGTTAAGCGCTATAAACTAGTTAGCTCTATAGAGGAGTTATTATAATTTATTAATAAGTAGTAATAAGTATTAATTCTTAATTATTATATTATTAAGTATATAATAGTTAATATAAAGTTATAGTTTATTATTCTTCTTTAATATAAATAGGATTAAGCTCTCTATTAGTAATATTAATTCTCTGATATATCCTTTCTTAAGGTTTTTTTTAAGATACTTATTAAGTGCTTATATCTCTATTAGGTTAAGTCTATAGATTTTATTAAATCTTAGCTCTTATCCTTTTTTAAAGGGTATTTTATAATTAAAGCTAGTGTGTTCTAGTAGTCTAGTTTCTAATTCTTCTATAAAGAGTTTATTATATACTCTATATTTTTTTAGGATAGATAGAATTAGATTCTCCTTTTTATTAAGGTTTTTTATAGTTATTAGTTATAATATACTTTCCTTTATTTTGAAGAAGTAAATATAGCGTTTTACTATTTATTATTTAAGTATATTTAAAGCTTAGTTTCTATAGGGCTACTTAGGGATTATATCTTTATTTTCTTATTAGAGTTAGCTTATTCTCTAATCTATCTATAGGTTATTTCTCTTTAACTATAGTATTCTTAATATAAGGTTATATATTCTAATATTTATAATATTAAGTTAGAGTTATTTATTTTGATTTAGGTAACTTATTATGAGGGGTATAGTCTTATTTCTAATAGTTCCTCCTTTATACTAAACTTATTCTCCTTCTATATTACTGAGCTAATAAGGGTGTTATTTTGTATACTATAGTATTTATAACTTATTTACTATTTTTAGTAATATAAAGTTTCCTTCTGATCTACTATTAATTAGTATAATTATTATTATATTATTAATTATTACTTATAGTTATAAGTGCTCTTTTTAGTTTAGGGATATTAGATATATAGACTTTATTATTCTTATTTATCTTAGTCTATTATTAGTAGGTAAGTTTAGTTTTTTAACTACTCTGATTTTCTAAGGTATAAAATCTGTTTTCCCTGTTATTATGCCTTTATAAGGTTGTTCTTATAGATTCTGAGTTGTAGTGGATTAGATCTATGCTTTATGATTCTCTAAGTGTGGGCTTTTTCTTAATAGTATATAAGGTATTTGTTATGCTAGTATTTATCCTATTATATATTCTTATTATATATATATCTTATAGGGTATTTTAAGCTTAGTGTGAAGGTTATAAGGTTTCTATTAAACTTATATATCTCCTAGCTAGTAAGGATATATTCTTAGTATATATTCTTTATAAGTGTGTTATTATATTTATAGGGGTAGAAGTAATTCTTATATTTATCTCCTATATAGTTATTATATTTATTAAAGAAGTATTAGGCTTAGAAGAGGTATTAGTATCTTAGATCTATTATCTTAAGGTAGGGGTAGTCTTTAATATAAAGTTATAGTATATAGCTTTTTTATTACTTAGAACCTAAGATTTTAAAAAGTTTAATAAATTACTTATCTTTATAAGGTTTAATTTACTTATATATAATATATTTATTTATATTATTTTCTTTTTTAAACTCCTCTTTAGAGCTAGTATTATTAATACTAGGGGTAAGCCTATAAGTGATCTCTACCTAAATATATTATTAAGTAATATCATAAGGTTTATCTAAGTTATAAGGTGAACTTTCTCCTTCTCTAAAAGTCTAAGTACTTATAAGTTTAAGTAGTTATTATTCTTCTATTAAGTTATATTAGTAGTCTAGTTCTTTATTAGATTCTTCTTAATTCTATTCTTTAAGCTCTTAGTTAATTTATTTAATTTATATAGGGTTCCTATATATATACCTTTATTATTCTAGGTGTGTAAGTATAGCACTAAGTTATCTTTCCTATATTAGGTTATAGGGTTTATCCTAGATTTAATCTAAGTAAGTTAGTTTAGCGTTTTATAGGTGTGTGATTTTTTACTTATTATTATCTTTAAGCGCTTATTTATATATTTACTATAGTGTTAAGGGGGTATTAGTAGAGGCTAGTTATTAAACTTATAATATCTTATTAAGTTATTTAGGGGTCTTTCTGGTGAATTTACTATTACTTTAATAAGCTATAGTGAGGGTTTTATATTATCCTATAATTTCTTTTTACTAGTTCTTTTATTTAATTAGACTATTATATCCTAATCTTCCTTTATTAGGGTTTTATAAGTAGTATACTGAAGCTTCTTTATCACTCTAGTATATAAGGTAGTTATTATTATAGTATTTAGTTTATAATAGGGATATATGGGGTGTCTTAGTTATTATACTAACTTACTTAGTTTACTTAGGGACTAGCTTTTAGTTTCCTTTCTTAAGTTATTAATATTCTTTAGTAATATACCCTTATTTATTATAGTTATAGCATTTAGGGTTCTATAGTTTTTTATTACTATTATCCTTAGTAGTAGCACTAAGGTCTATAAACCTACTATAGTATCTATAGGTAATACTCTATTATATACTATAGTTATTATAAGGTTAATTATTATTATATAGTAGGTTATAATAATATATCTAGTTATTTATTTTAGGCTACTATTAGTACTTATAGCTTATATTAGCCTCTTAGTATTATTCCTACTCTCTTTTATAATATTAGTTATCTTACTTAATAATATACTTAATATAGTTAAGGAAGCTAAGTAGTTTATCTACTTTATTAAGTTTATCCTTTATATACCCCTTAAGTCCTAAGTAAAAGGTCTTAACCTTACTTTCTTCTATAAAGTTAAATATAGAGATAATTTAGTAGAACTTAGCTATATAAGTAGAGGCTAATCTAGTCTAATAAAGTTATCTTAATTCTCTCTAGGCTTATTAGGTTTTATTAAGTTCTTAGAATATAGATTATAGAGCTTACTTATAGCTTATAAAGCTATAGAAGATATTCTTAACTTCTTAGCTATATTAGTCTAAGGTTTTACTTAACTATTCGTTCTAGAGGGGTTTAAACTAAGCTAGAGCCTTTTCTTATAAGAAAGTAGTAATATAAACTACTCTCTCTATTTTATTTTAGAAACTATTATTATAGAAAGTATAGTATATATATACCTACACTAGGTATCCCTTAAACTTCTTAGGATTTCTATTAAAAGGAATAGGTAGTGTGAGTTTAAAGTAGTCTTATCCTTCTATTAGAGCTATAATAGTATTAGTAGTAGTTTAGAGGGTTTATACTTCTTCTTCTAGGGTATAAGCCTATTTAGTATATACTTAGAATTTAGTAAGGACTACTAAGTTTTTATTAAATATATACTATATCTCTTTAAAATTATTATTAGTTTTTTTAAGTTAACGCTTAAGTTCTTTAGTATTATCTTTACTATCTAAGTTATCCTTTATTTTCTGATCTCTAAGTTCTTAAGCTAGACTCTAAGAGGCTTATCCTCCTGAGGTAGATAAAGATCTAAAAGTGGGTAACTTAATAGAGGCGTAAGAAGATATCTTATCTATACTATTTAGTAAGTATTAATAGTTAACTTACTAAATAGAAGTAATTAAAGTATTATAGTTAGCTATCTAATAGTAGGGTCTGCTAATAGAAGTTAGGGATTAATATATAGTAAATAGGTTTTATATTATAGTCCTAAGTTATAAGTTATAAGCTATTATAGATTAGTTTTTAGAGGTTAAGGTAATTAGTTTTAGACTTAATAAGGTATTTATAGTATAAGTAAGCTAAAAGTATCTTAAGGATAAATATAAAGTTAATTACTAAAGAGCTATAGAAACCTAACTATATACTAAGCTTAGGTTATACTATATATAAGTTTAATTTAGAACCTATTTCTTTATACCTTAGGTCCTTTTAGATCATTTTAATCCAGAATAATTATTTAGCCCCTAAGTTATATTAGATTATATTAATCTAATATAATTATTATCTTATCTTCACGTAACTTATTCTATAGTTCTTCTGTTCTAAGTAAGTCCCTAATATTTCCCATGGTCCTGTAGTATAAATGCCTTACCTTAGCCGCCCAACGCCCAGGTGGGTCGGTTAACTGTTATCCATGCATAACGGGTCGTAACACTTCTCTTCCTCCTCCACCAAATGATGATCCTCACCAGCCCCACAAGACGGGTAGAGCAGATGCATGGGCACCTCTCGTACTCCCAGTGAGGAGCTCTTTTTATTACCCAACATCATGGCCTCAATGATATTACCATCGCCGAACTCCGGCTCCGTGAGCACGCGCATCATGACACCAGCCAGTTGCTGCGGCGTCATGGCGAGATCGTCAGGACGGATGCGGTCATGACAGTATTCCGGGTAGAAGATTTCGGTCTGGCAAGGAGTCAGTATCCGTACACGACCGAAATTTGGAGCTGAGGCTAGGAAGAACCTACATGGGTTGCTCCGGGGCAGACAGCTGCCACTCTGATCCCGACTTCTTTATGGAGTCGGCCAAGACTCTTTACCATGCTGATGGCAGCGGCCTTACTGGCAAAGTACATTGGGGTGTGAATCGAGTGGACATATGCGCCTATGCTGGCTACCCAGATCAGATTGCCGTGAATGTGGCGGTTCTGGAGCCAGTAGTCAACCGCGATTTGAGCTAGGCGGATCGGGCCAATGGTATTGACGCTGAAGGTCTGATACTGCCCGACCTTGGCGTTGGCGTCGTCTTCCGCCAAGGGAGAGACACCGGGTAGAGTCCAGAAGGAGCTGGAAGGAGGCTCGTACAGTCCTGCGCCGTTGCAGACGATATCGATTTGAGGAAACGTCTTGAGTGCGGTCTCCCACAAAGAGCTGATTTGGCTCCAGTCGGCGAGGTCCGTCCTGTGAAAAATGGCGTAGGCTCCGTTGGAGCTGGAGTTCTCCTTCGAGTACTTCTGTACCGTGGCTTCGGCATTGTTCGTGAGCTTGAGGTCGGCGATGATCACCGAGCAGCCGGCTTCTAACAGCAGTTGGACGAAGGCATGGTTGATACCTTATCGGTAAAAACCGAAGAGTTAGACTCAATCCTGACTTGGTTCTGATCCCAAGGAGTCCACGTACCTGAGCCCCCACCAGTGACGATGGCAAACTTGCCCTTAACATTGTAAGTAGACATCATGCAGAAGGAGAAGTGCCAGATGGTCGAAGAGCGATCGCCTTTGGTTCGCGGGCACGATCTCGGAAACAGAGATGTTAAATATGAACGAAACAGTGCATGACACTCGGCGATTTTCTCTAGTCTGCATCAACTCCCACATATGATCGTCGCTAAACTGCAGGAAGAGAGGACCCGGGTCCCGGGTGGGATGACGCGGCTGGGCACCACGAGAGCCCCGCATGCACAATTGTTGGTCCGAGTTGATGTGAGTTCTGAGATTTTGACTTAAGCGCTTGTAGCGTGGAGTATGCAGTCGAATTTATATTGCTAAGGTAGACGAGGAATGCAAAACCCCCAAGAAACTGAACAAGTTAGCGACATGGTGGCAGCCAAAAACTTGTCAAAGAGGTGTAGATGTCAAAATTGGACGCACAAGATTGATCTTTCCTTTTATCCAGAAGGAACAGCTGGCGCAGTTGGAAATAGTTTCATTGTCCATGTTAAGGATACTCTCACACTGTCAAGCGCTCCGTAAAAAGCAATCATCACATCAGAATGATTACATACACATTGTGAGACAATAGAGGAACCATTTATGAATCCCTAGTCTGCATTCATAGCGTACACTCTTTAATAGTCGGTCCTCAATTGGATGTATCTGTGGAAGGTATAAGATGGCGGGCATATCTTATCGCGGGATTCCGACTGTGTGTCTATTCTTCTTATATGCTTATCGGTATTCTTATTTCACCACTCGATTCGAAAGTGACGGGTCGAATCTTTGGATCTATTGCTCCCGAAAATCAGTGAGCATTCGTCTGCGGAGTGAGTCTAACCCGAGTGGCCTCCGTGGTTGTTCCCGAAAACCCTGGCGCCAACACGGCTGGGTCATATTATCCCTGTCAACCGTTGGCTCGCATTGGCGGGGGTTCGATGAAAATCGATGACACCAACACGAATGCAACAAGGTAAGATCGGAGTCACATCCTATTTCGGGCAGAAAAAGAGGATCGGAAACCGGGGAATGCGGAAAATGCGTCTTTGAGTGGAAAGTTGCGGCAGTTCCCACTGCGGAGTTTCTTTTCCACATGTGCTGATTTCTGTAGCGCAACGGCGCGCGGCCGCCTGTGCATGCGGCGGCATCGGATTGCTTGCTGTGGGGATTTCACCGATGAGATGTCAATACCTAGTGAATACTACGTCTAGTATCATTTCCTTCGCTTTCAGGAAAGGGGCTCGTGAAAGGCCGGGATACGGACCTAGATAGGTGACATGATGGGCAGATCTTCAGAGATGGCTGCATAAGGACCGACATTTTCATAACTTTTCCATTTGGCAGATCTTCGACACCCATATCCAGCCATCATTGAGGAGTGCCGCCATTTGTGGCAGACCCTCAGTCGGCGCCAGTCATTATTCACATTGACGCGGCTACTCTTCAGACTAAAATAGCGTATCGATAGAGTAATCACTATGATTAAATAGATCTTAATGTTCGTAATATGTACACGAAGAGGCAGCCACTTAAAGCATTTGAGCCAGCCTGCGTAACGTCGTGCAGGAAAAGTTTCCTCGTCCATATCATATCTGTCACAGGAGTGATCAGAGACTTGCTACCAAGTTGGGCAGAAGAACGTTATTGTACTCCCATACGACAGTCGAAAAGCCCGCGGAAAAGGCAGCTCCCGTGTACCATGTGGAAAGGTGACCCTGAAGGGCGACCTGCTTTTGAATGAAGCCGGCACGAAGGTCATCAGCCGTCACGCGCGGATGCATCTTGCCGTGGTTTGCGAATGCGGCGAAGCTGAGTGTGCCGTTCGACGCGGGAATAGTACCGGCCTCGATCATGGTATCAATGGACTCAGCAATGAGGGCCTTCATGCTCTCGGAGGTATCACTCTCAGTGCCGACTGCCGTAAACTGGAAGAGATTCTGGGTTCCGCCGAGGTAGTCAATGCGGCCAACCTGAGAGGGAGTCGGGAAAATCGTGTTGTTGCTAGACCCGGTCTCAGGCAACCTGTTTGAGTAGGCCGTGCTGATTTGCAGTGAGGGATGCTGAAGAATGCCTGCGTAGACTGTTGCGAAGCCGAACTTGTCGAAGACCTCGGACTCAGTCTCGTCGAGACTAAAAGGTGCCATGCTCTCTGCTGTAGGCTCAAAGGCGATGAGAAGGCGTTTGGCTTCTATGCAAGTCGACTTTCCATCGGCACCAGTAACCTTCAAGGACACACCATCATCAGTTCGACTTGAGGAGGAGACGGTGCTTGAGTACAAGACATCGTCGCCCAAGAACTCTTCGACGGCCTCGTACAGATCGTACAAACGTCCCGAAGCCGGAACAGCGGCGGCGCCGGTTCCCAACAAAGCGCGAACCATCGGAATGCCAGATGCTTGTACAACAAACAAGGTGGGCACGTCCATGGTGTTGCCGATCCCCTGAGCCGTGGAGTCCCAGATCTGGGGAACGGCAGCCTCAAGGTTGTACTTTTCGACGAAGTCGACGAAAGGCATCAACAAATCTTCCGGAATATCGCCTGGCTCAGGGAAGTTGTCGAAGCCGGGCAGGACCATGTCCTCATACTGAAGAATGACGTCGAGATATCTCTGCAAGGCCGGATACATGTCGTCGGATGCAGGTGCAGCAAAGTCCGTCGGCTCGCCCGTCCTAAGGTCGACATACTTGTAGTCGAGTGTCGTAAACTGCATTGACCCGCTTGTCGATACGTTCATGCGGTGGACAAAGTCGAACGTGTCCTTGTATTCCATCCAAGCCTGGACTCCAACATTGATAGATTTGTTTGAGACTGGGTCATAGTAAGAAGCTGTGTGACCGCCCTGCATCCAGATGTCAGAACGCGAACAACATCGTAAAGATCTCGGAACTTACAAGCTGGGAGGCTTTCTCGACAACAACCACAGTCTGATTGTGATCGCGTAGCCACACGGCAGCATGAGCACCAGCTGCACCACCACCAACGACAACAACGTCTCGAGAGATGGTCTGGCTACCGCATGCTGGTGCACCAAGAGCCTCCTGGAGCAGAAGTGTGGCCACGAGGGTCAAACCTGAACGCATCTTGTTGGTATGCATGTCGACCAAGAAACGCCACGTTTGTTCTGCACGCCGCTGGATGTGCTTGTGACTGCTCCAGTGTGACTGTATTGAGGACCGCGGAGATTTTAAAGATCAAGCCGGTAGTCAACTTACACCACCATTTCGCCTTTTCCGCTATCCCACACCTGCCGGCAGCATGCCGACATCAATAATGGCGTGGAGTTCATCTAGACTGTCCCCAGCAGTGGCGAACGCATTTCGATTCGGATCCCACGCTGAAGAGTCTTGGCCGCTGCTCTGCCTCTTGGATCCTGCCCTTTGGGACCAACGCCGCTGCAGGCCGGAAATTGCGATTAAGGCACTGCACATATCACCCGTTGGTGTCGGACGGTGACCAACAGGAAGAATCTCCAACGATCGAACCACCACTACAGTTGCACCCATGGTTGCATTCAATCGCATCCTTCTATGGGGCTGTGTTGGGATTGAATGCAGGGGTCAAGATGCCACATTGGTCCATCTCCCCGGTGGCAACGTCTGTCTTCCGATCTCCGTGGCTCTTCCCGGGATATCCGGTTGCAGTTCCGGACCAAGTTTCGCTGTTTAAGTTCTGAGCTGCAAAGGTCGTCCGCAAATGCCTGTGAAGCTCGTCAGGAGCATCATGATAGAGGTATTGATTACCATTTAAAAGCTGCAATGAGCCAAGAAAACATCGACGGTACTTGTCAGAAGCTGTCCTGCAAGCTTCCAACTTGAAGTACAGGGGTAAAATCCCAGACTGCTGTGGCAAGTGAACTGACTTGTCCTCCTGAGGGAAAGCATTTGCTCGAAGGATTCGGTGCTCTTCATAATTGATGGTCACCACGTGGTAACCCTCCTTTTTTCTTCTTCGTCCCAACCCCTGTGGCATAATCAGGTCCATGGATCTGGACAGGCCAATCTGGGAAATCTCCTCCGCAGAGTCACCCGGAATGAGCGATAAACTTGTATGACGACTAGATATTTCCGCCCTTGAGGCTTGTGTCTTACGTAGTCCTCATCTCCCCTGGGAAAGACCTTTCCATGGCATGGTCAAACTCATGATGTATCATGCAACCTCTCAGGGCAATGCTGATACACATCTGCAGGTCTGTGGCGTTCTTCACTCACCACACTGCATATAGTGGAGCCCTTTTCCGGGTTCCAACTGAGCATCTGTAGTCCTGATTGGATCCTTCGGCAGGACAAGAGCTTGTCCTTTCGTCCATCCTGGCAAGTGGATGGCGACCGAGACCGTCCGAGTCTGCAAAGAACCAACTTCCGGATTAAATCTGTCGGCTCTTCATTGGGGCGGTCTTGCGAGTGAGCAATCGGTGTGTGTACAGGGAGAAGAAAGTTGCTAATGTCTTTTAAAATGTCGAAGACCCACTGTGAGTAGGACAGTGAAGGTTATGAGACTTGTCAATCGAAAGCACGGCCATCATTCTCACCCCTTCCCGCTCGCTGTTCAACTGCTGGAATGGACATTCAGTCCCTTGAGTACGCAAATGAGAGCAATGCAGCAAGAATCGTCGGCGTCGTCGGCGCATTTCAGTTTCTAGCCTTCTCTTTTGTCTCCTTGCGGATATACGCTCGAGTCGTTGTTCTTAGAGCCTTTGGTCTAGATGACGCTCTCATTGTGGTCGCCGCTGTAGGTTCACCCCGTTTGGTTTGTCCGTGTACTTCCAAGACATCCCAGCTGACTAGATTCGGGCCAGCTCCTAGCACTCGCGTCGTGGATTTGCCTAGTCCTCCAGATACCACATGGCCTTGGCCGTCATGCGACAACGATAGCGATTGACGAGCGAATCAAGTTCGAGCAAATCACTTTCTGGAAGACCGTGATCTCAGACGGAGTAGCCATGGGATTGTTGAGAATTTCCATGGCATACACATTGCTCCGTCTAAAGAGAGACCTCAAGTGGTACCGATGGTCGTTGTATGCTGTGATGGGTATGTGTCTCTACATAGGTATCAAAGCTAGACGCTCCCAAGATGACTGACAGAGCGTTGCTTGCTTTGATAGGCTTTGTTGTTGCGTACTCAATTCAAGCTATCGTATGGCTGTTTGTTTACTGCACCCCCTATTCAGGATGGTGGGAGTTCCAATGGATGAATCCATTCGATCCAAGATGTCACGACTTCAACGTCTTCCTCAACCTCACCTACTGGAACATATGTAAGTTTCAAGCCTCCATATTAACTTGATAAGGTAGGCAAAAGAGGCTGATTACCGTACCCTCAGCGTGCAATATCTTCACGGACGTCTGCTTGGGAGCCCTACCGATACCAATCATATGGAGCCTGAAGATGAAACTTCGAGTCAGAATCTACGTGATAATAATCCTGAATTTGGGATATTTGTAAGTGCTTCTGATCATCAAATGC
This sequence comes from Colletotrichum theobromicola, assembly GCA_014705045.1. Taxonomy (NCBI): domain Eukaryota; kingdom Fungi; phylum Ascomycota; class Sordariomycetes; order Glomerellales; family Glomerellaceae; genus Colletotrichum; species Colletotrichum theobromicola. The sequence continues at coordinate 137,031 of JABGLZ010000955.1, read as the reverse complement.
TGCATGCGCTAACATGTACTAATCGGAAGTGCTGTGTTGATGGGAATACTCAAAGCCGTTTTTATGCTCACAACTGGCGGCGCTCCCGACGCCATCTTTGACTATTGGGTTCACTTTTGGCAAAAGTAGGTCATTCAGCAATGATATCTAGTCTCGAGCTTTTCGCGGCTGACCTGAATTTCCTGCACAGTCTTCAGCTCGATATAGGAATCATAGCAGCTTGCGCTTCCTTCCTCAAGCCCCTCGTCGGTCGCTACTTGAAGATCAACAGCTCTGCGGGATACTACCCTAGCTACGAGAGATACAATCACAGCGGTCGAACACCGCTTGGCGGCGGGACGGGTGGGAGTAAAAGACAGGTCAACAGCAAAAGACGAACCATGGTTCACGAAGGAAACCTGCAGGACGAATACGAGCTTCAAAAAAAGGATGCGATGCATGTGAGAGAGCGACAGATGTCGCCGATCATAACCGAGATCCATGCTGGACGCTCCATGGGGAATTTTGGGGACCCAATGGGGACAGTTTACCCCTCGGGCGCACCCTCAGATACAAACAGTGAAGAACTGATTCTGCAGAAGACGGAGCCGGCGCAGGGAATTGTTTGCACAAGAAACTTTACTGTACATTACAGCAACAAATGACATCATTAGTTACATGTGCCACATCTGGCTCAGATGTTTTGAACGGTGAAAGCATCAAGAAGTCTGTTGCAAGTAGTATCATGTAATGACTCTTCAGCGGCAGCGCATTGGTGTCGATGAAGTTCACTCTGGTCTAGCAAGCAAAATGGCTGAAGGCCCAACTGAAAACACGTTTGGCAACCGACATCTAGCTCTTGATACCGACTTCTGAGCCTTCCATTTCCTGGCCTCTATTTTTCCATTGGAGTAGAGGCATCTCCGAGGGACATGGAATAACGTGAGGTCAGTCACCGGATGCATAGCCCCGCAAAATCTTTGGCCAAGCCAGGGGCGGGGTTCCAAATCAGGGGTTATTTTCGCAGCAATATCAATTAATCCCTTCCATCGAAAAAAGAAGCAAGCAAGGTTAAACGGTCTATGTATTCCGGATACGTGCTTGAAGAAATCTGCACGCGGGGCCATGCCCCCTTTTGTCAAGGAAACATCCCACCAACACATCGAGAATCGGGGAGCCCCTGAGACGCTTGTATGAATGCCGCGTGACTGTCCCGGACCGACCGACTCGGTCGCTCCAACAAGACAAATTCACCGCTAAGTCATCAGTTATCGGAACGACATTGAATTATCTAGATAAGAATAACATTATCTACTTAACTACGACACGCTCGAATCGAGGTCTTCAGACTAGGAGTGTCGCGATACGCCGGGGGGAGGACGCCTTCAAGGGCAGCCTTGATCTGCAGCGCAAGAGTCCGGGAATGCCATCGATGCTGCTGCGTGTATCCGCCCATGATCCAGTAGTTCTCCATATTCAGATGGCGCTTCCACATCCCACGGATTTCGCCCTCCTCATCAAGGTTCCAGGTAGCATCGAGACGGGCCGCGACGTCCTCTGGGCCGAGAACGTTCTTATTTCCGTCGACCTCGCCATTCGCGTTTCCACCGCCAAGAATCTCGGCAGCAGTCTTCCGGGCGTCCTTGTCGGCAAAGCCAGTGCACCACAAGATGGCATCCGCGTCAACGATGCTGCCGTCCGAGAAGCGGAGACCCGTCTCCGTGTGCGCCACCGGCTCAACCCCCGCTTTGAGCCCGGCTTTCCCTGCGGCAATCAGGCTTGTAGCACCGACGTCGACGTAGTGCCCGCCGGCGCGCTCGAGGAGGTTGTGCATCAATGCGCAATCGGGGTCGCGACTGTCAAGAACAGGGAAGCCTGCAGCGGCGAGAGATGCGTAACGATCCGGCTCTTGTAGGGCAAACTGAGCGAAGAGACCACGGCCGAGTTGACCGTCGATGCATGCAGGCAGTGTTAAGAACATTCTGTCGCCGGCCTCGACGCCAAAATTGTACGCTCCGAGACTACGAGAGTTGCAAACATACTCAACCGGCACGATGTAGGTAGGAGAGCGGACAACCATAGTAGTCTTCAGACCAGCATCGTGACAATCTTGCAGCACGTCAAAGCCTGTATTCGCAGAGCCGACGATGATAGCGGACTGAAGGTGAGCGAGTTAGCAACCAGAAAGACGGTGTCAACGCCAAAACGGCTTACCTTCACGCCCTGTTCCTTCAGATGATCCGCGTTCTTGTATTCCGCTGAATGAAGGATGATACCCTTGTAAAGGTGCTTATCCGCAATCTCCGGGGTGTATGGCTTCTGAGATGAGACTCCAGTAGCCTGCACAAGGTGCTTCGAAATGACAGTACGCTCTCCTTCAGGAGTCTGAAACTTGACAGTCCAGGATTTTGTCGACTGATCATACGAGGTCGACTGGATCTTGACCGATGTGATAATATTGAGGTGAAGGGTCTCCACATATCGTCGAGCCTGCTCAGCCAACTCGTCTTTGGTGAGCAAGTGCTCCCCACAAAGCTCCTCCGGGTAGTCTGCGCAGAAACGACAAGATTAGCAAAGTCTCTGAGATGAAGCTCAGATGAACTCGTTATGTGATTGCAAATGGCTTGACGTACCCAAGTAAGGCAGGTGGCAGAAAGCGGTCGGCACATGGAACTTCAGATAATCGTATCGAAGAGCCCAGTTGTCACCCACTCTAGGGTTCCTCTCGGCCATCACGCTGTCGACGCCAAATGCCTTGAGACGAGCGGCAAGAGCAATCGCGCTGCAATGACAAGACTTAGCCTGGGTTCTTGCACAATTTTCGGTGGTTGACTCACGCGTTGCCGCCGCCAATGATGAAAACATCAGACTCTATGGTATCCACCCCCACCAACTGTCTATCAGGTGCACTGAGAAGAGTTTCATCTTCGGGATGAATATCAAGATTCTCTAGCTTGGTGCTCAAGATCCAAATCTTCCACTCGACGTCCTCCTTTGAAACATCGACTTCACGCTTGACGGGCAGAAGAATGAGCCTACCACTGCAGGTAGCAGCTGGGGAGGCAGTTCTGAAGGTTGCTGCACAGTCGATGAATTGCTAAACTGAAGTTAGCTCTTCTGTAACTTGCTGAAACAATCAACTGTCCGATGTCTTGCCCAATACGTACAAGTACTGGGGTGGCTGGAATGAACTGGGCTGAACCGCTGATGTTTAGATCGCCAACGATGCCCCTTAGTTGTGTAGTCTCTAAAAGCCCGGCAGCAACACCGGATGGCGTGGAGAAGCTTCGTAGATGGTAGGTCAGAGCAAGCTGGTCTTTCCAGAAAGCCTGGCTAGGAAAGAAGCATTCCTTGAGAAGTGCGGCGTCGCGGGTTTTCAAAGCAGCATTAAGTGCATCTAACACGAGCTGGGCTTGTTTCGTCGGCTCCTCGCCACCCATGGAGCCCTCTGGCACGGTTCCAGGAGCAACCACCGGAAGAGGATTTTGGGCCATCATCTTCCGCAGATCCCCGAGTGGAGGATACTCGACGGGGGCCTTGACCGGTTCCATGGCTTTGGTTCATCCTTGGGTCAGCAACACTGCCAGTATTGACATCTCAGAAGCACCTACCTGCAGTCATAATTGAGCGTCGGTAGTCAACGGAGTGAGACTGATGGTGCATGCAGCAGGCGAACCTTGGGCAATGAGCCATCCGTAATGAGGGGATTGGACATAAAGTACCCGTTGTATTTGCTACCAAATCTGACCGTTGCAATCGGCAAGCGGGGACGAGCATCCGTCTGCCATCTTGAAGTGCCTTGCCGTTGAAGAGCCCCTCTTTGGACCCCTTGTTAGTTCTCTCTCAGGGTATCTTCCACTGGCGTGCAAGGGTCGCGGGCCAGAACCCGCTTCCGATCTGCTGATTATGACTGGGGCCTGAGTCGCGTACCTGGTGCCAACATGAAGCTGTCGTCGTCCTCGGCGGAGTATGCTAGAATTTTGTTGCACAAGATGCGTAAAATATTGGAAAATCTGGGCATGTCATCCACCCGTAATGCCGGTCGACATTGAAGGTGTTCCGTAACTCGCCGCTTTGGGCAGAAGAATTTCCAAATCGAGCTGTCGCATACCGAGACGCCCTACCCGACACTTCTCTTGGAATAATTTGCCCAATCCCATGTGCCAGAGAATGTTGCCTTCCTGCAAGTGTTCCTGAGTAAAGGTACTCAAACACTTTAACCAGGCACAAACCACGCGCATGGAATTGTGGATGCATTGTGCATGGGCAAAATAATTACCCCCCTCGAAAGTCTTTCTTCACCTCAAGCTCTGGTGAAATCAGATGACATGCGATACTATTGCGCGGGATACGCGTAGTAGCCGTTGAATATTTCGCTGATGACACAGATGTAAGTGCTACTAGTCAGGTATCGCACACAAAGAAGCCAGAGTTTGGTTCAAAACCCAGTACAGGCAAGTCTGTGTGTAGATCCTGATCTTCTCGTTGGCTATTGACGTTTTATCTGCCCGACCACCATCTGAACTTTCACCTATGCAGCCCACCGGCTAACTCCACAAACTTGTCTCATCCTTGCCCGGGACTCTGCTCGTCCAATGACCCCTCACGCGTAGGGCGTACCTTTGGTATATGACCGGTTTGCCTTTTCATCTACGACACTCTGTCCAATACGGAGGTCCGAGGCAGAGCTTGCCGTTCATTCTTTCAACTCTCAACTCTCGTTATGTCGTTGTCATCGGACAAGCTAGAAGCACTGCTAGCCTCACCGGCGTTGGCACCGCCAGAGGGTGTAACGCCGGATTTCGACAACCCGCCCAACAAGAATGGTCTTGCTTGGGCTGTGACAACGACATGTATGGTGATTGCCACACTGTGTACATTCGTGCGCTGCTATGCGCGTCTGTGGATCGAGAAAAAAGTGCGCATCGAAGAAGGTATTGTTGCCCTTTCAAGTCTCAGCCCAGTGAAGGTTTCAGTCTTAGCTAATACAGTTCAACGAGTAGTTTTGATGATTCTGGCCTATGTTAGTATTTCAAACAAGCTTCCGCGGAGAAGAGCATTCCGCATCTAGCCGTTAGGGACACATTCGCTGAATGTCAACATTTCACAGGAAGCGTATTGGGGAACCGCATACGCCGCTTACGGCATGATCTGGGCACCGGGCTACTATGTACACACATGGAATCTTCGGAACAAGGATCTCATTCACCCTTTATACGTGAGTTGTTTGAATGTGTTGTTCGTATTGTACCGCTGACATGCGAAAGTTGATTCTTGTCTATGGATGCTGCTACTCAGCCGTCCTGCCTCTCATCAAAACCGCGATCCTTCTCGACTGGTGCCGAATCTTCACCGCCGGCGATAAACGAAAGAGTGTCTTCTGGTGGTGCTGCATGGGCGTCGTTGGCTTCCAGTGTCTCTGGGGAATACTCTGCATCATTCTGTTGAATATGCAGTGTGTCCCTCACAACGCCATCTGGGAATTCTATGTGCCCAGCAAGTGTTTCAAACTGCCAAAGGTGATGCTTACGTCGGCAAGTGTTCAAGTTGCCACGGACATTGTGATGGTCCTGCTACCACAACGGATCATTTGGGGGCTGCAGATGAATCTGCAAAGGAAGATCGGAATCTCCATCATCTTTGGAGTTGGCATCTTGTGAGTATTTCAATGCTGTTGCTGAGTTACTCGCTAACCAGTATCAGGGCATCGATTGCCGCCTGTTTCCGTCTCGACCATACGATCGCGTTTTCCAAAGCAGCAGATACGATGTACTTCATCGGCCCCTTGTTATTCTGGGCGTGTGCCGAGATGACGTGCGGTTTTTTCATCCTCAGCGTCCCCTGCCTGCCAAAGATAATCAGAGAATCTGGCCTTCCCCGCAAAGTGAAGAGCGTGCTTGGTATCAGCGTAAAAACAACCAGCCCGTCGGACCAAAAGTCATCCGACTACGCAACTGGTTCCGCGCCGCGCCAGCGATCCAAGTCTGGACTCCACGCAGACAGCTATTACAAGATGCAGGATGATGGGGTGTCCATGACTAATTTTGATAGGTCGGAGTCACAAGAACAGCTCAATGGTGGCGCTTCTGGGCAGAATTCCAATCGAGATGGGAAACTCGCTGTGCAGGTCACCCGCACGACTCAGATTACGGTTACTTCTGGGTCAAGATCTGGCAGTGACACGAACGAAAACATGACCCCCTGGGCTAAATGAGGCGATCGGAGTGGCATCGGGATGTGGGGTGTTCGGCCGACCAACTCCGGAAAGCCGGCCACACCCGAACCCGCCCGTATTTGCAGAATGAACAGATCAGATGGAGATAATGAAACAAAGCTCCCGAGGATCCATCTGTTTCCACGCTGCATAATATGGACAATGTGACAATGTAGAAATATTTGAAATACCGAAAGCCCAGTAATAAAACGAAGCTTAGTTTGTCAATCCAGATCACTGAAACACGTTTGGAGCAAAATGTAGCAATAGAGAATTATGCCACCCCCTCATGAGGCTTCATAATATGGTGGGAAGCATAGGTAAACTGGACTGAAGGTTATGGGGCTTTCAATGAGAAAAAAAGAAGAGGACAAAACGGTTGCTCAGCTACCTAACCCCACATCAACCCGCCCTTCTACTGAGGTGGCCTCTCACTGTCTCACATCATCGAGTTGAGGCCGCAAGTAAAATCCTCCACTGAAACATAAAGTTTCAGAAGTCGAGACGGGAATCAGGAGTCTTCGTCGGAATCTAAGTCGTCGACTAAACTTCGAACCACTGTTTTGACCAACTCCGCAGTGAGAGGTTCATCTCCTGCCCGTACAATCGACGCGGCAGACGCAACGGCGTTCTTGATCTGTGACACAGTCATTAGTCAAAAAATTAGAAATGTAATAAGTCATCAAATACCTCGCGTCCGTTCATTGGTCTTTCGGCCAAAACTTCTAGATCTGCGTCGCTAAACTCCATGCGTTGAACGAACTCTGCAACGTTGCCCAACATTTCCCGCCAAATCTTGAATCTATCTGTCGCGCTGAGCGCAGAATAATGGAAGCTGAAATGAATGCGACCTAAGCTGGTAAGCTAGTTTCTCGGTCTGATGATGATTGATCCTTTTCTCGCATAGTTCTCTTTTGTTGGAATACGCACTTTTGAAAGCCTGGTCAATATCTTTCCGCCTGTTCGTAGTAAGCATGACTATTCCTTGAAAGTACCTGACCAGTAATCAATAACCAGATCCCATAGCAAGTAGTCTGATCATGCTTACTCTAATCTTCGTAAGAATACGCTGACGAGGGCGTTTCTCTCTAATTGTGTTTCTCCACGTTTATGGAGAAAAACATCTGCTTCATCGATGAGCAGCACACAGCCCCATCGTCGTGTGATCTCCAGCACTGACCCTAGCTTCTCATCCACCCTGTCGACCTCGATGCCAAGTTCCCCGGCGGAGATTGCATAAAGTGGTCTCCGCGACATTTCAGCCACAACTTCCGCCGTAAGAGTTTTCCCCACACCTGGCGGGCCAGACAGCAAGCCGACGAGACCTTTGCCCTTTCCCAGTACAAAGTCGTCGAAGGCCGCTTCGTGTACCCGGTGACCCTTCACGAGAAGCCTGATCATCTTTTTCCTTTGTTCGTCCAGGATAAGCTTGTCAAATGCCGTCTCATTCCAAACAACAGGCTTCGCTCTTGAGATCGCAAAGGCGCCCCATATCTTTTGGTTGAACGCAAATCCTTGAATCCGGTGATTGCTGAGCATAACCTCATGATCTTTGAGGATCTTTGGGTCCTCTATTTCTTGATCAGATCGCACATATGGTTGGGCCAGAAGGAAGTCATTCGGGCTCTGGTTGTTGAAAGTGGCAGGATCTGCCATGATGCGGGCCGTGACCGCAATCTGCTGTTCCTCTCGTTTTCCGTTAATGTTTGTATGCTGAGTGACTGCGAGACCTTGGTACTCAAGGCAGGTAGGATCCATGACATATTCGACATACTGGCGACCACGACTGATAAGCCTTTCCCGGAGTTGCAGATGAGAAGTGTGACGGCTAAGTGGAAAGCAAGCAAGGCTCGTAATGGCCCTTTCTCCCCTAAATTCCTTGATCTTGCAGACCGGGAAACTCCAACCAAGCCGAACTCCATCGTGATGCAACATCTTGACAGTCACATCAAAACTGTTCCCTGTGACAGGGCTATTGATGTAGATGCCGTGAGAGAACATGTACGCTTGAGGTTCTCGAAGAGTATTTTCATCAGAGAATAGTACCTCTCGTGGAGTGAAAAGGGCCCAAAGAAGCTCATATGTGATGTGACCGCGTTCAAGTAGTGATCTCATGTTTGCCCTCACAGCCCCAAAATCAGTTTCGAGATAGTTCAAAGCCGTAACTAGATCTTTTAGGAACTCCGCGTCACTAGGGACATGTGACTCTTCCTGCTGAAGACACTCTTGTAAGCCCGCCCAAGCATGGTAGAGCTGCTGGGGTGAGAGCTTTATAGATGTAAGAGTTGGAGCCTATCAATGTAGAAGCAAGCAAGTGAGTATCATACCTCCGGTGGCGTCTTCGACAATTCGAGCTGACCAAGATCTCGAAGGAGGCCCTTCAAAAGATCCGCAAGCTTGTGACCCTTTATATCAACTCTGGTGTCTGTGATTTTCCCCTGCTTTGATATGATACGCCGGACAATGAAAGAGTATTTCCGGAGCTTTACGTCATCGCTGTGAAGTTTGGCAGTCTTCATGTAACGCCATTGACGATCCTTCCTGTATAATCATTTAGTTTCTTGTACATTTGGCCTTGTATATTTGGTCTTGAATGTCTCTCTGAACGATGAACATTGAATGTTTGGATGCCCTTACCGAACGTAGACTTGATCAACTCGTAGAAGTCTTTTCTCCTTCACTTGAGACTCATCTCTTGGTTCGTTTCCCTCACCAACACTTGCATCACGCATCGTGTATTCACAAGTTGGAGTCTTACGCAGCAGGCGCAGCAGATGAACTGGTGTAATCAGGCCCAGAAAGCTACTCAAAGAGGAGAAATGAATGAACGATTGATATCTCCATGTTATTCCGTCCATGGGACAGTAAATTGGCACAAGTTTTGTATTAATATGACAGCCGCATCGAAATCAGGCTCCGAGATGACTCACATTCCTGATCAAATGCGTACGTGTACGCAACCACAGGCTGGACAGAAGGATAAGCAATGTCAGACTGCATAATACGTGGCGCCCATCAGAGCATTCATTTCAACGAGGAAGAGACGTATATAAACGATGCCATTGGATGAAAGACCTCTCGCTGCATTTGTGATACTCATGGTGCAGGTATCTATAGTTGCTGATGCACATACTGGTGACATGAATGTGCTTATTGTTGGTGTGTGGGCTTACTGGCCGCATGTAGTATGTGCTTATCGTACGATTATGTAGTACGACCCAAGCAAATCAAACGGGTATGAATAGCTATTGGCGCGAAATCTGAAGAGGTGGTCAGACTGCAGGCTGCGGACTACAGCGCGAAATTGGAAATCAGGCTTCCATCAGGAAGTCGGTCTATGTCTTAAATAATCCACATGTAGCCGGGTCTTCAAACTCCATCGACAACTACTGATTTTTCTCCGGGCTCTAATGTAACCATTATCATTACTGTGGACACGCGATAACATCGTTCCTGCACACTTCCTAGGCCAGAACGGCCATCAAAGATTGAGATGGAGGAATGGAAGCCGTCAACCGCTTTTTCTGCGGCTTTGAAAGAATACATCTCGCAACCAACGAACAGCAGAAGAAAGATACCGATCTTCATCCAAAGAGTGCTTGATGGTAAAAGAACGACACCTGACGATGTAAATGAAGAGCTCCAAAAGCTGGAAAGCGAAACGTCGCAGCGCACGACGCGGAGAGTTTTGAGGCATGTGTTCAACGCCATTTCAAACTACAGTGGAGTCATTGGTGTATTGTGTCAGGCAGATCCCTATCCATCTGCATTGGTGTGGGGGGGACTCAAGGCTGTTATAGAGTGCTTTCATCGATACAGTGACGTCTTCAAACGTCTTGTGGGACAGCTCGATGCACTCGCGCAGCAGTTGGACCGATTGAAACACTATGAGGCACTCTTCTCCGCCTCTGAAGATATGATGGATCTTATTGTCTTTTCGTACAAGTCAATCATTCGCTTCTGGATTACAGTCGAAGACCAATGCAGGGCGCCGGCTTACAAGCTAGCGCTGAAGTCCTTGACCTCATTCAACACAACGAAGGTCGAAGAGATTGTTGCGGACGTTAACTCAAAGATCGACAACATTGAGAAGTACTTACCAATCATACAAGAACAAACTAGTCGAAGAGATAAGGAAGACGCAACTAGGCAAAGAGCTCAAGCGCAAACCACCCTAAGTCGGATCCTACAAACATTGTCGGAAGACAGGGAAGGTGTGTAAATTGTCTTCAAGACATGTTTATGACCAATTATGACTGAAACTTCTCATAGAGGTAAAACGTAGACAGTTTTACGACTGGATTGGAGGCACGCATGGATCAATACTCAGCGACAACAATGCCAGCCGCCATAAACGACGACTAGGACGCCAGCTCAAAGGCACCGGCCAGTGGCTATTGGAAGACTATCACTTCAAACATTGGATAGAGCCTGATTCTGGATCGAACATCTTGTGGCTTAGAGGCGGAGCTGGAGTGGGAAAGTCAATCATTTGTAGCCACGCCATCAGCGAGCTCGAGCGCTTGCACCCGAGAGCAGCCATCGCATCACATTTCTTCAGCTTCGACGAGAAGGAGACACCAATGGATATCTACCGAAGCCTAGCTATGCAGCTTTATGAGTCTCTTTACGGTGAGACGGGAGAAATTTCGGAGCGCCTCTCAAGTCTCCTTCGGTTTGATGTTGCAAAGCAGCTGGATCTCCAAAAGGTCATCAAAGCATTGCTTTTGGAAGCCAACAGAGCATTCATTTTCGTTGACGGACTAGACGAGCAATGCGAAGATTTGAAGAAGAACAAAAGATGGGATCAATTCAGCGACATTGTATCATTTCTTAATTCCTCCGCCTATGAAACCGAAGTCGCCCTTAAACTTTGGTACAGCTCTCAGGACAACCACAGTATACGGGATCTATTATCAGGAACCGAAGAGATCCAGCTTGGAGCCGCAATCAACAGCAACGACATCGAGAGATTCCTCACATCGTCGCTGACGTCAACTCAATTTCTGGAGATTGACAACTCGATCAAAGACACGATCTTGAAGAGCCTGAAAAAGAAGGTGAATGGTAGCTTCTTATGGGCCAGTCTGATGATCAATGTCATCAAAGAGGCTCCTACCGTGCGCCATATCTTCCAGATTGTTGATGAGGGCCTACCGGATGACTTCGAAACGTATTTGCAAAGACTAATCAGCAGGTATCCTCACAGCAATCATGAGTTTATCAGGTCAGCTCTATTTTCAATACAATCATGACGAACCTCAGCTAAGAAGAAGTAGCCATGTACTTTCCTGTCTATTTTACGCTAGGCGGCCTCTTCTGATCGATGAACTGTGTGAAGCGATTGAAATCTACAGAACAAAGCCGGGAGAAAACATCGACCCTGCCGGTCGCGTTCTTCGGAGCCAGCTACAAGATAGCCTCGGGCCTTTGATTCGAATCGAAAACATCACAGCCAGCAGCAAGAAGCAGATTTGCTCATTATCTCATGCGGCTGTGAAGAAGCTCTTGGAGTCCAAACCTGACATACTTTCTCACAAAGCGGCCTGCCAGATTTCTCCCAACATCCTGGCTCAAGGATGCCTCAAGTATCTGCAGCAGCCTAGGTACAGGCATCTTCTGAAAGTGGGCACACAGACCATCGCAACGGAATGCGGCAGCAGCATTGAGACCCACGCTCTTCTTGAGTATGCCGCGAAGTATTGGCACACACATCTTGACGAAATACAGTATTCACAAGCAACTGGCGACGAAGTTATCAATTTTGTTTGCTCTCCTAACTTCAGAACTTGTCTGCAAGTCCAGTCTTTATTTTTCGGGCGTAAGAAACCCTTCAACCAACCAGGTAGTGATTGCTGGCTGATATTGCTTCAGGTCAATTTCATATTCGACATACGAATCGCGGCCATATCCAAGAGATTCAACTATTCAAGCCATTTCCGAGATGGCTAGTGACGGAGCACACAGATGGGATGCGACGTCAAAATGAGTACAATGACGCGATAATAGAATGGAGCCATTTCCTTAGTCGCCACTCCACATATCAAGGATCCTTCAAAGGTGATGTTAGCCGTTGTCTTTGGTCAACACTCGGGGCAAACAACTTCCTCAATAAGTTTCCTACAAATTTCAAATGCTTCGTTCTGGAGAAATTCAGATCGGAGGGTCCAGAACAGGCGGGACTTATTTTCGACCGTGTCAGCCTTGATGGTTTGGAAATCGACTTGATGAGGTTGGAGGAACCGTGAGTCAACCCAAGGATGACGTTTGATCATATTATTCACATGACTGTAGAATGTCACATGCAAATGACTTGCAGCTGAAGATTGAGCGTTGGGCTGTCAAGCGAGGCTCAAGTAGGCCGAAGAAAACCGGTACACAAGTCTTGGCTGTGGACCGAAAGGATTTGCAACTCTACTACGGGAAACTGACAAAAGGCGTTCCAGAGAGGGCTCCAATGGTTGAATCCACACGGAATGGAGGTCTTCTTAGAATTGGTTCACGCCTTTACTCAGGAGCCCCAGGCGGAAAACCTTGTTTCCGAATGATTCAGAACCGTGGTGATGTCCCAGCGTATATGGAGACCACAGCATGCAACGACAGGTACTGCGCAGTTGCATCCAGAGGCCGTATATCTCCTAAGGACCTTAAAGATGAGACCATGTCTCCTCTCGGGGCACCTAGGCACATTTCCAGGCAATCTACTCTTCGCGACGACGGCAGTAAGGAAGACAGTGGGCTTGATAGTGACTGCAGCTCATCATCTGCTAGCAGTCACGGCGGGTCTGTGGGCTCCGAAGAATCAGTGCAGAAACACAGGCCAAACGATGGTTCCGAAATTCAAGCACCAGACTCAGATACCGACTCAGTTAATTTGCATCCATGTCCATCTAGTGACAATGGGGAGGAAGCATCAGATTGGTCTGATACAACGTCTTCTACGCACTCGGCAGAGCTCTCTTGGAGCGAAGGTTCAACTGCATTCCAGTCCGATGAAGCTCAAGAGCCCATGAGAGGCTTCGAAGATGGCTATGATTCTGGTTCAGATAACGAGCTGAATGATGTCGACTCTGTCGATCAGAAGTTTCTTGAGAACGATGAAGGCCTCTCTGAGGATTCTTTGGAGAAGATGTCCGAATCGGTCTCGTCTTTAAGATCTGTCAGAACTCTGGATATGCTTACCACTTACAATGTTGAATCCGAATCCAGCGACGACAGTGACGATTCAACCTCATCTGATGACTCGGACTCAACCGGATCAAGTCGCAGCGACGGTGACGAAGACGTGCAGAATGCTCGAAGGAAACTTGAATCGATTCTTGGTAATCGTAGGAATGGCCACAAAGGCCCTCTCTGCGAAGTCTTGGTCTTCAGGCTCGATACAAACGACGATGTTAAGACACAACGCCTGTTCCGCTTCCGCCAACGTATGAGCTGTCGGCTTTACGCATCGCCTCCAGTCTTTCACCCAACTCAAGAACTTTTAGTATGGCCACTCGGAGATTGCAAGATTCTTTTCGCCGATTTCATCCACAAGAAATACTTCATCCGCACTATCAGCAAGTCCAAGCCAAAGGGTTGTCAAGTGTCGGTTCAATGTAACTTCTCGCCGTGCGGGCAGTATCTACATGTTGCATCGCTCCAAGGTGTCAAGATGCGATTTACAGGCGGTGAAAGCCGCTTGGGTCTCCGATTGATCGTTTCAACTCACAGACTATCAAAGCGAAAGCTTGTTAGAAGTCCCCCGCGGATGGTATACCAAACTTCGGTAAACCTTGCCAAGAAACTCTTCGACAATGAGGAACTAGATGTCATGAACCTGCCGACGGTTCTGACATGGGGGGTTAATCATTTGTACGTGGCAGAAAAGAGCTTAGAGTTTCTGGTGCACCGTTTACCACTGTTCAAGGACGTCGAGAGGAAAGACAGAACACCAGAGTCTCCCAGGGGAGTTGTGCGCAACATGGGCAACCTATTCCTGCCAAAATCTGCAGAAAGCCGCAAGGTTCACTTCTTCGTCGTCAGAGATGATGATGACGGTCCTGCCGGTGGCGTCAAAGCAACCGAGAAACATACTACCACCAGCTCCAAGGATAAGTACACAGCACATGTGCTTCTTGGAGCCCAGAATGAAGGAGGAACTCCTGAGTGGGTCAGGGGTGCGTCGAGAATAGTGTTCGCTCCGAAGATGGCGCCTCAGGGGGTGCATCTCACGCAAGAGCAACTTGGGGACTGGGGTGGCGACATCAGAACCCAAGGCGCCATAACAAATCAAAACAACGACCATTGGGAAGAAGCAGAGGTAACATCCATGCTCGAAAGATTTGAGTCCGTCGAGGATTTCGAATTTGTTCCGTACTTGCATCATTGAGTTTCATGGAAGGGAGATTTAATTGATTTCAGAGACGTAGCATTACCCGGGCAGGGTGTGTCACAAGCGTCAATTTTGAAGTGTCATTATTTGTACTTATTTCTGGCCTTGACTGGTGTCAACCAAAACATCAAGAATTACCAATCCACATAAGAATTTTCCCAATTATGGAGGCCGGGTCAGTATGCTTTTCTGTCTCAGCTAGGAGCGGTCACAAACCCCTTGGCCATTACCTCCTGAATTCCTTTTGCCCATACATTTGCCATCTTGACGTATCCTCCATCATTGGGGTGTCTTGTATCGTTCAAATCATTGAGGGTTGGTGCATCTGGGCTTCGCATGTCGACGAACCCAAACTTTGCTCCAGACTGCTGGAACTGAGCTGCCACGGCATTGTACTGTTCGTTGATCTTGACACGGCACGCATCTTGTTCTGGAACTTTGTTCGCGAGGATCGATGTCAGGATCACGGTCGATCCCGGGCTTTGTTGGTAGATCTTGTTGATCATCGCTGTAACGTTGGCTCCAGCGTCTGGGACCTCGCCGCCTTTGTTGCAGTTGTTTGTTCCAGCATCGACGAGTACCAAGTTTGGCTTGAGCATAGGAACGGCTTTGTCTGCCGAATCCGCAATTTGGGCAATTCTGAATCCCCCGGTCGCTTCGACAGCGTTGTCTGCGAAGTTACCGTTTGCTCTGGTACCGACGTATGATACAGTCATCCCCTGGGCAACCAGGAGGTCCTGCAAGTCTTTGCGATAGCTGTTGCCGGTGGTAGAGCCTGTACCAAATGTAACAGAGGCACCCAGCGCCATTATGCGCAGCGGCACAGCTGGAGCTGGTGGTGCCTGTCGAGGGACATTTGGGGCCGCGAGAGCCCCAATAGCGCCCAGCAGCGTAACGAGTGAGATGTGCATCGTTGACGACTTTCGTCCAGGCCCAGCTGGTCGAAGAAAGGAGTGACAGAATGAATGTGTTCAACACGTGAAATACGGTCAAAAATCATCCAAAGAAATTGGTTCGGACACTCAGCTGTACTTATTTGATTGCATGGGCTCCGTTTCGAGGTGTCCGTGCTGTTCTAAGTTGGGCTGATGTCTGATACTCGCACGGAACCGGATGCGGTTTCACCCTGCCTTGCAGTGTAACAGTCCAATACCATTCATCCCTCAGCCCCACTACGATCTAGAAACTGGAGAGTGGTTCGGGACGATGGAAGCTTGGTGCAGATGATCGTCAGGTACCGCAAGATGGTTTAGGTCACTCGCAGCTGGGACGACCAGGGGTCGCCTGCAGGAACAGCTTCTCGAGGCACCCATTAGTCCCAGTAACATCCAGCTTTGCCGAGATACCGAAGCTTATCAGTTGGATCAGTTATTCTTGTGCTCTATTGGACAATATTTCATCGTTCTCATGGATGGCTGGTCGTCTTGTGACCAGTAGAAAGAGCAGCAAGGGCGGTAGACTTTTAGGGACCAGAGAGATAGGACTAAGGAAAGGACGCGCAAACTTCCTATACTATTTGCATCCTTCCTTTGACAAATCATGGAACCTACAAGTCGAAGACAAAACTCCTGGTCTACACGCGTGGGATTGCTCTCAAGCTACTCATCTGTTACAATCCAGTATTGTTTAATCGCGAAGGACAGACCCTATGTGAACCGACAATTTCTACCCCAGCAATGCGTTAAACACGAGGCCCTCGCACCCGAGTTCTGATTCGCGGTGTTCCCCGGGATAAGAGCCCTGGGCCTGCAAACAATAATGCTCCTCATATTTGTGGGAGCAGCCGAAAGGTCTTTTGTGTGTAAGGTAGCAAGCCACATTTCAGATTATTAGGCGGAGCAATCCTTGAGAAAGTTCCTTTAGATTCACACTAGGCTCACCACGCGAGTGGCTACAATCCCTTAAAGTCCTGCAGAACATGAAACTTGTCACATGCCAGTTCGTTTTATGTCAGGGACCGCATGGATGAAGACGACGATCAGACGAAAAAGTGCTCTAATTCAAGCCGAAATAGCCGGAAAAAAACGTGGCAGAGATGCAAGATGCAAGACATTGAAACTCAATTGCATTGATCATTCTAGAGGTCTTAGCGCCTTGCCTTGTCGGCCATCGCCATCATGTGTCGACCTTCTATTCGGTCCAAGGCAATCTAGAAGCTGCAGAAAGTCGCTCACGAGTCACTGCTAGATTGACAGGCTCCCAAAACTCATTCGCCGGACTAGTTATTCTCACCTCTAGGTGCTTTCCAATCGCCAGACGCCGGTCTAACTAACTAATCCATGAGAGATCAAGCACGGTTGGCCATCCAACATCTTCGGTGGCGCCACAGTATTGGAGTTGAGAGATCATATATCTATCCGCTCAATGGTCGTCGTTACCAATTTGCCGTCACGCTAATCCGACTTCGCATACCCCAAGAGCATGGATTGAGAAGTCCTACCGACATGGGCCCGCGGAGACTCAACGAGCGGGTGCAACTGCGCAATCCGGAATGCGAGGGCCAAGAACTGTGAAGGCCGTCGTAGACACCGAGTGGTCCCACAAACAGTGTTGGTAACTCTAACCGGTGTTTGGACGAAAATCCAACCTCAGTTGAAAAATCGGTGAACTCCTGGGGACAAGCTTATCGAATGCCTGTCAGTCGAAATCAACGAAGCGGGGAACAGGTGGGACCTTCGACATCAAGACCAATAGTTGCGCCATTTGACAGTTGGAAAGTCGTATGCTCACGCTGTCAGCAGACTCAAAGTCCGGGAATTCCCCGGGCGAAGTGAGTCCACACATCCACCAAGAGAACCACCCCCAACCATGCTTCGACCGCGGTTGACGTCGTGGCGGAGAGTCGCCGATGCGGAGGGCGCGGGGTAGGTCGGAGAAGCCCCGCCGGCAGTCGTTTGGTTTGTCAATTGGCCAATTGGTTTGTTCAATTGTCACCCCAGCCATCCAAGTTAATATTACGATAGGCATCGGACTATTCTCCGATCTCGCCAGTGAGAGCCGGTTAATGTCGAGTCATGAATCCACAGTCTGCATATTGTCTCCATGACTTATTGTGAATAGGACCGATTGAGTGAGGTCCATTTCGGGCCCTACTTCACCGGGAATGACGTTGATCGGGTACAGTCACCGAAGGAAAACAAAGGAAGCCCGGTTTCAATCGCCGGGTGTTATCAAAGGAGGACTCTTAAACGTCGCTCATTCCCATACCACTGGGTCAGCTTGGTTCTTGTTGGTCCTCACTGGCATCTCACAGTGGTCTCAAAGGCTCCCCGAACTTACAGTTCAGTCAACACCAGCCAGCAGAGATCCAAGATGAAGACAGGCGTTCTCCTCGCGGCCGCTCTCAATGGCGCCTTGGCTGCGGCGCAAACCAACGGGTCTGCCCCGTCGGAGGTCCCTTACTACGGTCGTAGTCCTCCGGTCTACCCTTCTCGTAAGTAGCACTCACAGAACAGTTTGCTGTAAGTTTCTAAACCTTCTCAGCCGCTGGTACCGGCACAACCAACCCAAGCTGGGCGGCTGCGTACCGTCAAGCCAGAGCTCTGGTGGCAGACTTGACCGTCGAAGAGAAGGCGAACATCACCCGAGGATGGACTGGTACTTGTGTCGGCAACTCGGGCGCGATCGAGCGCCTTGGTATTCCATCTCTCTGTTTTGCGGATGCTCCTGATGGGATCCGCGGTCAAGAGTTCGTTTCCGCCTTTCCGGCCGGTATCCATGTCGCGTCCACCTTCGACAAGGCGCTTTTGTACAAGTACGGCAAAGCACTCGGCGATGAGTACTACGGAAAGGGAATCAACGCCGCTCTCGCCCCTTGCGCCGGCCCTCTCGGTCGCGTAGCCCGCGGAGGCCGCAACTGGGAGGGTCTTTCAAACGACCCTTACCTTGCCGGCGCCGGTATGGGCGCAATCACCCGTGGAATCCAAGATGCGGGTGTTATCGCTACAGCCAAGCACTGGCTGCTGAACGAGCAGGAGTACCGTCGTCGTATCTCTGATCTCGGGGAAGCCATCAGCTCCAACGTTGACGATCGTGCGCTTCATGAGCTTTACGTGTTCCCCTTCATGAATTCTCTCAAGGAGGGCGCGGCGTCTGTTATGTGCTCTTACCAACGCGCAAACCACTCCTACGGCTGCCAGAACTCGAAGCTCATGAACGGTATTCTGAAGACCGAACTGGGCTTTGAGGGTTACGTTGTTAGTGACTGGCAGGGTCAAATGACTGGAGTGGCCTCCGCAAATGCCGGATTGGACCTGGTCATGCCGGACGCCGGATACTGGGGCGACAAGTTGGTCGAAGCAGTCAACAATGGTTCCGTCACCGAGGACCGCCTCTCTGACATGGTCACTCGTATTCTGGCCAGTTACCATTACCTTCGCCAGGAACATGCTTTCCCGGAACCTGCTATTCACTCCAACTTGCAAAAGGCCTACCCTGTCGACGTTCAGGCCGATCACTCCAACTTGATCCGCCAAATCGGCGCCGCAGGCACTGTTCTTGTGAAGAACGTCAACAAGACCCTGCCATTCAAGAACCCCAAGTTCCTCTCCATTTACGGATACGATGCGACTGTCAAGGCCATTCCTTGGGAGAACCCTTCTCGGTACGGCGGCGGTTATGAGGTCAACTTTGGCTGGGAGACTTTCAACGGTACCCTCATCACTGGAGGTGGGTCTGGCGGCAGCACGCCCCCTTACGTTGTCTCGCCTTTCCAGGCTATCCAGGAGCGCATCGCCAAGAACAAGGGCATCCTGCGCTGGGACTTCTATTCCGAGAACCCGTCTCCCCCTTACGTCAACTCTGAGGCTTGCCTTGTCTTCATCAACGCTTACGCCTCGGAAAGCTTTGACCGCCTGAGCTTGACCGATGAATTCAGCGACAACCTTGTCAAGAACGTAGCTGCCAACTGCTCCAACACCGTTGTGATCGTGCACTCTGCAGGCATTCGCACTGTCGATGAGTGGATCGAGCACGAGAATGTCACCGCTGTCGTCTTCGCCGGACTTCCTGGCCAGGAGAGTGGTTACAGTCTGGTCGATGTCCTCTGGGGCGATGTGAACCCTTCTGGAAAGCTTCCCTACACTGTTGCCAAGCTTGAGTCCGACTACGGTGACCACCTCAACTCGAGCGCTTCGGACGACTACTTCCCGGAAAGCAACTTTACTGAGGGACTCTACATCGACTACCGCTACTTCGACGCCCAGAACATCACCCCCAGATACGAGTTCGGCTACGGCCTCTCATACACCACTTTCGAACTTGCCGATCTGACTGCTGGTCTGACTGCCGCTGCTGACACAGCCGAGTACCCTGACCCCGAGATCGCCATCGTCCAGGGAGGACACCCGTCTCTTTGGGAGACCATTGCCGTCGCCAAGGCTGCTGTCACCAACACTGGTGATGTCGAGGGTGCTGAGATTCCCCAACTCTATGTTGAGATTCCCGGCGCCGGTGAAGATACCCCCATCCACCAGCTTCGCGGGTTCACTCGCATTTTCCTGTCTCCTGGACAGACTTCTCGTGTCTCTTTTGAGCTCACGCGACGCGACCTCAGTGTCTGGGACGTTGAAGCCCAGCAATGGCACCTGCGCAGGGGTACCTACACCCTCTGGCTGGGTAACTCCAGCAGAAACTTGTCTCTGAAGACGACTATCGAAATCAAGTAATTGATAATTAGAACTAGCATGTAGCTACTGTTAATGAAGTCAATGTAATCACATGAAGCTGTGTTGTGAAGTCAGTTTGCATTATCTACGAGGTGCTTTTCGTATTGCCAGCTCGGGGTTTGGTCACTTAGTACATCCTGCAGGCAACTAGAGTGGTCGGAGATACACAGTCAAAGTCATAGATTGACCCGGTAAAAGTAATTCGCATGCGATCCGTGAATCGTGATTCGGAATTATCTATCAATCATTCTGTAAAGCCGAACTGCGCTAGGCTTAGTCACTCATCGTACCGTACATCAGAATGCGAATCACACATTCGCACGTACTAAGAGTAACGGCTGTTGATAACCGCTTATTAAGCTTAGACCTAACTTAGTCCAAGAGAACTGTTTTGTCTCAAAGTGCACTCACAGGGACCGAGAATTAGCGACTGATAGATGCTCCAGCGCTGCACTAGTCAAGCCACCTACCCCGAACTAGCCCGACACAAGGACCGCGGCCATCGTTCGTCCGTGGAAATAGCAAGGCACACAGGATACGTATCGTGAACTTGGTCCCTGTTTTCCATAACTTTGAAATGCTGCTGGCGCATAATTGCAAGATAAAACCGGCCAAGATACGCTGCATTTTGATCAGAATGGAAATCTTCAGTTCCATTATATGTTCACAACGCTTCGGACATTCTCATATTACCTTTCGAATCACATTCCCACCTTAAGTCAATTCAAGCCGTAACACTTTCGAAATGGCCCGAGTTCTCATCCTCGGTGGCGCTGGCTACATCGGCCTGGCGGTGGCTCAGGCTCTCATTCGCTCCGGAAACTACACTGTGTTTGCTACCTCTCGAAGCGATCAGAAGGCCAAACTTCTTGCATCGAACGAAGTTACGCCTCTGATCGGAGAGTTGTCTGACACGGGTTTCCTCAAGTCCACTATTGCGGATGCCCGCATCGACGTGGTCATTGATCTCTCCCAAGCCTACAGTGACGCGACCACGATCCTTAAATGCGTCACTGAGGCCGCCCAAGAGAGAGCCTCCAAGTTGGCTATGGAAAACTCCATCGGGCCCAAACTTGGGTTTATCTACTGTTCCGGATCGTGGGTTCATGGCTCCCCCCGAGATGAGCGCATCAGCGACACCGCGGTTCCCGGCACATTCCTTGCTGCAGACAAGCCCGCTACTGCTGTCGCTTGGCGGCCGGCTCACGAGCAGGCCGTGCTAAAGTCTAGGGACATCCTTGATGTTGCCATTGTACGGCCCGGCGCTGTCTACGGACGAGGCTCTTGGGTGATGACAACCTGGTGGGGAAAGGTGCTAGATGCAGCAAAGAGTGGTAACGAAACCACCATTGAAGTCCCTGCTGAACAAGCGACACGCACTGGAGTCGTATGCGTGGATGATCTTGCTGATGGATTCGTCCGAGTTGTGGATCGTCTTGCCACGTTCGGATCTTGGCCTGTTTTCGACTTTGTCAGCGAGACAATTCCGATTTCGACAATGATGAAGGAGGTGAAGCGGATCATTGGCGCCAAGGGAGGACTTTCGTACGTTGGGTGCGGTGGAAACCCCTTCTTGGAAGCTCTTGCATTGATTTGCAACGCAACTTCAGGTCGTGCGAGGGCCGAGCTGGGGTGGATGCCGAAGCGAACAGAGTTTGTTCGGGACCTGCCGCAGCTTGTTGCAGCTTGGGAGGCATCACAGTAGTTGTTCAGATGAACGGAAATATCAGGCATTGCGCAAGAGTCATACCTCCAGCTCACTTTGCATTCATTCAAATTCAAAATTACACGCAGGAGCATAGACCTTTGTAGCCCAGAAAAGACTTAGTCCCTAAACACAGTCTACTACCTAAGGTAGTTGAATGATCAACCTCTATGGCCTCTTTCTATGTGCAGTACCAAGCCTCTACAGACTTATCGTGGGTCATGCTCCTGAGACAGACCTATCATAGACAATCCCTTCAAAATTCAAGACTGAAGAATCCGACCCATCAAACGAGTATTCACTTATGGTATCGTTGATAAGGCCATAGAGGAACCCATCCATCGTCGTCGCGATAGCAGAGAAATTCGCCACTTTCAACTCCCCAGATTCTCTGAGCTTGATGTTCGGTATGGTTTCATTGCGCAACCCAATTATGCGACCAGAAATTGTGCCGTTGGATGAAAGAGCGAGGTATACACTTTCTGTCCAGTTTTTGCGCATCGTGACGGCGAATTGCTGCTTTGACTCAGCCGCAGAGAGCTCGGGAAGCACGATCCCGTCGAGGATCTCGGAGCCTAATTAACCTCGTTAGTTTCCCAAGAGAAGAAGCCTGCCGTAGAGGGCGCTGAGAAGATGTATAGCCTACCACGAGTCCATGTATCATTTGTTCCAGCTAGTGGGTATGTTGCTTCGAGCATGGCATACTCTGTGGTCGCAGCGTCGGTCCTACCCGTCACCTTCGACACCAGACTAACTCTGTCCAGCTCTACGCCGCGTAGTTGAGAGAGTATAGCAAGGCTTGTTCTGGTCGTTAGGTTTGGCAGGTGATCGTCCACCGACTTTGGAGCCCACTTATCGCTGTCATTGGAGACGAAAACATGGCCGTCTGAATCCTGGTAAGCTAGAAGACGGTGAACTCCGAGCCTCTGGAAGCCTTCCTCGTCGTCGTAAAATGACTTGCTTATTGCAGCTGCTAGTTGCGAATCGCCAGACGCCGACAGATTAGCTGTCGCGACAGAGGTTCTTGGATACCATTCGACACTTCCTCTCTCACTATCATCTCTGATACCATGGAGAATACCGTCAGTCCCAAGGTAGACGACCATAGTGTCGCCGCATCCCCAATCTGCACACGAAAGAGCCGCCAATGGGGCGCCGGGTGGAAGTTCAACTCTTTCCTCTGCCTTCGAGGATGCGAACTTGAGTGTCAAATTAACGGATTTCCACTCCGACGAAGGTGCACTTCTATAGCGTGTCATGAGTGCGCCGTTTCCGTCTTGAAAAAGAACAGTGTGCTGCATTAACCCATTGATGGTTCTGTTCGCTGCTGCAATGCGCGTCGTGTCGAGAATGCTTCTTACAGCTTGTTCATTCTTGGAGGTGTTTCCGCCTTTCTGCAAACCACCAGCAACGCCTCCGGCGATGGCGCCGATAACCACCAGCAGACAGACGACGAGTACCGTGATGAAGGTCCGCCGTGACAGACTACAAAGCTTCCGCTGTTTCCCTTTGCTTGTAGCATCGGTGTCCGAACTTGGGCTTTGCCCATCTGACTATTCATAACTCTCTCCTGGAGGTCTGTGATGTTTGCTCATGTCTGGCTGAAGATAGCGTCCCTCTTCATCCCATCGGTTGACACTATGGTCAGGAGTGATCTCAATACCAGGCATCGTTTCGTGAGGCTGTCGAGGATTCCACTCGAGAGTGCTGTAGTCTTGCGCAGTAGTCATGGCTCTGGGGTTGATTTAGGTATCGGCGGGGATGCGTCCGCCGTGGAGTTGTGAGAGACACCCCGCGAAAGACACAGAGAGAAAGGGTGGAAACAGGACTGACGGTCATAATCACTAATCATCGCGCCCTTTCTGAGTTCGCGCGCGCCTCATTTTAAGTTCTTAAAATAAGATCAGGCTGAGGATATTGACGTCGAGCTCAGCCCCAGCTGCAGTGTTGCAAAGTAGATAAGGATTGGGGGCTGTTTGGTTTTGATTGGAAGCCTTCCCAGAAGCAATTTCAAATACCTCTAAATGGAAAGATACTGGTCAGCGCTAAGACATGTGTTCCTGCACGATTGAACGTCAGGTGTGCCGATTGTTTGTTGGTTCCATGATCGTCTCTTCAACCTGCTCAAACAGGGTGGGCCAGCGCAGCTGAGCGCCTCGGCGAAGCAGCCGATATTAGGCTTTCCAACAGATTGAACCCGCCTTAGGCTTTCAGCTTTTCCGCAGTGTGACGTTTTCCCCCAACACGCATAGCACGTGCGAACGGTCAACCCAAGTGTTATCTTGTTCAGGCTTTAGTGATGATGGGACCATAGGAGTGAACTTTACTAAGACGACGCCGACAACGATGACAGTAATAGGGGTGAAGACGAGAGAAGTCGCTTCTAATATAATACAGCTTTGCAGGAGTCCGCCCAATCTACTGTAAGTATCCGCCCGGATAGCAAAATCTCAATATAAATGCTCCACTTCTAGCATTCAAACCGGAATCACGCTCTTCTGTGTGCACAGGTAAACAATCGTCATTGCTGAAGAGTGACCAGTGGATTTAAAAAATGGAGACGCACTTTTCGGCATCTATGAACCTTTCAAAGCGCCCAAACGTCAATTATGCGAGTATGGCCGATTCTCTCTGACGGTTCCAAAACCCCCTCTTTCTTGCCCTTCTGGTGGCAGAACTATACGTGCGCTTATTAGACTGGAGCTCTTTGATTCTGAACAATTCTCCATACTCGCTTTCCCGCTTTTGGCTCAGAATATTGTAAAATTCTACAAGAACCTCACGGTATCGGGACTCAATAACCTCGTTGATGTCAATATCTTCGATTTCCGCTTGCTCCTGAAGGGACTCAACGTGTCGGTCGGAGACTGTAGAGTGTGCTTGGGCGAAAATGTCGGGATGAGCCTGGCGATCTGAGAGCCATTCCGCCGTCGAAGGCTCCTCTTCACCTGCTCGAAAATGAGCAATATCGTACAGATGATCTTGTAAATCTCTGATTGACGTGTCGAGTTTCCGTGTGGTGTATTCATCCATGCAGGCAATTGCAAGATTTGAGTAAGCCATTTTTGTGTGTGTCTCTGAGCAATATCAAGCAATGCAAAAACCGGGCCAGGCGACGTTTGTGATGCGGAAAGATCTGGACTTGGAGCTTCGCTGAGTATTATATACTTTGAGTCTTTTGGATTTCGGAATTTTCGACGAGCAACCAAGGCTTCTTTCATGCTATGAATGCCTCACCTTCATATACTCTGTGATACGGTGTCCTGGTGGGCAGGAATCTTCACCAGGCTTCCAAGGAAAATTCCTTTGGCCTCCAAGTTTGAGGACAGGGCCAAAGCTTTGGAAAAACGAAAATTCCACAAAGATTTCTAGCAACCTGCTCCGGCCGATCCCAGGGGACCACTCAGCCCTGCCAGAGGTTTCACTGGTAGGACCATAGATAAAGGCATGACTGCACAACGGCATTGTTTTGATTTCTTCAGTGAAGGGATCAACTTTTCAGCCTCAAGCTTTGACCTCAACACTTGTGTCACAGTACTACCAATATTCTATAACTGCTGTTGACTCTCGGTTCCACTCGCCAGGCATCATTTCTGATGGTCGTCTGCTTTGCATCTGTCGAATGACATTCCGTACGGTGTGTTTCTCTCCCTGTTTTCTGCCTGAATGATCGTCTATGCATTACCCGACGCCAAATCCGATGACTACCTGTCCTGGCTAATCAGATTTCTTATTTCTTTGCCCAAAGACTTGCAGTCCTTGGCAGTCAGTGGCGCATTAGCGCCTCCTCTGCTGACTAAACTTCCTACCCAGAATGGCTTCCCCCTGCATATCGCAGTCATCAATCTCTTTGACACCATCGCAAAGGCTCAAATTCTTTCATAGTGATAGCCCTGTTGTTTACGTCCTGCGAAATAAATCTAGCGCTCGATTCCGCAAGATGTCTGTTCAACCGTCTGAAATCGACATCGATGCGAAGACCATCTACAACTACCATCGCATGGGGATGGCCCTCCGCCCCGCCTCCGCCGTATTCTGCCTCTGCAGTCTCGATACACGCGTAGCTTCCCGCGCTGCTCAGCTTCTCCTAGACGGCTACGGCGACTATCTCATCTACTCAGGCGGCGCGGGAAAACTTACGGAAAGTCGTTTCTCAAAGCCCGAGGCTGAGGTCTTCGCGGAAATCGCGCAGGGTATGGGAGTTCCGCAGGACAAGATCATTGTCGAGCCTCGGTCGACGAACACGGGCGAAAACGTGCGTTTCACGTATGCATTGTTGAAGGAGAAAGGGTTGAAGGCCGATAGCTTTGTCTTGGTACAGAAGCCTTACATGGAGAGACGCACGTATGCGACATTTCGGAAGCAGTGGCCTGACGCGCAGACGGAGTTCACAGTTACAAGCCCTGAGCTCGGGTTCGAGGACTACTTTGACGCCGAGAACCCCAAGGAGCTGGTTGTGAACATTATGGTGGGAGACCTTGTGAGGATTCGGGAGTATCCGGCAAAGGGGTTCCAGATTGAGCAGGAAATTCCGGAGGAGGTTTGGGAGGCCAACTCGAGACTCATTGCCGCGGGGTACGATGGACATCTGCCATGATTCGGCTACTTTGTTGATTGACCAAGTAATCACTCTGATGACTTTCGCATTACAAACATTGAAGTCACGTTAAGATACTGGGTCCAGCAAGGGCGTGGGGTATGGACGGCGAGTGGGGTGTGGGAAAGCCGGCCCGTTGTGGGATCAAGTTGGGATGAGCCCTTCATAGGTTCCCAGCCTCAGAACGGCAATGAGACGACGTCTGATTCACCTGCGTCAACTGCCGGTCTTGCACGCTCTTTTGATGTTCTGTTTGATGTCCAATCCACAAACCTCCGATACCTCGCAGGGTAGTCCCTACTTGTTTACTCGTGTGCAGGTTTCAATCGGCTCAGTGGACATTTGATCTCCAGTGTCTTGGCGCACATACGACGTCTCATCCCACCAAAGTTTGCTCTACTACGCAAACAAGGTTTACGGTAATCCGTGCGCCCGACATCAAACGAATGCCTGCCACGGGGTTGGCTGTGGACACTTAAGTCTCTAGGCCAGTCCTGCAGATTTGACGGGAGTCATCGTGTCGCGTTCTGCTGGCTGGAGCGACTGTGTTGTTCGATCCTAATTCTATCTTCGCTCTTTTTTTTCGAGGTGCCCTTGACTTTCTCTCATTAGCAAGGGCGACTTGAAGCATCATGATTCGAAATGCGTTAGGCCGCGGGGCCAAGCGGGCTCAGGCTCAATCAGCCCAAGCCGAAGCTCCTCAATTCGCAGAGGTCACTTGGTGGAAGAATCCAGGCTTGAGAAAGTTGTACTTTTGGTGTGCTATTTTGATGGCCATGTCTGCGTCTACCGGTTTTGATGCGTAAGTTCTGGTTATGTGCGGTGTTTTGCGGATGAACCAGGTCAAACTAACTGACTGGCGTTGCAGAAAGCTCATGAACACTTCCCAAGTAATGGATCAGTGGCAAACTTCATTCGAACATCCGACCGGAGGGAGACTTGGACTCATCGTTGCGATTCTGGACATCGGGTCTCTATGTAGTTTCTGGATGGTGTAGGTGGAGTTGAAAAACGGATGTCGGAGCAGAAGTTGTCGGTGGCTGACAGTTGAATACAATGAACAGGCCATTCTTTGCGGACAATTATGGAAGAAAGGTCCCCATAATCATCGGTTGCGTTATTGAAACCATTGGGGCTTTCATCGGGGCTTTCTCAAGCAGTCAAGGGAGTATGCTGCAGTTTATCATCACCATACTGTTAGACACCGAAGGCTAACCATCGACGAAACATGACAGTGTACATGGCCGGTCGCTTCATTCTCGGTTTCGGCAGTTCCTTCAACGGAGCCGGTCTTCTGATCGCCGAGATTGCCCATCCCCAACACCGAGCCAAGATTTCTGCCATCGTCAACTGCATGTACGGCGTTGGATCGACGTTCTGCGCCTGGCTCGCACTTGGCACGATCAAGATTTCCACTGAGTGGTCATGGCGATCTCTGACCATCCTTCAAGCTTTTCCAGGGCTTCTTGTGCTCTCTCTCATTTGGTGGATACCTGAGTCTCCTCGCTGGCTTATCGCCAAGGAGCGTTACGAGGAGGCAGAGCAGATGCTTGCTAAATACCACGGAAATGGAGACAGGACCAACGAAACTGTGGCTTTCGAGTTTCGTGAGATGAAGCAAACACTCGCACTTGAGTTTCAAAATGTGAGGTCGAGCAGTTACCTGGACTTTGCGAGATATGCTGGCAATAGATACCGAGTGGTCATCTTGATTTCGCTGGCAATGGTGTCTCAATACAGCGGCACTAATCTCTTTTCCAACTACGCGAACAAGATCTACGAGGGTGCCGGTATCAAAGACCAGACGAACAAAGTCCTTGTAAGTCTCGAGCATTCTAAAAGAAGTCGGGCACTGACACACTTCGACAGCTTAGCGGTGGCCAAACGTTGATGTCACTCGTTGTATCTGTCGGTTTCTCTCTCACCATCGACCGCTTTGGTCGTCGGCCGCTGTTCCTCACCGCCACCACTGGGATGGTTTTGATGTACATGGGCTGGACGATCGTCAGCTCCCAATACGAACGAACTCACGACCTCGCGAGATTCGGATATCCACAGATTGCCTTTATTTGGCTCTTCAGTCTTTCTTATCAGATTGCGTGGACCGGCATCATGGCCGCCTATGCATTGGAAATCATGCCGTATAGTCTGAGGGCCAAAGCGGGAGTGATCTCGACTATTTTTGTCAAGGGATTGATTGTTCTTGGGAGGTAAGTCAAGAACTGCAGCAATACTGCTTTTCAATTGGGTACCAAATATTGACGAGTGCTGCCAGCTATACTAACCCGATCGCATGGGATAATTTCACAGCGGCAGGTCATGCATGGACTCTTGCTATGTCTTATACCGTAAGTTAAGAACGTGGCCTAATACTTTCGATCGATTCTAAAGTACGGTGCTACAGATTCTAGACTTTTGCTACCTGCTTTTCGTCTACTTCTTTTATCCGGAAACGAAGAACCTCACGCTCGAAGAAGTTGCCAGGGTTTTCGATGGAGATGATGCCAAAGTAGCGAGAGTGGACATTCAGGAGGTCAAGAAAGAGTTAGAGGAGGAGCAGAAGAAAGGGGCACAGATTGATGTGAAAGCGCTGTAAAACCGGGTTGTTTCTCTTGACAGAGAGCCAGTCGATTAATCATGGCTATGCTGGCCAACTGTTCTTTATATACATGTTCTTTTAATTCTACGTTATGTCTATTCCTCATCAGGTATGTCAAAATCCGCCTTTGCACCCTTTGCAATAGCATCGTCTGTGAGTACGCGGATGGCGAGCATTGCCATACCCTTGGCACACTTGATCGCCGCGGCATGGGCCTCATCTGTCGCTGCCGCAGCTGCAAACTTCGGGTTGTGGCCTGCAACATCCGGTGTCGTTGGGATAACAAAGGCGCCATGGAAACTGGGGACAAGGTGAGATACATTGCCCATGTCCGTGGAGGCGTTGAATGGCTTGGCCTGGTGGAGCTGAATGGTCTCCCCGATAGCCGCCATGTCCTCGACGTATGTCTTGCATAACGTGTCGTTGGCGCGGAGGTTGGCATACGTCGGTGCGCTGATGATTCTGTTAGAAATGGCAGTAGAAGACTCATGGGCAACTTACACGATGTAGTTGATTTCACAACCAGTGGCCGTGGCGCCAGCTTCAAGACAAGCCTTCGTCCTCTTCAACAAAGCATCGGCGCGAGCGATCGTTGGGCTGCGAACGTTCCAGTTCATCCTGGTGTAGTCCGTAATGACGTTGGGAACGGTGCCTCCAACTTCAATGACACCGTGGATTCTCTCGTCGGACTGGATTTGCTGTCTCAGCAGAGCGACGTTGCTGTAAGCGGCGACCGCTGCGTCCAGCGCATTCAAGCCCTTCCACGGCTCGCCAGCCGCGTGCGCCGGCTTTCCGCGGAACTCCACTTTGAACTTATGGCTCGCGATCAGCTTGAAGCCTGCCAGGCCCGAAGATCCATCGCCACTGCCGCCTTGGTGTGCTGCCGTGGGATGAGCCATAATAGCTGCAGCGACATCTTCAGGTGGGTTGAACGCGCCGGCGTCAATGAGCTTCGCTTTGCCGCCGCCGCCCTCTTCCGCTGGTGTTCCCAGGATGCGCAGGCGACCAGGGACTTTCAACTCTGACAACGCGCGCGCCGCTCCCAGGAAAGCTGCTATCGATGAAGTCGCGATGAGGTTGTGGCCACACGCGTGCCCAATATCAGGGAGGGCATCGTACTCGGCACAGACGACTACTTGGCGGCCGCCAGTGCCAATTTCAGCTTCGAAGCTGGTCTCCAGACCATATGTGTGTCTCTTTACCGTGAACCCCTGCTTCTCGAGATAATTGGTGATTGTCTCGTGGGCGAAAAATTCCTTATACGCAGTCTCCGGGTTTGCGTGAAGCGCTTTGTTGATGTCGTTGTGCAGAGAGGAATTCAGGTCATCGAGATGAGAGTTAATGATGCCGCGCGCCCTTTCGAGATCGAATCCCTGCGTTGTTTGTAACGCCTGGTTGGTCGTGTGCTCGCTTGCAGGAGCAGCGGCAGGGATCTCAATGATGGACATGCTGGACGGATGAGGATAATGTGGTTGCAATGTCAACGACGCAGAGTTCAGGATCGCAGAAGACACAGTTCTAGCTGAAGGAAACTCAAAGCCGGGCAAGCTCTCTTTTTGATAGATACTAGGCAGCTAATGGATCTGATCTCGCGACTCACTTGCCACGTTCGAGAATAATCACGGTATCTTTACAAATTACAGCATCATGAGCCGGGTGCGGAGCACTATCGATGAGCAGAGAGACAGGGATTCTCCAACTGAAGAACAGGCGCAACAGCCCATCGGCAATCGGGGCTCTCAGCTTGCCGACCAGCAAGACGAGTCTGCAAACAGATAGCCGACGGTCGGCAATTTTGGCAGCATTTTCAACTTGATAAACAATCCGCCCATCGCCTAAACGGCGGCGCGCAGGCGACGACAGCCAGCCACCTCCACTTGGTTCATCTGATCAGTCAGTCGACTTTATCTCTCTGACATTCTTTGAGCATAATACACAACGCTCTTGTCTCGTCGGCTATTCCGAGAGCAAACTGTTACACAACAGATATTCGCTGGAAGAGCCCGTTGTATATCCATCCAGACGAAACCCACATCAAAGCGCATAGTATCCGATATCCATATGCGCGCCATCTCACACGAGTCACAAAGAGTCGCTTTGAGAACCGCGAACCCCGAACACCGGTCAAAGGGCCCCCAGCTGCTGGCCTCCACTCTCACGCCTCAGAAACCCGCGACAATACCGCCGACACAGCCGACCGCTGCTCAGTCTTTAGGCGACCGCCAATGAGCTCTTCGCCCACGGAGCACGAGGGGAGCTCTCCTGGAGGTAGCAGTAGTAGCCCGGCGACTGCAGCCGACGATGCTGCCGCGGCTTCCACGCCTGACGATCAGCATGCCGCCGCAGCCGACGAACAGGCAGAGGGAGCCGATTCCACCACCCACCCGGACACGGCGTCGGCTCCGGCAACGCGCGGGGGCGAGGGCCGGAGTGGACCGCGGTCGAGGAACGGCTGCTGGACGTGCCGCACCAAGAAGGTCAAGTGCGACGAGCAGAGACCGAACTGCCACCGCTGCACCCGCCTGCGGCTCCTCTGCGACTATGCACCCCGCGTGAAGCTTACCAAGCGAGGCAAGAAAAGCAAGGATCAGCTGCTCTCGTCCGTCTCGTCGTCAGCTGCGTCTGGGGAGGTGAGGTCGCCTGGCTTGCCGAGCTGGGCGCAGGCCGTCGCGAACCTGGACCAGAGCAAGACGCTCTCCCTCTTCAACCCGTCGGCTCCGGCCACGGGCGCATGCGCGTTGGATCTGTCGTCGGCTGACCACGAGGCGATCCGGTACTTTCGAACGAGCTTCGCCAAGCTCAACCACACCAAGAACCCTGACTTCTCGCTGTACTCCATCATGTTCGACATTGCCCAGACGGACCCCATGGTCATGCACGTGGTCCTCGCCCTCGGTGGGAGAGAGCTGGAGTTCCGCCGCAACAAGGATGCCGAGGAAGCCAGGGGCCCGAGGACGCCTCTGCAGCACTACTCGTCGGCGCTGAGGATGATGGCTGACACCATTGGCAGCGACGGGAACGACCCTCTGGATCTCGATTCCGTCTGCACCGCGTTGTATCTCATGCTCCTCTACGAGCAGAAGTACGGCGACGGAAAGTGCCAGGGTCTTTCGAACCATCTCACCGGCGCAAGCTTGATATTACAACATCGATTCAAGGATCTCCTCCTCCAACTACCGGCCCCCTCGCCCGAGACCAGCAGGAAAAGCTTAGCCCTAACCCGGCGGGGTCAAGACGAGAACGGATCGCGGCTGTCGCTCTACTCGGCGCGCATGCTGGTCTGGATCGCCCTGCATGATGCAGCTGCAGCATCGTACGGACTGGGCGGGCAGCTGAACATCGCTTTGCACAAGATCATGGGAGCCCTGGATGCCAGCAGCGGCATCACTCGAACCGGCATCCCCAACAGTCCCTTCCAGCCCCTCGACAGCTTCGAAAGGTTGCATCGCTTCTCGAATCCGCTGTACCGCAGCATGTGGGCAGACGCGTACCCTCAAGCCGAGCTGCTCGACGACGTCGAGAACCGCAACGTGTATGCTTTCCTCGGCGCCTGCAGCCAGCTGCGCTTCATGATCGCCCAGCTCGCGAACCTGTCAAACGACGAGGACGAAGCTTCACAGCAACAGCGCATCATGGCGGTGGACATGACCGTCCAGCAAGTCGGCTGGAAGTTCACCGAGCTCCTCGAAGTCGCGGCGGAACTGTCCATCAGCACCGACAACTCGCACCGACTCGTCGCCAACATCCGCGGCATCGTCCCCCACTACCACGCCGTCGTGCTCGAGTTCCTCCGCCTGACTCGCTTCAACGACACCCCGATGCTCTCCACCCGCCAGCGCAACGCCCTCCGCGAGATCATGAACCTGGCGTTCCAGGCCTTCAAGCATGAAGGCGACGAGTCCATGACACGCATTGCCTGGCCGCTGTTCATGGTCGCGCTCGAGACGGATGACTTGCTGCACCGGGAGTGGGTGCTCAGCCGGTTCCAGGGCATGAGCCGGTTCGGCAAGAACCTCGACCGCGCTCATGTCTTCTTGAAAGAGATTATTGAGATGCAGAACAAGCTGGGCAGACGAGTCGATGTGCGTGAGCGGTTCCAGTCCGGCGAGGTGGGGTTGTTTGTTATCTGAGACTTTCGGTAGGCTGCCTGGTCTTTCGTTGACAGCATCCCCGCCTCATCGGACTCCTCAACCAATGCCGTGCGTGGCACGATGATCCGCTCCCTTGGCCGTTGGTTTCCCCGCATTGCTGAAGGATCCAGCCGGGGTCGTGGACCGTGGCGTGGGATCGGCTAATGTTTAAATACAAAGTCGCGTCGGCTATCGTGTGTTATCAGCGGCTATCAGTCACGCGACGAGTTCGATGGAATAACACCACGAAGTAATCCGGACGTCGTCTATCGCTACCGCGCGGAATCGATTTCCGTGGACAACCAGCTGTGCGATTCCGCATTGGGCTGGCCGGGTTCGGACATCCATCATGTTGAGCTGCGCTGGTGCGATAACAATCGTGCGTTCACCGTCTTGGCTTGGATGTTGGGGTGTTGGCGTTGCTGATCGACTTATAAGATCTTCGTCACCCATCGTCCCTGCGTTGCGTTTGTGTCGCAACCCGAAGTCCAACCTACTGCGCGCTTGCTTCACTTTGCCTTCAATCCTCCGCAGAGATGGCGGAGAAGCTGGAAAAGACTCCCATCGACGATGTCGGCCAGGCAGACCAGACGCTCAAAGACATTGGCGAGGGGTTCATCTCAGGCCAAGGCTTGAGCCCAGAGGAGGACAAGAGGATCCTTCGCAAGATTGACATGTGGTAAGTGATGGCTCTGCACTGCAAGGTTTCGTGTGCATTCGTTGACCAGCCATCACAGCCTCTTGCCCGTCATGGCCATGTCGTACCTCTTCCAATTCCTCGACAAGTCCGCGCTGAGTTACACCGCCATCATGGGCCTCAGAGACGACATGGGCCTTTCCGGTTCCGAGTATTCCTGGGCGAGTAGTATCTACTACTTTGGGTACCTCGTCGCTTCATACCCTGCCGGCGTCGCCATGGTCCGCCTCCCAGTTGGCAAGATGATTGCCACTTCAGTGTAGGTTGAGCTCTTGGCGACACGATGAGCGCGTTGGCTAACATCTCAGTCTCGTCTGGGGTATCATCTTGATGTTGACCGCCGTCTGCTTCAATGCCGCTGGCTTGCTCGCAAATCGCATCATGCTCGGTGTCGCTGAAGCAGCCATCGCTCCGGGTCTGTCCATCGTCGTCTCCATGTGGTACAAGCGCTCCGAGCAGCCTCTGCGACATGGGGCTTGGTTCCTCGGAAACACCATCGCTGGCATCTTTGGCGGCGTCGTGGCCTACGCCATCGGTCACATTGAGAGCATCGCTCCATGGAAAGTATGCCGCTCCCCTTTCTACCACTCGCGACGACCGCTAACAGCAGCTTCAGGCCGTCTTCCTTATTTTCGGAGGCATCACCACCGCCTGGTCCTTCACGATCTTCTTCCTCCTCCCCGACACCCCCATGAAAGCCCGATTCCTGAACGAGGCCGACCGCATCAAGGCCATCGAGCGCGTGGCGGAGAACATGACCGGCATCAAGAGCGACACTTTCAAGTGGAACCAGTGCATCGAGGCCCTCGCGGACATCAAGGCCTGGCTGCTCTTCATGATCCAAATCAGCGCGCAGATCGCCAACGGCGGTGTGCACGGGTTCGGGTCCATCGTGATCAAGGGCATGGGCTTCAGCACGCTCAACACCCTGCTGGTGCAGATGCTCGGCTCCGTGTTCCAGCTCGTCTTCGTGCTGATGGCCACCGGAGGAAGCACCTACTTCAAGAACAGCCGGACGTACTGGATGGCGTGGAACCTGGCCGTGTCGATCGCGGGTGCGGCGATGGTGAGGCAGATCACGCCCGAGTTGAAGTGGGCCAGGTTCATGGGGTACTGCTTGACGATTGCGTACAGCGCCAATTTCCCCATGATCCTGTCCATGTCGTCTGGCAACTTTGGCGGGTTCACCAAGAAGACTACTGTCAACGCCATGGTGAGTGCTGGTCTTTTTCGATTTTATGAAGGTGGTTTAGAACTGACATGGACAGATCTTCATCGCGTACTGCGCGGGAAACATCATCGGGCCTCAGCTCTTCTTCGAATGGGAGGCCCCGTCGTACAGGTCTGGCTTCCTGGCCATGTTGATCTGCTACGGCGTCGGAGTTCTCACGTGCTTTGCGCTGCGGTACTACCTTATTTGGGAGAACAAGCGGAGAGACAGCATCGGAGAGGTTCTTGACACTGGGGTCGGGGACCATGTCCCGTTGAACTTGCTCGACAAGACGGACAAGGAGATTCCTCAGTTCAGATATGTGTACTGAGGTGTGTTCTCACTATTCGGAATAGGTCTCCAGTCCAGTGGAGCATCTCTGGGCGAGTTGGGGCCATTGATCCCTCGTGGGAAAGGGGCGATTTGTATTTAAGAACCCCCATCAAATTCTAATATCATCATAAGATGATGCCTTAATCCAGCTCCCAGACAAGCGGCTCCTCGTCCCTCATCTCGCGCCACCGATTAGTCGCTCTCATCACGTCCTCACAACCCTTGAGTAAGAAACCCCACTTGCTTACGAACTTCTCTGTGACCTCCCAGCCATCGGGATGCCATGGATCCGACCAGGCGATGATACCCGGTTGGTCGTTGCACTGGGTGCTTTCCGAGCAGCCCACGAGATCGACACACAGTTCATGTTGATCAAAGGTATCTCGGTAGCGGATGGCGTTGTCTCGCATTCCACCCGACGGAAAGATGTCGATCCAGCTCTCGTGCGTGGTCGAACTCTGCAAAGCGGTAGGAAGCAGGGTCGGCGGGATCGAGGATGGGGCTGGAAAGAGGGGGGTGGTGTGAAGGTCTGGGGTACAGGGGCTTTCTAGAAGAGAGGTAAGAGAGAGGATGTGGATGTTGGTGATTGTCGCTCGGAAGACATTGTAATATACCAGCGGGATGAGATGGTCTCGGTACAGGGGGAACCAGTTGGCGGGGTTTCGGTAGTATGGTGGAAGTGTGCCAGGGGGCTTCGGTTTGGCGTGGGGGTTTGAAGAGGATGAGCGACGACGCGATGAACGGACCACTGCTTGAACATCTTCTCCATCTCCTAGCCCCTTTTTATTTTCGGACGACTTTGATTGCTCTTCCAACTTCCGTTGAATTGATTTTGCAAAGGGTCTCCATTCGAGAATTTGGATGTTGGGCGCTGAGCCAGCAGTCCTGATTGCTCTCTCCCATGACAAGCTTTCGTCGTCCTTTACTTGGCTCTCTTTCTTTTGAAGAGCTTCTAATGCCTTCTTCTTTCCTGTTCGACTAGTTAGTCACCATAGCTCGTTGGCAGACGAGTAGACGCACATACTGTGAGCTCGAACGTTTAAGCGGTTCTGTCTTTTCCGTCGCTCTGCCCTGTCACGGAGCCCAGTCCAGTCGTCATCGGGACATTGGGCCTCCTCGGAGTGGAGCATCGGAGGAGGGATAACATTGGGAGGCATTTTCAGGCCGTGGCTGTGCATGACGTCCAGGATTCGATTTTCAGAGAGCCAGATGGTGGAAGCTGTAGTGCTGTGGATTGCTTACAAGTCTTAACCTGGGATGGAAATGTCAAATCCTCGATGTGTGTAGCTCACAGAATTTCATCAGTACTTATGTGCCTGCGGGACTCGGAAGGGATAGATGATGGTGCATGGATCTGCTGCGACGGTGATCCTCTAGGAGCGGCTCGAATCTGCAGTGAGCTTACAACACTATTCCTTTTTGAGATTGCTGTCATCAATGGCTTTCATCAGCCAATCAGGCGATCTCAAATCATTTATTTGACCAAGGATCTAGCTACCGCAATCAGCCACAGCATGCCCACGGGGCAACTTCATTCCGAGTGTGTCAAAGCCTTCGCTGGAGGCGTTTGATTGTCGAAATGTATCTTGCAGCCTAGCTCTGGGAGACATCCAGCGCCCTCCACGTGAGAAATTGCCCATTACTCATGGAATGCTGATTGCCGAGAAGCCTGCAAGAGGATCGATGATTGAACGGGACCATCTGGTGATGTTACGAATCATTCTCAAGATTCATTTGTTTAGACTTTTCTATAGCTACAGATAATGATACAATCTTCTATTGAGCGAGCCCACTCTTACTCCTGCGAAGCCGTCTCGGACGACTCGCCCTCCTTCTCGGTCTTCTCCTGCGCCTTCTTTTCGATGGTGGTCTGCTTCTCCCACATGGCGTGATAGCGACCCTGCTGAGCTAACAGCTCGGAATGCGTACCGCGCTCGACAATCTTGCCCTTGTGGAGGACAACGATCTGGTCGGAGGTGGTGATCGTGGACAGACGGTGTCTGTAGAATGTGTCAGCAAGATGAAATTGGTCTGTGGTGAGCAGGAGAGGGGAGTCTACTTACGCAATGGTGATTGTGGTTCTTCCGGCAGTCACGCGCTCCAGGGCATCCTGGATCTGTCGCTCGGTGTGGGAATCCAGGGAGGCGGTAGCCTCGTCCAGAAGCAAGATGCGGGCATCCTTCAGAATAGCTCGTGCGATAGCAATCTAGAATATGTTAGAGTCAAGTGTCCTGCACTTGGTGACGGGGTAAGGTACATACTCTTTGGCGTTCACCTCCAGACAGCTTCAGACCACGCTCGCCAACCTTGGTCTCATATCCATCGGGGAAATTGAGAATACGCTCGTGAATGTTCGCTGCCTTGCAGGCCTCGAAGACATCGGCCTCGGACGCCTTGGGGTTAGCGTAAAGCAGGTTGTACATGATCGTGGCGTTGAAGAGGACGGTATCCTGGGGGACGACCCCAATGTTCCTGCGGAGGCTGTCAAGCTTGAGATCCTTGATGTCGTGGCCGTCAACAGTGACGGCACCCTCCTGGACGTCGTAAAAGCGGAACAAGAGCTTGAGGGAGGTCGACTTGCCGCTGCCGGACTCTCCGACGATGGCGGTCTTGGTGCCGGGGGCAACGGTGAAGCTGACGCCGTCGAGAGCGGGCTCGCCCTTCTTCGTCTGGTACGAGAACTTCACATTGTTGAAGGCGACCTCTCCCTTGGGCGACGGCAGCGCAACCGCATCAGGCTTTTCGACAATACCGGATGTCTCTTTGAACTGCACAACATCAGTAGGGTCACTCTCAAGCATTGGCAAAGACGACTTACGAGATCGAGCATCCGCTCCGCTTCGATGAGGTTGTTCTGGAGCATGGTGTAGTAGGTGCCGAAGAAGTTGAGAGGGCCTTGAAGCTGGACAAAGTAGTTGATCAAGCTCACGAACTCGCCGACGGTCTGCTCTCCGATGGAGATCTTGTAGGCTGACACGGCGACGAGCAGAGCGGTTCCAAGAGAGAAGATGGAGCTCTGCGTGAGGTTGAGGCCGTTCAGAGACCACTGCACCAGGCGCTCGGCCCCCTGGTACACTACGACATGCTCCTTGAACCGTTGCGTCTCTGGGACAACAGCGCAGTTGTGCTGAACCGTCTCATACGCCATGATGGCGTCTGTCTTGATGGCTTCCATCTCACGCATCTTCGTGGCCATGTCCCTCCTCTGCTTGCCGCGGTATTTGGCGACGTAGATGGTCAGGAAGATGTAGGACCACATGATGAAGAAGACGATGATGGTGTAGAAGGCATCGTACTTGACGAAGAAAACGACGCCGGCGACGAAAATGTCAAAGACCATGGGGAAGACTTGGAAACAGAAGTTCTCGAGGAACGTGTTCATCGCAGCACCTCGGCTCAGAGCGCTGGTGACCTCGCCAATCTTCTTGTTGAGGTGGAACTCGAGAGACAGACCCAGGACATGCTCAAATGCGGCGCAAGAGAGTCTGCGGAAGAGGGACTGCGAGACGGGAATCCAGAGGACAGATCGCAGGGCGCCAAGGATTCCCTGGTTACCCTGAAGAGCACGGAAGACGACATAGAGGATAATCTCGCGGTACGGAATGCCACCGTGGCCAAGTTCGTCGACGAGGGAGCCGAGCAAGACGGGAGCGAAGACGTTCACGGTGCGCTGCAGGATGAGAATGACCAAGCAGAAGACGACGATTGCCTGGTAAAGGGGCGAGTCCTTGGGCCTAGATACAGTCAGCAGACAGACGACAGGTATATTCAGTATTAGGCCGTCTTACCAGAGATAAGGGAAGAGAACTTTGAAGCCAGCAAAGTAATCGAGCCAGCCGGTGCCCTGGACCTGTTGCCTGGGTCCGGCGGGCGGGCCGTGAGGGTGGGCGCCTCCATAATTGGCCGAGCCGTTGCCGTTCTGCAGCAGGGATTGTCGCTCTTCCGGGGTTGACCTGGGCGTCGACGGTCGCAATCGGTATTCCCGGAACGCCAGCGCGATGGACATGAACAGGAGGATTGCGATCCTGGCGAAGCCTAGGGAGGATAGAGAGTCTAGAAGAGGTTTCGACACCCGCAGGTAAGGGTGCTCCGAGAAGAAGAGGGCGCCGATCAACGCTTCGAAGAGGATGCCGACGATCCAGGCATAGGCATGGCATGCGGTCGGCACCCAGGGCCCCTCGGGGTCAGGAAGCAGGCCAGCGAGAAAGTAGAGAAGGACCGCGACGTATGACGCCTATTTCACGGTCAATTGGTCTCATCGTAAAGATCAGTAGAGGTGGGTGAGTACGTACAATGTAAGCGGCGAAGGGGAAGTCAACCTTGGCCGGGCCCTCATACTTGCCTCCGAAGGCATCACGGACTGCGATGATGATGCCGGCAAACTGGGAACTTGTGAGCCTTGGCGTGATCTTCAGCGGTATCGGAATGAGACCCTTCTCACCAGAACAATAGAGAGGACGAGTTGGAAGAACCAGATGAAGCGGTTGTAGAACTTGCGCAGGGCGACGGCCTTCTCGTCGGGCGCGTCCCGGCGCGGTCCGCCACGTCTTTCGCGCCAGAACTGGACGGACTGGGCCCCCAGCAGGGCGACGAAGAGACCGCAGGGATAGAGGTAGAAGGCCACCTGCAGCCCCAATTGCATCCCCGCCATGATTCGGAGGCGCTAGATGCGATGGTTGAGCATGGAAATCGGTTCGGTGTTGATGGGAAACGGTTGGGATGGCATCGGAATGTTCTGACTGGGACTTTGCTGTTCAGATTCTCCGACGAAGAAGCAATGGAACCGAAGCTCCTGCTTCAGCGCCGCGCGCCCGCGCACGGATCCCATTCAAATGACGGACAAGCACGCGGACTCCGTCAGTTACGTCAGCATCCATCTCCGGACCCGAATTAGTCATCATCATCACGATTGATTATCCTTCCTGTTGATGCATAGAGTGAAAGACAGCGAAACAATCTTCATCAGTATCATCAACAAGAAGGCCGTTTTCCACTTTGACACTTTCCAGAGTTTGAATGAACCCATATTTTGTATGTTGTTTTCTTGGCCACGATTCCGAGGAAATCGAGTTCTGCGCGGAAACTTCGCCGGTCTACCAAGGCCGACATCGCCATACTAAATCGAACACAGGGGTTGATCAGGCCTCCACCAGCACAGGACACCCGAACAGTTCGGCATAGTACTTTGAGATAAATAAATATCTAGCTGAATAATCGAGACGATGTCACTATCAACGTTCAGTGTTTAATTAAATCGAGAAAAAGTGTGATAGCAATCCGGAGATGGGAGGCACACTGATCCCCGACTATCCGGGATCTCTGAAAGGGGCAGCAGATCCATCAGCTTTTGATTTCCTGGCCGGGCCGAACCGTCGTGCCACGTCAAGGTTCGTGACTGCGCAATATGGAACATCGACGTTGCATTTCTCCTCGGAGGCGATGGATGACAGAAAACGGTCTCGCGACGCAGGGATTGCATTGGCACGCACTTAACAACTCCTACCCACTAGCTTCGGCTGTTGACGCAGCTCATTCATAGGTGTTTGCTCTTTGCCTACGACTTGACTGCCGACTAACGATTCCATGATTCTACGTTCATAGCATGAATCATGCAATCAGTCTGTGGGTATCTTCCTGGACAATCCTACCTTTTGGGAATGATTTAGTCGGTACCGATCTTAATGAGGCTTAGTGAGATGCCACCCGCATGTGTCCCTGTTGATCACAAACATTGGCATTGTGGAAAAGGTGAGCGGTCAACTATTCAAGTGGATAACCGATCAGGGAAACTGACTGATACTCAACCGAACAATGACTCGCCACGGTGAATAACAGGTGAAGCAATTGAGATCCTGAGTTCAGTTTGCAGATGGAAATCGGCGGCATTTCGAAATGAATGTTAGGGCCATGAATCAAATGATATTCCACAGTGCAACGTAGAATCGTCATCGGGCATGGCTTGAAAAACAACCAAGAACTCTCACTCGGTCCAGCTTGCGCAGCAAACTCGAGCAGAGCAACATGTGGATAGAGCTAGACATGTGGATGTCTCCATATCTCCAGACCCATATGCATCGGTGGGAAGAATCTGCCAAGGGTATCGACAGCCTTACACCGTCCGTGACCTCCGATCATAATTCATCTGTCCGTACGACACGTAGCCAAAGGGTCCAGGCTTCATCGGTCACTATATAAGTACCTCGCACTGCCATATCTGAGAACGTTCCCTGACTTGAAAGCATTGCATCATTCCCTTTTGCCTTACAACCTAGCCAAGTCGAACACGCTCTCAAAATGAAAGCCTGCAAAGTCCTCTTCCCGTTCACTCTCCTAGGCGCTGCCCTGGGAGTTGATATGGCCAAGTACCAGGCTGGGTCCGGCGTTGACGCCTCTTTCGAGCCGTTCCTCGAGTCGTACGTCAAGCCTCTTCATTCATGTGCCTCTCGATCTACGACAAATGCTAACTAAAGTGTCACTCAGTTTGTACGCTTTCGCAGAGGACTACACGTCCACCGACACGTTCACGGACTTTTTCGTCCCGGACACGGGCCGTCTGATTGTGCTCGAGAACACAGCAGAGGGAGCCGACGCGATCGTCAAGCTCAAGCAGGCTCTGCTCCCCACAACGGGCGAGAAGCACTGGAACCATCTGCCCAACGCTACGACGGTGCACTCGGAGACCTCGACCGAGAAGATCTACAATGTCCTCGGTGTTATCCAATCGCGGTTCGACCGTGGCAACTGCTCCGTTGCATAGTAAGCATCCGCCCCGCTCTCGGCCGAGATGCCGCCATGACGTTGAAATACGGTCGGACTCCGCTGACAGGTCACCTGCACCGCATAGCTACTCTAGTCGCTTCACTGTGCTCAAGGACAGCAACGGAAACGTCCGCAATGAGGCTCATAGCGGCTCTCTCGTGTTGTACGATGATTACGTTGTCGACCCCCCTCATTCGCCGACCAACATCCCTTGCTAAATCAGCCCACGACATGCAACTGAGAAGATGTGTATATGGTGGAAATACGCATGACGGATGATGAAATTTAGATGCTACACATGACTAAAAGGAACGTATATTTCCAATCGGTTTACCATGAAATCACTTCCCAACACAGGCCTATTGTCTCTCTCTCTGTGAACGGCAATAATAACGAGATGACGAAACTCAACATACCATTCTGCTGGATTCAAAAGGAAGCTTATTCTGTCCAATAAACGGCCCTCATTCAATCGCCAGCAGCTGCGAAGTTTTTGGGACACAAAATCCGTTGAATAAGCATGAAATTTCTTTGAATCTTCAATGTCGCACCTTGATTTGCAAGCCGTGGCTCCCCTTCACTGGGATAGGAATGATGTGATCTTGATCATATTTGTCGAGGTGCCTGGAGCCAGGACATATTGCTCCTTTGTATTTGTCATTGTGCACAATACGATCATACGCGAAGAAACTTGTAGTGAGGGTTAGATACATACGATGAGCTTGGTTGAACGGCATCACATATCGCTGTCAAAAAGGACTTTGAGGGTGCCGTCATGATGTTGCTAGAGTCTGGTGCTGACTTACATGCAAAAGCACCGAAGACATGTAATGGCGACAACGACGAGGGCAATACGAGGATACAACCTAACTGTCAGGACTACATCAACGATCGATGATATGAAGCGTAGTCATAATTGAACATGAATTACACTATGAAAGAAAGTTTCGTGGCTCCAAGCTATAGTAAGACG
The DNA here is from genome assembly GCA_014705045.1 of Colletotrichum theobromicola. Taxonomy (NCBI): domain Eukaryota; kingdom Fungi; phylum Ascomycota; class Sordariomycetes; order Glomerellales; family Glomerellaceae; genus Colletotrichum; species Colletotrichum theobromicola. Next base: position 93,795 of record JABGLZ010000955.1, on the reverse strand, counting down.
ACGACGGTGGCGAATCCGTGGAAGTCTTCAGTTCTGGGTTGCTTCAAAGTTTACAAACAGTTAGCACTTTGGAAGACACATGTTTAGGTAATTAACCCGAAGACCTGCTGCACGAAGAACGTCTTATAAATCATCATTACTGCCGAGGACTCAGGAGCAGGCTCCCAAACCCCGACGGAGTTTTCACCGGTTGGTCAGAATCAGGCTGAGGTAGCCCCTCACGACCACCGAGACTGACAGTCTGGCTTGCGTTACACTGCACTTGAACGTTTCTAAGGATAGCTCTGTGGCTTCTGAACACAGGCTATGATTGGCGGAATGTAGACCATCCTCAGAGATGCTGCAATTTCTCAGACACACCCAACTGAAATAGGCTGCGGCTGATGGAAGACACAGTTACACAGCTGAAATGGCGGCTCTAGGAATGAGAAAAGAAGCTTTCGGGTCTAGCCAAAACGTTTAATGGTCAAGCTTTGATGCAAGCCTCTTCATGGCTGATTGGGGCTGTTCATCTTATGGCTTGCATATCTGAATGGAGGCTATGGCTGATATGATGGTGCATTCCATCTCGGCGCGTGTTCATTGAAATGGGGATACTGAGGAACAAGTAATGCAGATATAAATTGTGTCCGGTGGCCTCTTAATGGAGTTGCAATAAATTGCACACCAGAAAAGACAGCAAAAACTCTACGTCTGACTTTTGTCAATCTAATCACGCAACTACTCAATATTGGTCTACATATTTATCACAAGAATCCGTTTTTTATCAGCATGGGCCATCAAAAGGGAAGCAAAACTGCATCCGCCGGCGCCATTGCCGCCGCCTCGTTTGGCACTGCATTCATCGACCCCACGGGCATTTCTCTTCTTACCTGCCTCGGTGCATCTACTGCAGCCGTCATTGGGACGACTTACCATGCCGCCAAAGCCATCTCCAAGCGCAGCTCAAAAGCGATGGAGAAAACCCGCGAGAACAGAGCAGATGAACAAGCTCTGGCCCTCAACATGTCACACGAGAAGCATATGCAATTTCAACATGAAATCGAAATAACCCTCAGACGTCTCACTTCATCCCTTGAGGGGTCTCTGGTATCCGGGGTTCTCTTTATCGGTCTTCCGTATATGGGAATTACTTGGGCTATCAGTACTGCCGAGACTGGGTACCAAATAAAGCGTCTCAAGACGCTTGCTGACAGAGCTGGCGGAAAGAGAGCTTTGGTGCGGACAATTTCGAAAAGGAACGCTGCTGCTCAGATTGCTGCAGGTGCCGCCGTCAAGACGGCAGTCTTGTCAGTGACTCTGGGTCACGACTTTGACGCTGCGATGCAGAGTATTGCTGGCCATTTTGAAGATGTCGACTACAAGGAAATGTTCCTGGATACTGGTATCGAGCACGAAACCTGGTTGGAACATTCTGTCGTTGAAGAAACGACTGAGTTTGTCGACCAGCCACAAGATGAAATGAAGAAGATGTTGGAGATTTCCGAGGGTAACTTCAATGGGCATACACAAGCTTGGAGCTGGGAGGAGAGACATTCGGCCGAGGATGTATTGGCCCTCGGAGCTGTGGTTGCAGTCGTTAACAAAGCGGTCGATTGCGCGGTGGACGATCCCGTCCATAAAGGCATCGATAGGGGTACAGGAATGGCGGAGAAGAGGTAATAAGCATTATGATGCGGATTGGGGCTGCAAAAAAGTATTTCGGCGGGCGGTTTGTATTTTATGATCTCTTCTCATCTCATGAAGCTGTGTAGTATGGTTGCCTGCTCACACATAGGAAATAGATTGCGTCGCTCTTATCACTGAATATCTTAACATCTTGCCATTTAGAAGCTCTGAATTCATTTCTAGACACTCTCTCAAGTATGGGGTGATGTTCATACAGCATATAATGAGAATTTAACAATCAATTATTCATACAAACTCAATTGACGCATCGCGATGGTGTTCAGTATCTGTTGTTAACCCCTCTACTTGGGCATCTCAGACCACAGAACGCCCCACATGCCGCTGCTTCAGCGCTGTGGCGGCCCAGGCACGGTGCGCGTCTTCTATGACGACATCCCGGCGCAGGGTTTCCATCTCTCACTCCCCCTTAGAGTCGACCTCAACTCATTGATTCCTCAGCCATGTCACCAAGTATCCGCAGCATAACGTCGACTTTGCCGTTATTCAGTCGGAAGGTGAGCCCACGAAGGCTGATTATCCCAATCGACCGACGTTCACCCCGATATTTCGCCATGAAGCGAACTGCGACAGCCGCAAGCCTCACATCAGGGGCAAAGAGCACCAAGAAGCCCCGGCCGGCGGTTCCTGAGTATCATCTTACACCTTCAGTGAGAAATGAGGATGGAAGTATCGTGTGGCCGGCTCCGGAGGATAAGATGGAGGCGGCGAGAAGTTTCATTCGTGAATGGTGAGTCCCTCAGCCTTGACTCATCATGGCGACATCTACGGTTGTGCTCACGCCCGTCTCCAACTCTTGTAGTGTCGCCGCTGGCAAACCGACGCTCATCGTCCCCGACAAGGACGCAGACGGGCTCACATCCGGAGTGATCCTGCACCGCACACTCGTCCTCCTCGGTCTCGATCCCTCACTCATCTCATCCTACCATCCCCCCAAAGGCACCAACATCCACGATGCCTCTTGTCGCGAGGCAATGTCATCACACAACCCGGCCTACATTTTCGTCCTGGACCAAGGCTCCCGTCCTTCACCACCTCTCATCGACGCACCCCATCGCGGGATAGTGATAGACCACCACCACGCACTCGACAATGACCACCCAAAGGACTCTCTCCACGTCACGGCGTGCAACTCGCCCCCGGTAGCAACCAGTTCGCTCCTCACCTACCTCATCTGCCGCGAGTTACACGACCGTGTGGAAGAAGCATGCGACTGGCTCTGCGCGATGGGCACGCATGGCGACCTCGGCAATACCTTGAAGTGGGAGCCGCCCTTTCCAGACATGAAGCTCACCTTCAAGATGTACACCAAGAAGGCCATCAACGATGCCGTCAGCCTCATCAATGCGCCGCGCAGGACGGCATCCTACAATGTACCAGGCGCATGGGACGCCCTCCTCGCCGCCAAGTCCCCCAAAGACCTCCTCTCCAGCCGCAGTCTTCTCGCGGCGAGGGCAGAGGTGAACGCGGAGGTGGAACGCTGCACCCACACGCCGCCCAAGTTCTCGTCGGACGGGCGGGTGGCCGTGTTCCGCATCAGCTCCCAGGCGCAGGTCCACCCCGTCATTGCGACGCGCTGGGCGGGTCATCTGTCCTCGGCCAGGCTGGAGGTTGTGCTGGTCGCGAACGAGGGCTACCTCCCCGACTTGGTCAACTTCTCGTGTCGCATACCGCGCTGTGCGAGGGCGAAGGAGCCACCGGTGAACATCATCGAGGTGTTGAACGAGGTTGCTGCCAAATCGGAAGATGTGACCCTGCGGGAGAGGTTGGGACACTCGTTCGCGAGGGGCCACAAGGAAGCGAGCGGAGGCATCGTGCCCAAGGCCGAGTTCGAGGAGTTGATGGCGGTGATGGAAGTCGGGAAGAAGGTCGAGCGGGAGTCGCCAAAGAAAGCGAAAGACAAGCCGGCACAGGGGAACACTTTGTTGAATTACTTTGGCAAAAGCTGAACCGCTATTGATTGTCATTACCTCCTCTCATGTACTGAGGCTACGGGAACATCCCCCTCGGCGCATTCGCCTCCAAAAAGTCCACACTCCCCGCCTTGAGAATGATCCGGCTGAGGCCATCGTCATACGTCACCCGCGGCTCGTCCTCGTTGATCGCATACGGATTCGCCCACCTGGCCGACCCGTCGCCCTCGCTGTTGAAGTGTCTCCTGATGGCAAGGCTCCAGCTGAAGCTGCTCATGCTCGGCCCGCTGAAGTAGCTCGACCGCGCGAGAACCTCGTAATCCAGCGCGCCCTGCTGGTCCCACGACAGGTTCCCCAGCGTGGTCGCGTGCGCAGGCTCGTCCAGCAGGTCGTTCTTGCCGACGACGACGATGCCGGCTTGCTCCTTGGCCTTGACCGCGAACCGCTCAATGTCTTTCTTCTCGCCCGTCGCGACGTAGATCACCTTCAGCCCGAGCCCCGCGCATGTCTTGATGTGCCAGTCCGTCTGCCCGTCAAAGCCGGCGTCGGCATTAAGCCACCCGCTCCGCGCCGCGTCGTCTTCCGTCCGGAGGTGCACGCCGCAGTACGCCCCGCGGTGGATCTGCTCCCGCGGGTCGAGTTTGTCCGCGAGGTGGTACCGCTCGCGCATCGTCCACACCGCCGCCGCCGCGAGCTCCCGGACGGCGGGGGATACCCTCACCAGCCTGCCGAGCGCCGTGCGCAGACCGGGCTTCGCGTAAAAGTCGAAGCCGAGGAACCCAGCGGTGATGAAGACCAGCGACGGAGTGTTCTCGACGTAGTCCTCCTGTGACCCGAGCCACGCGCCAAGGCTGTCCCTGACGCCGGCCTCCGTCTTTTCGGGGCTCTTGTCCGACCGCGCTCCGGGCATGGTGTACTCCGCTTTCAACGTGGCCTTGACCGGCGCGTCCTCGGGCGTCGGGTAGATCTTCATCTGCGGGCAGTGCTGCCCCATCTGGAGTAGGAACCACGCCTTGTCGAAGAGGTTGTCGTAATCGTAGTAGCCGTTGCTCTCGTCCATCCAGTCGAGGTTGGCGTCGGTGCGCTTGACGTAGGAGGGCATCACAATGTGTACGCCAAAGAGCATCGCTTCGTAGAGGAAGTCGAGGATCGTGCCGCGGACGTTGCCGAGTCCGCCGCGTGAATGGCGCATGTGTAGGACGATGTCGTCGCGCCACGTCGTCTTGTTGCAGAGCTCGAAGATGCGGGAGCCGTCAAACGGGCCGCCAAGGTCGTTTTCGAGCCAGTGGGCTTGGAAGGCGGCCTGGTCCCACTGGGTGAAGACGGATTCTGGCTTTTGCGCCTTGTCGCTTCCATAGCTGTTCTCATAGCTGTTCGCATAGTTGGAGGGCGGTATATCTGCGGGCGCCTGGTAGCCGTCATCCTCGTTGACTGAGCTGAATGTTGCTCCGCGCCGTATCGAAAGGACGACGGTCCAGAGAACCACGACGGAGAGCAGGAACGGCGCGAGTTTACCTAGTAGAGACATTGTCAACGTGGGCCATGTCGACGGAGAGGCGGGCGGATGGACGGTGGCTCGTCGGGGCAGGGCACATATACGTCCCTCAATCGACAGAGATTGCTGGACCCCTTAAGGCTACACGTGCGTTGAAAACGCTTTCAGCATGCGTTCCCTGGTCTGTTTAGAGACCGAGACATGGGAGACTCAGCCGCTCACAGCCATTCGCCAGATGTGGTTGAGAGCAACGCGCCATTGCCCCCATTCCACGCTATAAGTCAACTTACTATTCTGCACCAAAATCAATATTTCTCAGGTTCCTGTGTCCCTCCAGAAGCCGCCCAGCATTCCCCCTCCCCTTTTCAGACTCAACAGCATCCCTCCCTGCATACCTTACCCGTTTCCCTATCTCCTTGTCGACCGAGACATGGACATTCTGGCGGCTCCCTTAGCTACCTCCACGTCTGCGTGTCCTGTATATCACATGAGGTCACGTCGAGGAACAAAGAGAATGGAGTGGTCTTATTAGCTATTATAGACGCTCTATGAATGCCGAAAACGTACTCTTAGTGGGGGCCTTGAGGGGGCCTCGAGGGCTCCCGTGGGCTCCTATCACCTCTGCTCTTCATGGCTTCGCACTATCGCAAAGCTATCTGCCTACTGGCTGTACGTGATGGAAATTAAAATGTCTTTAGCTCGGTCGCTAAGAAGATAGAAGAGGAAGCGTCCGGAACGCTTTCAACATCTGTCCCCTAGTAGGTGTCGCTGGTTTGTATGCTGGTGCCGCCTTAGTGGATTTATGAGGGAAAGCATTTGATGCCGAGTGCGGTGAAATGTTTATTCTCATGACAACAGAGAATCTCCCGGCCCGAGATCAGTGTCCGAAAGTGCATGCCTGACATTTCGACCCCCTCCATTGAGGCCGCGTACAACGCGTCTTTTTCAGATTGGGCTAGTTGAGCGTTGCGATCGATCTTGGTCGATAAGATATGACGGAAGATAAGTGAGACATGACTGGAAAGTTTTTCCGTTTTCGGAATCAATCAGCCTCGTTGTGGCGGGAATCTGGTTTAGAGACGAATCTACTCCCAGCATCGTATCTCACGAAGACGATGTGAACAGTGCGCGTGAAGGAAGGAAAAGACCCGCCAAACTCTGTTGCTGTGGCGCTGTCACCGTCGTTGAAGCAGCGGTTGTCCTGAGCATACGTTGTGGCCCATTTCCCATAGTGTGCGTGAACCAGCCCAGTGTGTGAATTCTCCTCAGTTTGATATGTCTTGTGGTTTATACACGAGCCCCTCTCGCCCATCTTGAAGTATCCCATCGGCTGCTAGTGGATTGCACTCCGCATGACAGGGGGCCGCGACGAGTCACAAAAGACAAGTAGTTTTAGCACATATTGTAGTTGATCAAATTGAAACGAAATTGGGCATCCTAGGTACTATGGTCCACTGGTCGTCGATTGGATGTAAGCTCGAGCATTACCCAGAACGCCATGCCAAAACTTCAACCTCCTCGCGGTCATCTCTTTGGACAGACATCTGGATGAAACCGCGAAGACTGCGCAACTAACAAAGTTACATCGATCAAGTGCAGCACCGAAATATACGGCACTAGAGGTGAGAACAACAGGTCAATGTACTTGGCAGAATGATACTTGGAGAGCAGCGTCGCGAGCCCATCATCATATCCTTATCCATCCATGGTACCTGTCCACAAACCCTCCTCCATACCCACCCCGCTGCTCTGCCATCCCGCGAACTGCCCCATCCATCTGTGATACACCGCCATCCCTTAACCTCTCATGTGCAGCATGTTCCCAATGCCCGGCCGGATAATACGGCTTCACCCTCGGAGCTGCTCCCCGGCGACGACTGGCCACCGTCGAGGACGTCACGGGCACGGCCGCGGGACGGCTCCATCTGTCATCGACATCGTACGTGTAGCTCTGTCGCGAGGGTAGAACGAGGCGGAAACAGCAGCAACTGCATTCCCCCATGACCAAAACCCTCTCTGCGGCGTTTTGAAGATTTTCAGAAGTAGGTAAACTATCGCAGACCCAAGGACCAACTCACTCCTCTTCTAACTTTGACCGAAAAAATCACCATGTCGGCATAAAGCTTTCTTCTAAAATATACTACTCGTCTATTAAATACGTTTTCCGACAGCAATGTCGGCGGAACCCCCCTGCCCCCTGATTCATAACCCTCTCCCCCCATGACCAGATACGCGAATATGCACGTTTCTTATTCCAACCCAACTGCATCAAATCACCCACTCTTCCTTACAAGGTCGCCGTTGAAAAGAAACAACTCGTATCAGCTCTAATACCTGTCGCTGGGCAACCTCAATCCCTTGCACATGCACGCACACATTCTGCGTAAGGTATCCTCGCAGCCCCGGCCACAGCATCGAAAGACTCGATCAAAGATTCTGTACCATCTCGCGAGGAGTGCAAATACCTACCTTGAAAACAAAACCACAAAAAACAATTGGTGCCTGAAATGGGCAACCAACCGCCTTGAAGTCCTCAGCTTAGACGAAAATCGCACTCGCTCGCCGCGAACCCCCCCGGCGCAGATCCCGCGCCCGAAAGCGGGGGGATCGCCAGCCAGGGTTGACAGACAGCTGGAGGTGTGGATGCCTCGCGCCCCCGGAGCACCCCGCTTTTGGTGTTGGTCGGTTGTCTGCATCCGGGCCGTCGAGATGCGGCAAAGGCCCCACCAAGCCCTGCTGTGCTGTGCGTGTGTGCGAACCCGACGGATTCGCCGATCGCCTACTTCAGGCTTAGAGGAACCGGTGAGGTGGGTTGGCGTCATCAATCGATCATTCATCTCGATCAATCAATCGAGGGGTAGGCAAGTAAGCAATCACATCATGTCTTTCAGCGAAGGCGGCCGAAGGCCAAAAAGCGACTTTTTTTGTGCCAAAGCACGTGGTATCAAATTTGAACTGGGTATGCCTATGCTGATGTGGATGATAATAATACAGATACAAAATGGTACGCTGGATATCGTGCCAGCTCTGGTTGCTGTGTGATGCGTCTGAACGCCTGTTCCTGTGTCCGTCCTGTTCCTTTTTCCGTAAAGCCTGTTCCGTGGTTTATGCAGCAATTGCCCTGCGTTGGGTGATACGATGTCCCCAGTCGCGAATCTTCCTAACAAAACTCCTCTTCAAAACAATGGGTTCAGCTGTCTTCTTGAGACCGTCCAGGTCATCTGCCTCCGTCGCATTGTCCGCCGTGACTGATTCACCTCCAATCTTCGTTTGCCGCCTGTGCATAAATGCGGCCCCCGATGAGAATGTCCTCTTAGGCATAACAGGCGCCAGCTGGGCCATGACCTGCTGCTGCGCCAAGGGCGGCGAGCTGGGCCGGCATAGTTCCGAAGACATGATGGGGAACGTTGATGCTCGCGCTCGCTCGCTGTTGCTCATGGTACGCGAGTGGACAGGACGAGTGTTTGTCGTGCTGTTACCCGACGCTGCCGCCCAGCCTTGGCCGTGGCGCAACGATACCCAGACAGAGGTAATGGTGATGAGGACTCTGGTGGCTTCGTCAACGGGATGCGTCTCCCTCTCGGCGCTCGACAGCGCTGACTGAGGCGATTGCGATGGCTCGTTGTCGCCGCTCATGTCCATGCTGAAGGGACGGGTAGGGGGGTAGCGACCAGCAGACTGCGAGACGGTCGTGTAGCTGTCAAGGATTTCGAGGTTGGCAGGAGTCAATGTCGCCATCACCGGGTGTCTTCGCAGTTGGGGGTCAAGGACACTAAAAGTGAACTTGTAGTCGGTTGACGCCGCGGGCGCCGTCGTCGCGGCGGCACATGTCGCCGTGGAAAGCGGCCTTGCGGGTCTCTTGGCCCATCGAGCTGTAGTCGTTTGGCCGGTCTCGTCGACATGAACAAAGTCGTAGGAACCGTTGCTAGTAGGAATAGCCGTCCACACCGCACCGTCGCTCAAGACAATCTCCGCCTGGCCGGCAGCGGAATCCCTCCGCTCGCCTTCCCTGCGGTCGTTCAGCGGTGTGATGACGGCAACCAAGTCGCGCTTGTCGAGGTCCTTCTCGTCTCCGTCCGAATCGTCACCCGGTGTGTCGTAGTCCTCGCTCTTCGCTAGAATGAGACCATTCATGCCCAGCTGGCCCTTTACTCTAAACATTTTAGGAAATTGCCGAGCGAGACGAGGGACCATAAAGGTTCCGGCAATCGTACTCGAAGGAAGGACATCGATCGCAGGCATCGGCCGTTTGTCGCTCGAGAGTTGCTGCAACTGGAGCAGGAGTCGAGGCCGTAGGTGCACGAAGCGACGCTGCTTTGTGCGAAGCTTCGGCGGGGGGTAGGCCAGGAGGTAGTTGGTGCCTTGTCGCGCAGCTCGGCGCGACCTCTTCGACCGTTTGACAGTGCTGCTGTCACTGACCTCTGATACCAAGCTGCCCTCGTCTTCGCTGACGTTGTCCAAGCTGACCTGCGATTCCTCGCCTACGACCGTAGGCTGCTCCTCGAAACGTACTGATAGGTCCTTGCGCGGGAAATAGTCCGATGCAGGTCGATTCCTGCGCACGCTGGGGCGAGGTGCTGGCGCGGGGTTCTGGAGTGACAGGCGGCGGTTAGGTCGAGCTGTGAGGCTGTCGGCATCGTCGTTGGAGATGGACGTACGCGGCAGAGGGGATGCACCAAGCGACGACCGGAGGAGAATCCGTCGTCGCGCAGGCTGAGGGGCGTTTGTGGGTTTGTTGGAGTATTCGTGCCCATGCAGGCTGGCGCCCGAATGGAGGAACATGGTGATTGCTAACTCGAACTGGTTGTAATCGGTGTTGAACTCATGGAATCAATACGTGTAGAAAAACCGACTCGTGGAGCTTGAAAATGCTGCAGCTTTAGTATGTTCCCCGCGTTTCCCCAGTCGAATTACAGCGTCGCATCGACGGAGCGGCGCAGACTGTTCTCTTTTGAGGGTGTAGGGATGCTGGATCGGAAGTTCGTATGAATCGGGCGAGCTCTCCACTTGCCAGGTGGGCGGGAGGGGTGATGCAGCTCGCTTGTGCTCAAGGGGCCGGATTTGCGTCAAAGTGGTTTAATACCGCAGTTGAGCACCTTTGATGAAGTGTGCCTGACGTCTGATCGATCGCTGGGATTCAAACAAATGGTCGACACGACGACAGAACGAACGGTTCCGGCAGAGGCGTTGCCAGAGAACAAAGGAAGATGATGAAAAGGGGGGTGGTGAGACGGGATGTCTCTGGGTTTTAGCTGGAAATGAGCGTCGCCCTACAAGTAAGTAGTGGACTAGTACTAGGTCAGCCCAAAGAACCCTTCTCCGTTGCGGCTCAGCGAAGCTGTACTTTAGAGATATTAAGATGAGGAGGGAGGAATGATGGGCTTTAATGGGCTTGACAGGCTTGACTTCCAAGCGGTCAGCGGCACCAAGACCCAGTATTTGGGCGTCCGAGGGCGCGGGATGGGCTGAGCTGAGATGATGAGAGTTGAGGACAAAATAGAGAATGGCGTACCGGAAGCCGATGGAATAGCGGACTGGGCCCAATGGGATGAGAGCCCGGTATGGCGGGTTCTTGAGGTGCCGGGGAGAAGAAGCGGTGTTGGATCCGTATGCAGCAGATGCGTGGCAGATGTAGATGCCTGGTCGAGCTGGATCGAACAGGCCGGGGATTCTTCACCGCAACGAGTGTGACGATGTTTGTTTGAAGGTGTACCGGGCGATATCAGCAGTAGACGTGGTCTTTCGGTGTGATTTGGTCGTAATGAGGACGTAAAGCGCAGGTGAGTGTGGCCTTGATCGGCTGGCTAGCAGTAGAGTCGGAGAGTTGGAAAGGTGAAGGTGGGAAAGAGTGGTTGAAAAGAGGTGGCCGCCAGGGTCCAGATAGATGTAAGTAGAGAACGAATTGCAAATGCAAGGGTACCGGCAGGCGTAAGGTAAGGTACGTCTGGTTGAGCAGCCGTCGGGGTCGGGGTCAGTGGGCTGTCAGATGTATCCGCAAGGAAGGACTTGCACTTGAAGTGAAGTCACACACACAGAAGCTTTCAGTCGGTTGTTTGATGTGGGTTGAGCTGATGGAGGGACGGAGCCGGAAGGGAAAGGAAATAAGGACGGTGGAGGGCCCCTCTTCTTTTTTCTTCCTTCTTTTCTTCTGCTGATGTGCTTTCTGCCAACTCCGGCAGCCGAACTGCAGAGACCCAGGTGCTGGAACAGTGGAAAAGAGTTTGTGTGCCGTCAGGGTGAGAGGGATTCCCTGTCCTTTTTTTGGGATTCGGAGAGCAGCAGACGGGAAGCAATGGTCGCCGTTCGGTACGTACTGGGTGTGCTGTGCTTGGCTGGTCCCAGTAGCGTCGGTACGCGTGGCGTTGTGGTGGTGTTGTACTTGTACTTGTTTCGTTTCTTTTGGTGCAAGAAGGTAAAGAAAGTTGAGCTTGCCGCCTCTGGGGCAGAAACAGGGCGAACCAGTCTGCCAAAGAAGAGAGAGCGAGAGATGAAGAGAGAAGAGGTTGTTTGCGTGAGACGACGATGCGAGGGGTGAAGAAGAGAAGGAAGAGAATGTGAGCGAGCGAAAGAGAGAGGGAGAGAGAAATGCGGAAGAGGGGTACGTAATATTTGGTGCGTCATGGGCGACAAGCCAGGTACCTTGCCTTTTCGAGGAGAACCACGACAATGAAGAAGACGACCACGACGACTGCCAGCGGGGAAAGAAGGGAAGGGAGGGGGCCACGGGGGGCCTGCTGAGGGGGCGGTGGGCAGTGGACACTGGGCTGGATGGCGGTGACGGAAGGTGAGGTGCGCTTTTGGGGGCAAGACCCGGGCGACTGGGCGCTGCAGCCTGCTGCCGCTGCTGCTGGTTATGTCGTGCTATGCTGTGCTGTTGTGCTGTGCTTGTGTGTTGCGCGTGCAAAGTACCTTGCCTCCCCTACGGTACGGGTGTCCCCCTCCGTCTGGGTGTCTGTCGTGGAGCCTGTCAGTGCTAAAGCTGCGTCTGTCACCTGCGTTGCGGTGGGCAGCGAGGTAATTACCAAGTACCTCCACCAAGAAAGGCCTCTCTCCCTCGGTGCAGGCGACAAGCCTGGCAGTAAGGGGCTGAGGAGTACGTACTGCAGACAATGTGAAGCGGTACGTATCCACCTCCTCAAACCGGAAACCAAGGGGAAGGATTGTGGAAGCGCACGGGGGGCTGTGGATGCTCAACCTCAAGCAGGTGGGCTTATTGCAGGCTTGCCTTGCCGGCAGGGCGGAGAGGAATGCTCACAATTTCTCAGAAGCCAAGCTGTTTGGTGGCTGCTTCTCTACCTGAGAGAAGCTCCCTTCAGGTAGAGGCGGGCAGTCTAATCTGCACCCGTGGTGCGAACCGCATAGTGCCCATCCAAGGCGTTCGTTCGTGCAGGCGCCAGTTCCAAGCCATGAATACGCTCATTCCCACTTGTAAGCCGGGAGGTGCGCTAGGCCATCTTTTTTAGCTGCCTCGTCTTTTTCGTCTCCGCCATTTAGCGCACATCGGTCGGATTTGAGACTGTCTTGCCGTGGCCTGCCTGGCCGTTTGACTCCTCGGCATCCGCGACTGCCATTGCGATGCTCTGCTATCGTGGCCTGGTCTGGCCCTCTCTCGTAGAATGCGCCTGCGTGTGGTATTACTCAACTCCCGTTTGTGCCGTCCGTTGTGTCGAGAGTTGTGTGCACCTCATGCCGCAGCACTTCTTTTCTCAGTTGCTGCACAGAGTCCACAACTCTCTTCGCAACTCAAAAAAATGAAGGAAAAAAATGACATCGACCAGGCACCGCTGCTTGCCTCCACTTCGTCTCTGTGTCGGCTGCTCGGCGAACTGCGAGTCCCCAGATCAGACGGACGGGGGGGTCACAGGCCAGACTCCAGCAAACCAGCCTCTTGTCCTCTCTCCTCCTGGCTCATGTGGAAGACAGTTCGTTTCCGCTTCCGCCTTTGCGAGCGTTGTAAGAAAACAAACCAGCTGGTTTGGATGACAATGTTTGGGCCACGCAGACACGACAGCCAGCTCGTCGCCGCTGGTGGTGTCCCCAGGTTTCTTCTGATCCCCGCGACCATTCTCAGTTTACTTCTGTTGCCCCAGTAAAACACGGCTGCCGAGAGGAAGGTGCCCGGCGAATCGAAAACGCCCTCTCAATCTTCAGATCGTCTTGTTTCTCATCTCGTCCACCTGGGTATGACCATGGAAGCTTGCTGCTAATTCGAGACTTTGGACTTGGAGCTGCGCGTCCCCTCTGGTTGTCGAGGCGGAAGGGATATCCCGCATGCAGCTACTGCGGGGCTGCGTGCTCGCAAGCTCGCCAGCAGGGAATGGCCTTGAGCTGCACCGGTGCCATTCGTTGCAAAAACAACACGGCTATCGTGGGCCGATTTTGTTCCCAAATCCGGACGTCTTGGTTTGTGTATTCTCATATCGGTTGTCGTCAGTACCCATCGTCGCCAGTTGGACAGACAGGCCACTTGGACGACCCTGACAGCATGCCAGACCACCCAGGAATCCAGGCAGCGGGTGTCAGTCAGATGCTCAGACCATAAACCGGATCACTGGAGCCCGTCACTACGACCTGCCGTCCGCGAAAAAAAGTAGCCAATGGACGCTTGGGGCCAGGTTTGCCACCCCGATCGGACACTACCAGCGAAATACAATACAATCCCTGAAAGTTTGTTAGCGTGGTACCTCGTTGAAAGACTGTCTCTCTTTAGTGCCTACTCCAGCCCGTAGGAAATATTCTTCTGTCTTAAAAATCACGAGGCGATTCTGGTAGAGGGTGTAACAAACTTTCAGGGATCGTATTGTACACACTCGGGCTGCAGCTCGCGTGGTCGCTGTAGTGTGGTGGGTTCGTACTCGGATTGGGCAGCGGGTAGCTCGGGACCCCCTTGCAAACCTCCAGACTGGTAGCGCACAAGCCACCACCCGTCGAGTAGCGTACGGAAATCCTTCTTGAACAGATGCCAGCCGCTGGGCGTCTCAAGTCGCCAGTGCCAGAGTTTTGCAATGTTCTTGGAGCTGGAGCTGGCTGACGTGCATTTGCACACCGGCAACTTGGGAATACCCTATGGCTCCGCTCCGTACTAAGCAGCTCAATGCTGCGTTGTGCTTGTAGTAGGAACGGTCTCTGCAGGCTGCTTGTCGTCGTGGCTGACGCTGGCCTGGTGGCTTGTCTACCTTAGTCGACTTTGAGATTGGCAGGCCTATGATGCACCGGCAACACCACTTCGTTTGTTGATGGTGTTTAGCGACGTACGCTGTACTTCCACGTACGGTGACAAGCCCGATCATGGGCGGGTGGTTGTCCTTCCAGCCAGACTCGACGTGTGAGACGTCTCGAACGGATAACCTCGTTAGATCAGACCGCCCACTGATAGGCGTCCGCACCTAATGCGGCTGGCAAAGCCAAAAAGAACCCGAGGATTTAGAGTGCTCTGCTAGGCGTGACACGTCGCTGGGCCCACGGTTGTTGGCAGCCAGAGAACTGAGTTCACTGACATGTGGAAGGCTATTGTTTCTCTGGCTCAGGCGCTTGTTTCGTTCGACCTGCAGTTGATAATGGCAATGCCAATCTTGCCTGACTGCTGATGTGGTCGCAGACGCGCAGTAGTCGCTCATAGTCTAAAACAGGATAACAGTTGCGATGTCCAATTGCAGACTCTGTTACACCAGCCCAACAGACCAGACGGTCTAGACTTGTGGTCCTGTTAAATCTCAGCCGCGATGTGCCCGTGCTGTTGCGATACGGTGGAGAGCAGGACGCGAGCCTAGGCACACTAGGGCCTGTCAACGGCGGAGACAGCAAGCTGACCTATTGAACAAGACGAAAGCCCCAAAGCATGTCTCAAGGTATCCGTAGCGAACAACGCACCACCAACAAGGCCCATTTGGCTGAGAATTAACAGCAGATGTGCAGCGAACGCGCGCCGTCTCGCACTCGGCTTCCCGAGATTGGCGGGGGTGTTTTCAGTCGAGGGAGGACTTGTTGGTTAGAGCTGCGATGCGACCTCACCACCTGCGTCTCGAATCTCTCGATCGTCCAGTAGGCGGGCGAGAAAGCTAGACAGGCGTTGATATGCAACGGCGGTGAAGTCAGGGCAGGTACGTATTGTCTCTGTTCTTTGCGGTAGTCTTTGCCTAGACGGCTGTCAGTTCGCGATTGGCGAGATAGAGGCCGAATCGGATAAGAAAGCCTCGTCAGCGCAAAGACAGGCTAAGGAGCAAAAGGTGATGATGTTCATCGAAATCGCGATGGAGGGTGTTCAGCCCAACCCGACGAGGGATTGGGAGACGGCATCGGTACCCTCACGGCCGCCAATATTCTTGGCTGCCGGTTCCCGCAGGCAGATCGAGCAAAGAAGGACGGTGATTCTGCCCGAAACCGTCACTTGGGTCATTGGATCAGCGCCCTTGGCAAAGAGAGGCAGACGGTGACACGGGCTGATCTCTTGTCTCGTGCGGTAAGCTCGCAGCCGAGAGCCTCTCTATTCGGGGACTTCAGGGTCAGGCACACCACAGCACACAGACGAGTGCTCGCCGAAAGCCAGTGCCTCGCAGCGAGGCGAGCAAAATAAGCTTGGGCGCGTCGGAAGAAGTCGAAGTCAAGACGGGCCAGCCAATACGATGGGCGGGTAGGTGGCCGGGGTGCCGAACAGGCACATGGACGAGGGGTCTCTGGTCGTCCGGTGACGCTTGTTGGCGGCGAGGGTCTCGTCGTTGTCTGCCCGGAGGCGAAGCTTAAACGGAGAGGAGACTTGACATGTCTCCTGCTCGTCTCAGAATGGTTTTTGTCGGTAACCAGGTGCCAGGCGAGCGGGTGGACGATGAGATTGGGTTCCACGTAGCTTGGTGTGGCTCGTCGAGGGTATCGTGGGTCAATCTGACCTAGTCGTAGGGCGAAGAGCGAAAAAGGTCGGACGGTGCAGCACCTCAGGCCGTTTTCGATGGGAGGGTTCGATGGTTCGCTGGGCCGCGAGCAGCCGGGGAGCCATGTGAAACGGAAACAAAATGATTTGTTGCAGGCGAGTAGAAGGTTTGTTTCCAGCTGGGAGCAGCTGGGATGGATGATGATGAACTTGGGTTGTTAGAGGACAGGCCTCGACGCCTCGACGCCTCGACCACTGTTCATGTCGCCGTCGTATTTCGTACCCGTCTTGCCGTCGTACCTGCCCTCCATTACTGCGGTACGGATGTAGTAGGTGGGTGATTCGGAAGGTGCCTTCCGATGAGAGGCTGCGAACACCCGTCCATGTTGCGAGTGCAAGTGCAAGTGCAACTGCCTGCAATGGGAGTGCAGATGCAGGTGCGACCTCGGTCTCCACTTACTTGGTGGGATACCTTACCTTAGGTACCTTACCTTAGGTGAGGTGAGCCAAGTCAAGTCAAACAGGGAAGGCAGCAGCGGCGGCGGGGAAGCAAGTGCCTGTTCGGTGAACGCCGTAGCAGACGGGGGAAAGAGCAGGATGTCGGCGTGCACCAGCTTTCCGCCCCGACGCCGTTGCTGGCAGGATCGGAGCCGACTTTCCTTCCTCGACGGATTTTCACGACTGCCTCCCGAATGCACCTTCGAATGCACCTTCCTGTGCCCGATACCCGAGATAAGTACCTCACGTGATGCACCTCACTGCATGGTACCCAATGGAAGGTGGACTCAACTAAGGCAGGCAAGGTCACAGTCGCTCGCTCGTGTCTAATGCGCTTCTGATCACATCACATCTCACTCTCCATTCTTGCCAATTGCCAATCGTACCTGCACATGCTTCACCCTCCCGTCATCCATCGGGCACTCCTAAATGACAGGAGCGACATGGGAATCTGTCTAGGCCGCCCTCCAACTGCACTGGGACTGAATGTGAACCCACCACCAACCACTCCTCCTCTCCACTTTGTTGATCAAGTCACAGTGTCTGTCCATCCCGCCAACTGCAGCACACGGCGGATCTCCCGGGAGTTAAGGTACTTTACATAGTACACTGACTCTATGGATACATTGTGTGAGTGGCTTACCGTTTGCTGACCTTGAATTCTAGAGTGGCGGCTCACCTGCATCCCTGGCAGGATGGCTTGTCCTTTCTGTTGGGGGCTTCCCGGCATGTCATTTCCTCCTTGAGGCGCATCATGGGATACCAACATTAAGCATCATGGTCAGCACAAAAGTTGTTCACGTCTTCTGATGCAGTCCATTCAGCCTCACTGCCGATGCCCCGTTTCCCCGACCCATGCTGTTGGATGCGGCTGTGCTTTTTGCATCGACGTCTCTAATGAAAGTCTCCTTCCGTCAACCTCCAATCAGGTCACTGGAATGACATGGACGACATGCTCATTTTCGACGCTCGCCGTTCAGGGGCGCGGGGCGGCAAATTCAGGGGAAAGACCTCCTGTAGCAGCCCCTCGATGTCCAGGTCCTCCACTCGCTCGCCAGCCCTCAAGATGACGGGAGCTGGCCCTAAACTGGCCATCGAGCCCTGCCAGTGGACCATGGGCCCCCGTGAATGTCTAAGGTACGGATAGCCAGACTTCGCCACAGGGGGACGCAGGCCCTATCGCGATCGCAGGCAAAGCAGGTCCGTGGGAGATGAGGAATGAGACGGTCCAGGAGGTTTGAGGAGGATCTGCTCAATGCTCGAGGCTGGAATTGAGGAGTCGCTAATTACCATCCCAGTCTAGACACTAGACAGCGGCGAGGTGCCCCTGACCCGACTCCACTCGATGCCCGTGGAGCGCTTCACCGTCCCGTCTGGAATCCACAATCTGCGGCTCTTTGAACCAAAACGAACGCTTGGAACGCTTCCAGAAAATTCAGAGGGCTGAGGAAAAAATAGCAAGAAAATATCTCAGCCCACAGTGACATCCGCAGTAACATCAGATCGACCCGCTTCTGGAATCCTTACTCTGTCAGAATAGGGACACTACCAACCCCGAAGTCCGGCGCGACAACCCATCCGACCCAGAGAATATTAGTGTATGCGGAACACCCAAAAAAAAAAACCCCAAAACGACAATGGACAAAATTATTGGACAAAATGTCGGAGCGGATTCTTGCATTGCCCCGTGCGCCACTGGCTGCCGCCCAACTGGCAACTGGCCAGGTGGCACCGCGTGTCCGGCACGGCGCGGCACACGACCGACTCGCGGACAAGGAATTGAACCTCACACTGCAGCTCAAGCTCAAGCCCGCAGCTCTATTCGACTCTAAGCTCATTGCAGCGGCATCGAACCACGCGCGGGACTCAACCCAGCAATCAAACCTTGATTCTCCTCCTACCCGCCGCCGAACTCCCGTCTCCAGCGAGGGCTGCTCGAGCCTCGGCCGGTGACATCCCCCAGCGATTCACCGAGCGCATCCGGTCTCCGTCTCGGCACACCCACCCATCGCTGCCATCACCACCACGGCCTCCGACGTCATTCAGTCATGCTCGCCCGCCATGCCTCTCACCCGCGCCAGACTCTGATCGCCGCGTTCCTGGCCTGGAAGGGTCTGCTGCTGGCCATTGCCGTCGGCAGTGCCGTTGCCCCGTCGTATGACACCTCCACGACCTTAATGCTCAATCGCAGCGAGTCCGGCCTGTCGCTCGTCACTCGCCTCACCCGCTGGGATGCCATCTACTTCACCCAATCCGCCAAGAGAGGCTACGTCTACGAGCAGGAGTGGGCTTTCAACGCCGTCCTGCCCTACCTGGCGTCTACCCTCGCCGGTGCTGCCCGCCGCCTCGGTCTCGACGATGATGGCAGCGGCTCCCTGGAAGCCGCCTTTGGCATCGCGACCTCTCACGTCACGCATCTCCTTGCCGTCCTAACGCTGTACTCTCTGACCCTCCGTTTGTTCAACCGCAAGCCTCTCGCCTTTCTCTCAGCACTTCTCCACATCCTCTCGCCAGCAGGTCTCTTCCTCTCAGCGCCCTACGCCGAGGCCCCATTCGCCTTTCTTACGTTCTTGGGCTATGACATCCTCGCCTCGGCCTCCGCGCAGAACCGCGGCTCCCTCCTTTGGTCAGCAGCGCAAATTTCCGCAGGCGCCGTCTTCGGCCTGGCCACGGCGTGCCGCTCCAACGGGCTCCTCAACGGCATCCCCTTCGCAGCCGAGTGCCTCACCATCGTGCATGCCCTGCTCACCAGCCCTATCACACCTGCAAGCGTCACCGCCTCCCTGGCGGCTCTGTTGGCGCCTGGCTTCGGAGGGGCCCTTGTGGCGATGGGCTCTGTCGTCCCGCAGTACCTGGCCTGGGTAAGGTACTGTTCCGGCGCATCCGAGGCGCGCGCATGGTGCGGGCGGACCGTGCCCGGCATCTACTCGTTTGTACAGGAACACTACTGGTATGTATCCGCTCTCGTCGTTCCATCAGCCCTATCTGCGAACCCTTGATTCCCTTTTTTGCCTGCAATGGTTGAGGTACCCGTTCGGTACCTGCGGAGATTTACGGGTTGGGTCGAGTGTCTTTGACATCGGTGAAAAAGTTTCGCTAATCACCGACATTTCGCTAGGGGCGTTGGGTTCCTCCGCTACTGGACCCCAGGCAACATTCCGCTGTTTGCCTTGGCCGCGCCGGTGTTGGGTTTGCTGATCGTGTCGGGGTTGGATGTGCTCCAGAGGCCTTCGGGGTTGGGCCGGAGTCCGACGGCGGAGAAGGGCGGGACGGCGGGCAAGCGTCAGAGTCAGAGTCAGAGTCAGGCTGCAATGACTGGTGGCGCGATGTCGATGCTGGGCACGAGGGAGATTGTGGTGCTCTCGCTGGCGGCGTCCCAGATCCTGCTGGCAGTCTTGGCGATCACGATGTACCATGTCCAGATCATCACACGGATCGCTTCGGGATATGCCGTCTGGTACTGGTGGATTGCGGACTGCCTGCTGGACAGCCGCAAGACTGCCCTGGGCCGCAAGGTTGTGACTTTTTTCGTCATGTATGGCACCATACAAGGGGCCCTGTTTGCTTCGTTCTTGCCGCCTGCGTGAGGTAGATTGATACCCTGGTCGTTCAATAGAGTTTTGATAGTCCCATGATTTGATATCAGATGTCGTCCAGCGGGCGATATGAGATGGCAAGTTTGCAAGCGGAGTTTTGTGAGTGACAGCATTCTTCGGCAAGTCTGGAAAGATATCAAAAAAAGTCCTGGCGGCGGCGGCGGCGGCGGGATGTCCTTGGCCTTGGCTTGGCATTGAAGGGTCTTGAGGACGGGATAAGGTTTTTTGGGGCATGAGTGTAGTCCAAGCTAGGGGTCCCTCTCGGCATGATGTATGATGTCAACGCTTTGTGTGCGCGGGATTGTGAGCTGTCACGTTCATGCCAAGAAAGCATGGTTGGGATGTTGGGTTGCGGCGACTGCGTGGTTTCTCTAGTGTGATGGCGGTTGCTTATTCATCCCTCGAGGATGGAGAGGGCGCTGAGTGGGTGGATGATTGGAGGTCATGGGATGGAGGATGAGTGTGCAGTGTGTCAGCCATGCAATGGAAGATTCTCAGAGATTCCTCGTTTGACGTCCTGCTAGGGATTCGTTCCAGAAGTTCTGGTGTCTCTGAGCCGTCTCTTGAGCTGTGTGGAATACCCAAAGCAGGGGGTGTGGGTTGTGTGTACCTGGCATGGCACGCAAGCGAGGGCTCGCGATAACACCGTCAAGAATAGAATGACCATGCGAATGATAGGATAAGACTCTAAACGCTTGGCATATTTTTAAAGTAATGATGTGGCGTCATAAGCCGTGGTTATTGATCTACGTTCTCCAAGAAAGTTGTATCTTGCCTTGGTAGTTGTGTTTGGTCAGAGTATCAGCCAGACACAATGTGTGTGCGAAGCAGTATCAGATAGTCAAATCCAGCATCTTCCTATCCCTAAGCCAAAAGTTTACAGCGATAAACTATTTCGGCTTCAACAGCCTCTTATGGACTATGATGGCTTCCATTCCCGATACAATATGGATACCCGTTTTCGAGGATTATTGTCTGAAGTCATTCCACAATTGGACGTCCTAGCTTCTTCAAGCCAGGAACCACATGACACGAAAATAGTCGAGGCTATAAAAGGGCTTCTGTGCATATGCTGCATATGAGCCAGTTGCGCGTGCGACTGACAGTCCGCGACGGCTTCGTGTAAAGATCTTGAATTGAGGAAATCCCCACTGTCTGAATCTCCCTCATCAAATTCTAACGCTTTTTAGCCAAACCCTCTAAGGTCATCCAAGTCTCCGTGAAAATTCTAGACACATTGTTCGTAACAACTAGGACCACGTCGTCGCAACTGTCGTCGTTTGTTGGCCATCCTGTTGGATTAATGCCCTCGACGTCCGCGGCGAGCCTGTACAATGTCGTACTGTATTAAACGTATACAAACGTCGCATACCCAGTGGGGGACTTGGCCTTTTGTCCTGAGATGAAGAACATTGTACTCATCGTCTCCTGAAAGCGGATGCATTATGCCAATTGAGTGGAAAGTGTACAATGTGTGCTTGTAAGCTAAAGCGAAGGCAGTCTGTGATGCTTTTGGCAGCACGTTCCGGATGTGATTCGAGATCTCCCACAGCATATTATTTATGACCGGATGGTGGAACAGAATGTCTTGTCAGGCTTCCCTGTCACATAGCTGATAATGTAATGTCCGTTACAGCAGCCAATGGATTTATAGACACAATTAATGGGCACAACTGTGATTGAACAGATTGCTCATGTATGAGTTAGAGGCGAGGAAGAGGATGCGTTCAAATATGGCTCTTACTTCAAAGCTGGTATACAGGGAAAAGTAAATAGCTTTATGGAATACCTTGGCGGATGAAAAGTGACATTTCTAAAGAGACTCAGTTAGGATTGATACGACGTATGCAGGAACCTTAGAGATTGAATACTCGAGATTCAGGGAGTTGCTATGGGCAACAATCTCCCGGTTCCTTAGTAACTTCAGCAACCGCCGATACAGAGCGTCCTTCGAGTCTCAACGGTGCCATATGCTTCATCTCTTCATGTGTGATTTGCGAGCGACCTCCAGGTGAGAACCAGGGAAGTGCTCCGAACAGGCAAGGGATCAACTAACTGAAAAGAATGACAATGTCAATCCAAAGCGATGTGACGATAGGTTCTAGAGATAAGATAACACAGTGTTCTGAGGAGTGGTTCTTCTGGTTTCAACACGATAATCAAAACTCTTCAATATACCACATAATCTCACACCACGTGTCTGCTTCCCCAGGCTCTCACTAAGGGTTACTTCTGGAAACGAAGGTTTAGCTGAACTAGTTCATCACAGTAACGGTTATATATATAGACGATGTGACTTGTTGCTTGAGTAGAGGCTCAACGAAGGGCGTTTGATAATAGTTGAACCATGCGTTACTAACAGCTTACCAGACGAGAGATTTCCAGCAATCTACTTCCTAGGTGTTCTGTAAGAAGTCTGGTCGTGATGAAAGTCACAGTCTGTGGCACAGGAACAAAACCACGTTCCTCCTGCACAAGAACCACGCTGTACTGACTACTGAGATGACCCAGGATCAGGCTGATCGTCATATGGAAGACCGGTAGTAGGTACCCAAGACGTGGGATCTCTGTCAACTCATCTACGAGCGGATCTTTTGAACCATGGAGGTCATATGTAGCGGACACACACTGCGTCTTGAGCACGGAAGAGCTGCCTTCTAGACATATCTGGAAGCAGATCCAAGTTGTCGAGAAGATAATGACTACGGACGGCCTTGAGGCACCTTGAGAGGGGCAAGAAATATCAAACGGCATTTATGAATCCCAGGTTAATCGTCCCTTCTCTCTGGCTCAAGTGATACAAGTAGTTTTTGAGTTTCTAAGTCGAACAGGCTGATGTGATAGTGGAGCTGCGTTGAAGGCCCTTGAGCCAGCGGCACCAAAATAGGGGGCCACAAGTCAACGATATGGTGATCTAGTTCCCTGAAGCAATTACTTTTCGATTCTATTTATCAAATTACACAAATGCCTCTCTGAGGCGGGGTATTCTGTCTAAGTCTAAGTCATTACCAGGACGGCAGTTCTCTATCTTACCCACCGTCCATATTACAATTACGAGCTTTTCCCAAGAGGACCGAATCACGACCATAAACAAATCTCAGCTCAGTCGCTGTCTTCGTCGCGACCGGGCCAGACAAGCTTTCTCCGCACCACCGCCCTGGCGCAGCAGAAACCGACAAAGAGCCACACCGCCACTAACAAGATCGTAAAAACCGTCGCCAGCCACAGCAGCCCCTCGCTCCCGAAGGCCTCGCCGATGCGGATGGTTGCCACGGTAAACCCTACATTGGGAAACACGAAGCTCCACCAGCTCAGATGGAAGGAGTGGTCCGGCATGCCGAAGAGGGTGGACAGGCAGGCCGACGAGAAGAACCAGAAGGACAGGCCCCAGAGGAAGACGGCGGTGAAGAGGGCGACGGCGCGGATGGCGAAGGCGACGGTGTTGGGGTTCTCCATCTCGGTGAGGTAGGCGGCGGCGCGCAGGGACGCCGGGACGAGGTCGGCCTCGGCGGCGATGAGGCGCGGGACGTCGGCGGCCATGGAGACGAGGGCGGCGGCGGTGAAGCTGGGCGGCCCGACGGCGATGAACATGCCGGGCCGCTGGACGGGGAGGCCGACGGTCATGAGGCGGGAGAGGTAGGTGGCGTACATGAAGGCGGAGACGAGGAAGCCGAGACCCTGGGCGGCGAGGCCGGCGCCGAGCATGGCGGCGGCGTGGGCGGGGGGCTGGGAGCGGCACATGAAGCCGGCGAGGGTGCCGGTGAGCATGACGGGGAAGATGGGGAGGATCCAGGCCGGGGTCATGCTGTCGAGGGAGAGGCGGCGGCGGCCGGTGAAGAGGAGGTGGTACATGCCGACGGAGGCGAAGAAGGTGACGACGATGTAGAGCCAGAAGCAGACGCGGAGGGTGGTGAGGAGCCAGGGCCCGCATTTGGGGACGGCGTAGTGCTGGATGTTGGAGAGGGCGGCGGCGAGGGAGAGGAAGAAGGTGGGGATGAAGAGGGACTCGGAAGGGTGGGTGATTGCCTTTGCGGGGGCCTTGCGGAAGAAGGAGAAGCGGAGGCAGAGGACGAGGGTGATGAGGAAGATGAGGAGGATGTCGAGGAGGAAGACGACGAGGCCGATTGTGTCGAGGCCGGTGAAGCGGTGGGGCGTCTCGGCGAGGAGGAGGGCGATGCCGCCGGTGGACATGCTGGGAGTGGGGGTTAGCTTCGGGGTCGGAATTGGAGCCGGGGTGGGGGCAGGGAGAGGGTGGTCTCACGTTAGTGTGTACCATGCAAATGTGAAGTGGTGGATGCGCTCGCGGAGTGAGACTTTTTCGAGAATGGTGTTTGTGCGGGAGCGGGTGCGCGAGATGGTTGCCATGAGGGCGTTTTGGGGCGGCGCATCGGAGTTGCCTTGGGCCACTGACCTGGTTGAGGTCTTGGACATGTCTGGGATGACTGTCAGTGAGATTTGAGTGGTGAGAGATCTATGGCGACCTACTTGCTTCTTCATCTACAACAGTCATGATGAAGAGATGGAACACATTGGATATGTGTGGGTTCTGTGAGTTTGGGTTGAATGCTGATGAAGCTGGACTGGTGGTTTTGAGAAAAGTGGTGAGGTGAGGTTATCGACGTCACCGCGCTTGCACCAGTTTCGGGATGGGCCCTGTATTTGATGTGGGTTGGGATGGATGAGTCAGCTATCGGGCTGTGGCGCGGAGGTGGGGGTCACGCCAGAAGGCAGGTAATGTAAGGGTGACAGGAAAGGGGGCTCGTATGATTCCGTGCTATATATCGAGGATACGAAGTGGTCTGGGCTGCGGCTGTGGACAGACGGATATTTGTAGGTTGGGTTTTCCTTTTGGGCATGCATGGAAATAGACGGGAATTTGGGCGAGGAGACAGTTACCTTAGATCGGCAGGCCATGGGCTCGGTAGGCCCGATTAAGCCCGGGCCGGAACGGTGTGGCTTCGGCCTCGGCGCCGAGTGGTCGGTCGGGCCCTCGCTTTGAGTGGTTGTTTTGATGAGAGGCTCTAGTTATGACGACCGTAGGTGAGTTTTCGAAGCTGGCAGGTACTGCATGTATTATGCCTGTAGAGCTAGCTGTATGAGGATGATGGTGGCGATGATTGATGGTCTCCCAGTCCAAAACATGGCATTGCGTCGTCATACAAAAGTCGGTCTGATAATTGAATGCGGTTTCCAATTGAGCGTCCGCCCACATGCGATTCTCATCACATGAATTGCAACTGTTTAAAAACAGCGCCGACGATGCGACGATGACTTGCTGCCACCGCTGCTTAAAATTTGGGGAAGACCCGGCACTTGTTCGTGCCATGCTCCAGGTACGATAAAGTACCGGGCGTGCAGGACCCCTTTTTTTTGGACCCTAATTAGTTTTGTTCCATGCGGCGACTTTAGCTTGACGGGAAGGCAAGAATCCTTCCCGGGCGTCATGTGAGGTCTCTTTCGTTTCTTGGGATGGAACTTTCCAGGTGTCGGGTTACAGGCGCAGGCAGATCAGAGACAACGCGGCCTGCACTACCCTCCACCTCAGCACCTCACACCGATCGTGACACTGAAACGCACGGCTTGGGCTGTGGTGGTTGAGGAAGGCAGCAGGCGTGGGTGCGAATCAGTAGTGTCCGCGATGGTGGCTGCGGATGATTGCGTCTTCTGGTGTCCGCCTTCGGCGAGCGGATTGGGAATGGGAATTCGGAACTGGGAACGGGGAAAACGTATTCGTAGGGACTCAAGGAGTGACAAGATGCGAGGAGCATTGACCACATTCAAGGTCCAGGTCCAGGTCCGGGTCCCAGGTTCCATTGTCTGTCTTTCTGTCTGTCTGTCTGCCGGCAGTGTTCGGCCGGCTCCCCGCTCCGAGTCAGTGGGCAGAGAGTGGTCCGGTGAGGACTGACTAATCAGTAGACAATGGCCAGAGAGAACCTGGCTGCTGAGGTGGTCGCAGATGCAGGTTTCAATGTTGATACGGAGGAGGACGATCCATCAAGAGGTGGCTGGAGATGCAGGTAGCCGTGGCGGCGGCGGCAAGTTCTGTTTTGTCGGCAGGTTGCTAAGAGGTGTGGGTTGAGGGTCGAGGGGCTGTTGTCTTCCTGCCTAGTGGCCATGATCGCGTGGGCTGCAAGGTGGTTGGCCCTTGTCGCAACGTGGATGGAAGACAATGCGACGTGTTCTGGCGATCACGGGGCTGTTGAGGGGGAGGTGTTCGTCGGGAAGCGGATGCTGGTGGTTCATGTTCATGCTGTGGGATGTGAGCGGACGGTCAGTCACTCGTACTCATCTGGCGTGTTGGTTGCCTTGTTTCCTCTCTGATGGAACCAGGGGCTTGTTATGGAGGAGACAGCATGGCCTCTGTTGGCAAGTGATGTTTGTCCACGCAGTGATAGGTACCTTAATAAGTATGCTCAGGTCTAGACAGGCCATAACGCCATAGTGTGCTTGATTGCTTGATGAAAGAGAGCTTCATGTCGTTTGCTTGCTGCATGGCACAGTGTTGGTGATGGATGTGATGAGTTGATTCTCCTGCTTCTTCCAGGTGGAGAGCTTCCTACTTGGGTGCATGTTGCAACAAGTAGCGTCCGTGTGTCTGTCTAATAAAAACAAGTGGAAGCAACATGGATATACATGCCGAGGCGGAAGCGTGGGGCGAGTGATGGCACCTGCAATTCTCAGAGTGCGGTGGTGTCTCTGAGGGGAAAGCGCACCCTCCCCAAAGGCAAGGCTGCCAAGAACGCGTACTGGTGGAAGGTGCTGTTCGTCACCACTGCTTCTGCTCCTGCTCCTGCTGCTCTGGGCGGGCTGCTTAAAGTAAGCTTAGCGCGCGCCGTCAGGGCAGGCAGCCGAGAGTGATGTGGATGTGGGCACGAGGTCCCCTCTCTGAATGTACCGTTACTGCAAAAGACTGGTGCAGGATACATCCCGTCATCCTCTGGAGCTCTACCTTAGGTAAGGTAGCCCCCCAAGGTAAGGTAAGGTACCTTGGAGAGGTAGCTGACCTCACTGCTGCTCCGTGTGGCCAGCCCTTCCCAGCAAAGGTGAGGCCCAGGCTGCCCTCTGCTGCATCATCACTCGCGCTGCACTGCACCTCTGTCCCGCCTGCGCCTGCGTGTGTGTGGTGGTTGTGCTGCTGCTGCGTGTGTGTCCTGTCCTCACACTCACAGTATTCCCGTCCCGCCTGCCTTACGTCCATCTTTCCCCGACCACGCCTGGCAGGCAAGGTATTTGACCAAAAGAACACCCGACCTCCAACTTCACATCACCTTTTCTTTTTTTTCCCTCCTCTCCTTCTTTTCGTTGCATCCCCCACCGCCGCCCATTGCCTGCCCCATTTCGAGGCAGAGGGGAACCTGGATTCAACACAATCCATCTTTTCGCCGGTGATTGCATTCCCAATTGACCACCACAGGATTGTCAGCATCTCCTGTCCCATCCTGCCGGTCATCGTCGACTTGCCCCCCGGATCAACGAACGCCCCGCGACCGACGACACCCCGACCGACGCCCCCGGCCAGCTCTTTCCGTCAGTTGGTGTCGAAGCGGGAGCTGGATACATCCTGCCTGCATCTGTGCGACCATAGCCGCTGCTGCCACCAACGCCGTCGCCGTCTGCCATTGCCCCTCCGCTCGGCCCTCCTCCATCATCTGCGTTGCCGTCGTCTCCGCCGCCCGCCGTCCTCCACATCGAGACCATACGGCATCACCATATACAGACATACACGATGGACGAGACACCGGGGCCTCAGCCCTCCAACCACGCTGCTGCTCTGTCAGCTGCTTCCACAGCACACTTCCTGTCGAGCCACTTCGCCTCCGTCGACACCATCTCGCGCTCCAACTCCCCGGGCCCTCCCTACACCAAGACGGACGAGGACGACAAGAAGCGCTACCGTCCGCGCACCTTTAGCTACTTCAACCACCTGCCCTTCCCCGTCGAGAAGGAGGAACAGCGCGATGCCGCGCTCGCTGGCATCCTCAAGCATCTCTATATCGCCATCAAGGCCGAGGACTTCAGCCCAGGCGCACTGCACTGGACCAGAGAGCTGCAAGGATGGCTGAACCTCAAGTTCGAGATGACGAGAGAGCTGCGCTCCACCTTGGCAAAGCTCTACTACCACCTCTGCCTGGCTCCTGGTTTGGATCCCAGCACCGCAGACCGTTTTCTGCGCATGGTCGTAGTCCTCACTAGGTGCGTTCCTCATAGTCTCCGCCATCCCCCTTCGTCCCCCTTCGTTCCCCCCACCATCTCTGTTGCCGTTGTCTCTTTTGCTAACGTTCCGTCTTCACTAGAAAATACCACTACCTCAAGCCCGTAGACGACCTCCTGCTCGACTGGCGCCCGCTGTGGAGGGAAATCAAGGCGCTCGTTCTCCCCTCCGAAGTGGCCTCACATCAAACCAACCGACGTCGATCACAAAAACAGCTGTGGAAGCTATGTTTACACGCTCAGACATACTTCGACCCGAAAGATCGCAAAGAGATGCTCGACGAGTTCTTGCCCTACTTCAGCACATCCGACGTGTCCAACGCATACATCGTTGTCGGTACAATCAACGCCTTGCTGCCAACCGACGCCGCTCCCGAGAACGTCCCTTGCTCCCAGCCGCAGTCCTTCATGCCCACGCTCTTCCACCTGTGGTCGCTGATTGCCCGCTCCAAGAGCTTCGACATCTTCTTCATAGACCTGTACTCGCGCATGGCGAGGGACTTCCTACAGTCAACCCACACTCCCTTCGACGCTCATGGCATCTTTACCCAGGAGCAATCTGAATGGATCTTCACAGCTGTTCTCCGCCTGACAGAGATCCCGGTGGGCCAATCAAACTCCCCATACTCGACGCTGGATTATTCTTCCGGCTTAGGTCTGTACCTAGAGAAGGACAAGAAGAAGTATCCGACGGCGTACATGATCGCCAGGTGGATCGTCTACTCTCTCTCACCCAAGTGCCTGGAGCAAGAAAGCTCGATTCTGGCTAGCTTGGAGGGTCTTCTCGAAGCCATTGACACCTTCTACCATCCGTCGAACGCAGGTTCTTGGACGACCTTCCTCGGCCAGTTCACTGTCTATCTCACTGACATCTTTGTGTCTCGCTGGAACCGCGAGAAGAGTGGTGAGCTGGACACGCCTGAAGACCGCAGGATTACCCCTGCTCTGAAGGCACGCTTCGTGACAGCCCTTAAGGAGGTCACATATATGGGTCTATTCTCAAAGAGTAATAGGGTCGCTCACTACTACTACGCGTCCCTTCAGGGCCTTGCCTACCTGGAACCCAATCTTATCTTGCCCGGCGCCCTGCAACGATTCTACCCCAGTTTGCAGGGTCTTGTCGAGGTTCACCGCACTACTTCAAGTCTGAACGGCCTGCAGATGATCGCCAACGTCATGTCAAAGACCAAGGGTTTCAGATGTCACATCACCGCCCTTCTCGCCTTGGCCTTGCCCGGCATTGACGCCAACGATCTCGGGAAGACGCAGTACACCCTCAACTTTATTCAAAGTGTGGCTTACAGCATCCCCATGGTCCCGTTAGTCAAGGATAATGACTCCGTCCATGACACCAGCCTGGCCATGCAGTGGGTCCAGGGCGAGATGGAGCGCATGGAGCGCGAGGGACAGGACATCAAGCTCGACTACGAGACTGAGATTTCCGATGAAGACGAGGCAAACATTTTAAGATCATCGACGGCAGGACTCGGCGAGTTCGTCATTGCCCTTCTTGGCAAGGTTTTCACACTGCTTGAGAATTTGCCAGACGCCTCTCATATCAGGGGTGGAACTCCTGAGGACAACGTTATCAATGCGTTACCCGCCGCACTCTCTCCCCTCTTCGCATCGTTGTCGCCTGAGCTTTTCGATACTGCCCTTGAAAAGCTCTCGTCATTCGTATCAACACACGTTGTCCACCAGGCGCGAGACGCCATGGCGTGGATCCTGAACGCCCTGTGCAAGGTTAACCCCGAAAAGACGCTCAAGGTTTTCATTCCGATGCTCATTGTCAACATTCGCAACGAGATCGACTACAACCACGCTGCTTCCGACAGGAGCAGTGGTACTGACTATTTGCCTAGAGATCGCGCGCTGGTATGGCATGTCAGCATGCTTGGCATGGTGGTCGTCCACGTTGGAAACGAGGTCTTGAAGTACCAAAATGAGCTCCACGACGTCGCCAAATATATGCAAGAGAAGTGCCGTGGTCTTCCTACCATCCATATTTCCAACTACATTCACCATCTTCTCTTGAACTTGACGCATACCTACCCCATCGACAGCGCTCTTTATGAACCCGAGATTATCAAGCGTGGCCTCGACGTGGGCGACTGGGGCAAGACTACTTCTCCAGCTGATCTGACAATCAAGTGGCACCGGCCCTCAGCTGGGGAGATCCAGTTCGCGGTCGAGCTGTTCGACTCTCAAACCAAGGCCGCCGCTCAGAAGTTGGATTCTCTGATGGGCGAGCATCCGCCGGTCAGCCGCAAGGGCAAGAACAAGGAATGGTCTGACGAGGTTTCAAGACTGCTGCAGCAAATCCGCTTGGTGATTTCTGGTGTTGCGACACTCTTTGACCCTCATCGTGCAGCTGGCGAGACGACGGACGCTGCGAAGGAAGATGGCGACGGCGATACTCCAATGGATGACGACGACCCTCTCGCCGAGGCTGCCGAAGATGAGGAGACACGCCCTCAGTACCGATACGACGCTGGCTATCTTCTGACCGAGGAGGATCCTGCTTACGGCAAGCTGCACGAGTTGAGAGAGGATGTTGGCCAACTTTTGTGCCGCACGCATGACTTCCTCAACCAGAAGCAAGAGGATGATGTGTCTTGTTTCACCGCTCTCTATGCCGCTTACCGCACATGGATCACCGATGTCGGCATCGAGCGCTCTGCCCACCCCTTGGAGAGACATCTTCGCCTGTACAAGTCGGACATCTCGGCCTTCAAAATTAGCGGTCTTCGCAAGGTCTACCCGCGTCCTCTGCTGATTAAGCGTGCAGACGCGTACCAGCTACTGCGAGTGAAGCACAATGCCTCTGCGAGGCAGAAGAGCGAGCTGGACAGGAAGCTGCTTCTGAACCTGGCCCAGTCGTCCGTGTCTTCGTATGCCGACGTCAGGCGGGTAGCACAGAGCGCTCTGGACTCCTCCCTCAAGGCTCTTATCGGCGGTCGGCCTCTCGTCATTCCGGTACTTATCGAGAGGCTTCGCGTCGCCCTCGACGAAGTCGACCACGATCGCATCAAGGGCGCCATGTATACTCTGTTTTTCACTAGTCTCTTGAGGACCATTGTCAAGGACTGGAGATTTGCTCCGGAGGCTCTTCGACTTTACTTGAAGGCAGGCACTATCGACAAGCCCAGTATCCAGCAGCTAGGTGCAACTGCACTGTTCCCTCTGTTGGATTTTGGAAAGCCATTCGAGCGAATGATCATCGTCAACCAAGACCTTGTGGAGCAGATCCGTCCAACGGAAGACTGCTCTCGCTTTATTGACAACCGCCACAACTTCATTGTTCAACGTCGTGAACGTGTCGAGAAGAAGAAGGCGGCTTTGGGCTTGGAGCTGGTCGATATGGCCAGGGAGGCACACTGGAAGATTGCTTCTCGATGCGTAATATTTGCGACCAACTTGTGCCTGCGCTTCGACACCTTAGCTCCCCCAGAGTTCATCAAGTTGGTCGCACAGGGGACGAATGACACCCACCCTGGACTTCGCGCTAGTTACACGTCCGCCTTCACCTCTGTGTTCGAGGCCGTCGAGATGCGTGCCGCGTACGACCACGACTACCGCAACTACTTGTTGGAGAAGGAGAAGGACCGGAACAAACTGACCATAGAGGTTAAGAAGGGCGACAAGGACTTTACCAACCGCTACCTCGCCGCTTTCGCCGACTCCGACCCCAACAAGGCTGAATACATGGTTGACTCAGACCATCCTGGTTGGCTCGTGTGGGGCAAGAAGTTCCTCGCCTCCCGGGCGAAGCCTGACCCTTTTACCGACTACGACGAGAGAGAAGCCGCCGTGCGGTCCCAAATCGGCAAAATGCTCACGCGCGATTGGTTGAAGACATGCTTTGATTACCTCAAGCAAGAGCCCCGCGACGCCGGCGCCGACCGGTTCCGCATGGGCAACGTCTACATGCTCATGCACGTGTTCGACCTCATGCACTACGGAGGCACTGAGATCACGCTGGAAGACGTCAAGGAACTCACTACAGATGTATACGGCGACGGCAGTGATAAGCACCAGCACCGAGCGACATCAGAGATACTGGCGGCACTGATGGCGGGCTCTAGTGACGACCCCCTTGAATTCCGTGATAAAGTGTGGGGCTTTGCGGCGACTTTGATGCTGAAGATTCTCAACGAGGATCTTACACCGGAGAACCTGCAGTACTGGGTCTCCTGCCTGCATCTGACCGTCGATCCCAAGGACCCTCGTCGATCGCACGAATTGGTCGATACCCTTAGTGCGTTTAGGTTGGATATGTCATCCAATGCCGCATTCAAGGAGTCCAGTAAGGTGCAGGTGCTCGAATTTATCATTACGGACGCCGGCTGGCATTTCCGCCACGAGAAGCCGATCCTCGATGACTTCTTGGCTCACATCGATCACCCGTACAAGACAGTCCGCGAGGCGATGGGTCGGGTCATCGCCACTATCTACCGCACCAGGTATCATGAGTCGTTTGAGAACGTCGACCGTTTGCTGGAGGCAAACAACGAGGCCTCGTCTCTGGGAATCCGTCCCTACAAGTGTACCGAGGAATTCGACGCGACCATGCGCGAGATCTTCGACCGGCTCGAGAAGTGGCGTGGGGAGCGTACGCCAGGACAGCAAACGCCGTCATCCTACACCTCTGGATCGAAGACGGTCTTGACTTGGCTGGACAGCACGCTGTCATCTCAGGAGTGTACCCAGCTAATGCCTTTCTTCCCGGAGCCATACATGGAACAGCTCCTTCACATGATGGATGTTAAAGAAGACCCCGAGCTTATGCGGCTTGCCTACCATGTGTATCGCCACCTGCCCAACATTCCCTTCCGCGTAGGCGAAGATGGTCCGTTCATTGATGCCCTGGTCAGGATCGGCAAGTCTGCGACCAGCTGGCACCAGCGGTTGAGATCCATGGTCAACATGCAGGTCATCTACTTCCGTCGCTTGTTCCTCATCGAGAAGAAGCAGCGGGACATCTTGTTTGATGCTGTCAGCGACATGCTGGCCGATGCGCAGCTTGAGGTGCGATCTTGCGCTTCTGCAACTTTGGCCGGCATGATCCGGTGCTCGCCGAAGCGCATCCGCGATCCGACCATTCAGCTTCTGAAGAAGCGGTACGAGAATGAGTTGCGCCTCAACCCCATGCCGAAGCGGAAGCTCCCAGGCACGGAGACGCCGGTCGACACCACCAAGCAGATCGTCCGCAGGCATGCTGCTGTCCTTGGTCTGGGTGCCCTCATCGAGGCATTCCCGTATGCCACTCCGCCTCCGTCCTGGATGCCCGAAGTCCTGCAAATTCTGGCGACCCGAGCAGCTAGCGACCCCGGAGTCGTCGGCAAAGCCACCAAGGCAATTCTTTCCGACTTCAAGAAGACCAGACAGGACAGCTGGAGCGTGGATCAAAAGGTACGTCGGCATGTTCTAGACTATTCCGTACATCAAGCTAACAGTCACAGTATTTCACGCAAGAACAGCTTGAGGACCTGGAGGGTGTGTTGTGGAAGAGCTACTTTGCTTAAGCTTGGGCGCCGGATGAAACGGGACGCCAAAGACGGGCGAAGACAACAAGAGAGACGACGGCGAGGATTACGATGATAGAAGCAGCAGAGCATCCTTTGAAAGAAGGCTTATCCGTCGTAGTCGTGTAAAATGGGTTTGGTCATTCATAGATGTACGGTTATGAAGGCATGCGTAGGCGATGATATCCAACTGGGTTGCATGGCTCTATTAGACGGGGTCAACGGATGGATTCTGGGATAAAGAGAGTGTGTGTTCGTGAGCTAGTTTCATAGCTCATACATCGTTTCTGTCATTAGCCTTTTGCGAAGCTCTGGTGACTACTACTGTGGAGAGTTCCGTGACGACGCAACGTCCGGCCGCTCGCGTGGATATCTCCGGCTAGTTGAGTGCTTGCTGCTTGATTCGGAAGGTTATCGTGAACTTTATTTTGAGGGAAGCCAGCGTTCTGGAACAAGCTGAGGCATCCAGACCAGGGCTCCATTTTGAGATTCACGCAAGGCCGCCATCTGATTGCTGGCCTTATATGAAGGAAGCGCACTGCGACAGGGAGATGGGTCTCGCCGACGCCGTTGTCAATGTTTCAGGGACCCAGTTCAGACGTCTGAGACGTGTACCGGCGGGGTGGCGCGGCTGGGGCCAATGACTCGGCGCGCGCGTGTGAAGGCCAGCAGCGTTGTAGCGGAGTGCGGGTCGTTCGGCTGGGTGTAGACGAGGCGAGGGGAACCCTTAGCTGTCCGTCGCTCTTGTCGTGACTTGACTCGACTTTGTCGACGATGTATAAAACGGATGAACTGGAAGCTTGAAGGGAGACGGTTGGTTCATCTCAAGTCCACTCTGCTTCCGTTCATCCTTCATCTACACTACAGCGTTGATCGCCCAGTCTTTTCATTGCTTTGCTTTCAAAATATACCCAAATCAGCAAAATGAAGTTCACGATTATTTCCACGGCCTTGTTCGTCACCCTCGCTGCTGCGCAGGCCTCGACTTTCCTGTGCAGAGACGTCGGCAACAAGGTGATGACGGATGGAAGTATTTGCACTGGCGCCGGTGGAAAGGACTTTGGCAGGGGAGTAAGTCATGCCTTGAAGATGAGAGACGACAAGACAGAGAGAGGGAGATGCTGACTTGGGGGATTAGATCTGCTGTATCGCCAAGTCGAACGCGCTGGCGAGGAGCCGCTTTGATATCAACTGTGACGACAAGCTGGGCACTACTCAGGACACCGGCGAGGCTTGCGAGCTTTAGAGTGGACGTGTGAAGTAGGAAGAAAGTGAAGGAAAGAGGGGAGGTGTTGGACAATATACCCGGTCGAATTTGAATGCTTGCGTACGTGATGTTGATGATTGTGATCGCAGCATGACACCGCTGAGATGTGTTGTTCGCAAAACTTCATGGTGCGCAGTTGTCCCTGTTACACGACTAGAACGAACGAAGGTTCAGCCCCACCATCGCGGATGCGCTCCGGCGAGCATCTAGAAATGCGGCGGATGTTGCAGGAACTCGACGGAGGTGCAACTGGGAGGGGTACGGAACCCCGGCACAGCGTCCGGGTAGGTGAAGGCCGGCCTGAACCGATACAGCCTGCGGTGTTGGATTGGGGGCGTGGCTTCGCTCAATCATCAAGCCCTTGCGCCATATCAACAATGGTTTACGTTTTTGGCTCATTGGCTGAGTGAAGGATTTCTTGCTTGTGTCCTTGAAGCCATGGGGAGGGACTGCGGAGCAAAATCGGATTGCGTCAGGGGGCGGGGGGCTTTCAAGGTATGCTGTCTCTCGTTCTGTCTCGGTCTAAGTTCGAATTACTCTCTCAGAGGTTGACATTGACACTGGTGACGTCGTCTCCGAAAGGGAGAGCTTCGACCACCTTGATCACAAGTGTGAATGTTTCGAGACTTGGCGGAAATGAGTGAACTAAAGCTGGCTCACCTCAAAGACAGCGCTCTCCAGCTCGACCTTGGCCCCGGTCTGCCCGGAATTGGCAAGACAGAGACGGATGCAGCTAGTTCCACATCCCGAGCGTCGACAAGGATGTCGAAGGAAACTATCTCATATCAGCAAGAAACGTTGCCGCGGTCTTCAATATCAACGGTA
Source organism: Colletotrichum theobromicola (assembly GCA_014705045.1). Classification (NCBI taxonomy): domain Eukaryota; kingdom Fungi; phylum Ascomycota; class Sordariomycetes; order Glomerellales; family Glomerellaceae; genus Colletotrichum; species Colletotrichum theobromicola. The sequence continues at coordinate 57,915 of JABGLZ010000955.1, read as the reverse complement.
CCAGCAGTGAGATTGTCCGACAGCTCGGCGGTTTCCTTGGTGAAGACGTTTTTATTATCAGCACCGCCTCCTCGATTCCGTACTTGTTATGCGGATGGAAAGATCGAGATTATCTCGCTCTTTCACGATGGAGCCCACTCGGCACCCCAGAAAGCCCAATGCGTTCTTGCGAGGTCGTATTGTGAGCTGAATCACGCTGACGGTACCGCGAACGCTTTTCAGACACACGACCCACCGGATGGCTCATTAGCGCACACCAAGGGTAGCTTGAAGATTCTGCCGAACAACAATATCTTTATCAACTGCGGCCAGTCGGGCGCGGTGACGGAGTACAGCTATGAAGGAAAGACTTCATTCCACGCGTATCTCGGCTCTTCACCTGAGGATGTCTTTACTTAGAGCTACCGTGGCTTTAGGTACAGCTGAACCGGGACGCCTGCTGAGGAACCTACAATTTTGGCTTCCAAGAGTGCTTGAGATAGTAACTTGGGAAGATCTCTTGAAAGCAGTCAGGCGTAAGGGCTCTGAGACTCACGCTACGTTGCGCGAAGTAGATGTATCTGGGGGCATCGCAGTCATTGCGGAGGCTGTTGACAAGGACGACAGAGTGCCGAGGAAGACGAAATCTGCGCCGATTTCCCTCAAGTTGGCTCATCCGCCTGATGCGCCGAAGTGAGGGAGTGTCGAGCTTTGAACCATGTAAAGAGCATCTTCAGCAGCTTTAGCTTTGTTATTTGCAAATTCAATGAAAAATGTGGACCATGGAAAGATGAATTGAAATTGGAATGGTTTTCGTTGGACAAGGAGAGGCATAGAATTTGATAAGAAAGCGTGTTCCATGGCGAGGGAGTGTTTAGAGACAGCGAAGTGGTCGGCGCTTCAAATGGTTTCCGAGATATCTTGTCCCATAATTCGGAGCATGTCCTAGGCCTCCCCGTGCGGAGAGGAGGAATCGAACCTTGAATGTTCCCCAGGCGGCTCTGCTGGGCGCGATCATAGCTTCCACGCCAAGTTGAAAATCGAGCCAGATTCCATCTTATGTTGAGGCGCTTCGGTCAACTCCCGAGCACCAAGAAGTCTTGGAGTCTTGGAGATCTTGGCCCGCCATCTTGGCCCGCCCGCCGCGCTCCTCCCCTCCAGGCATGCTAGGTCTTCATTCGACGAATTTGCCGCCAAATGTTGGAATTCTCCCTGTAACCGACTTTCAAGTCGGTCGAGGCGCCGGATGTTTTACCATCTTGGTCATCGCAAAGACGTGTATGGTCGATTCTTAGAGGCTCTGCGATATGCACGCCGAGCCCGCCCAGACTCTCGAACGGTGTCGCGATGGGGACTGCACGTAGACGAAGCCGCTGTAGCCAAGTGCCTGTAAGAGAATTACCAATTGTATAATCTCGGATGATGGGAAGATGTCGGGAGAGAAATCGGTGGGGCTTGTGGAGGCGAGCTTGACGGCAGACGATCACTTCAAATCGTCTCAGTTCGCAAATCGACACCCACGTTGGAAAAGGCTCCATTCGTTGAGGATACTGCGCGTGGAGCATCTGAAGTCTGGAGGCGGGGTCTGGGGAAGACGAGGAGATCAAGCGGAGAGCTATGGGGAAACGGGGTAATACGAAGCGAGGTCTTGACTGATGCTGTCGTTCAACTGGTCTTCCTTCTCTACATTTCCTTCCCTTTCTTTATAAGAAGCGCTCTGTGTCCTGGCCTTCTCGACATGACCTTGTCTCCTCATTCATCTGGTCCTCACCTCGTCAGTCTCAGCTACTTTGTCAGATATGGTCGCCGAAGAAAAGCCCTCTCAGACTACTGGAGGCATCGCTCCCTCAGATGTCGTTGAGACGAATCGACCACATAGGGCTAACAAGGAACCATCAATCGTCGAAGCAAATGATGGAGACGGGAAGGGGGAGCTTCTCCCGTCTCCAGAGGAGCAGATTGACGCTTTGGGCATCCCAAACTGGAGAGAACTGGAGAAGCAGGTCGTCAAACGCCTTGACATGACTCTAATGCCATGCCTCTGGGTCTTGTATCTGTTCAACTACTTGGACCGTGCCTCCATCGCGTAAGTTGGATGGATTTTACAACATCACACTGCCATTTGGCTTCCAGCTGACGGAAATCGCATCGCAGACAGGCTAGACTCAGCAGCCTTGATGAGGACCTTGATCTAAAAGGGTATCAATACGGCACTGCGGTCTCGATTCTAAGTGTCGGGTGAGTTTTCTGGTATCCTCGCAAAACCCCACTGTATGCTAATGACTTGGTAGCTATGTTCTTGGCCAAATCCCTTCAAACATGATCATCGGAAAGGTGCGACCTAGCTTGTACCTCTGCTGCATGGCGCTGGTCTGGTCTAGCGTCTCCGCTGCCACTTGTGGCGTGAAGAACTACCAAGGACTCATTGCAGTGAGATTCTTTTTAGGAGTGGTAGAAGCACCGCTGTTTCCTGGTGTACGTATGAATTCAAGTTCAACAGTTACTATGACTAATTATATCGGTTGCAGGCTATTTATGTCATGTCTTGTTGGTACACGAGGAAGGAGATGGCACTTAGATGTGCTCTTCTGTACACTGGTCAGACACTCGCCTTCTGCACAGCCGGACTCATTGCCGCCGCTGTCTTTGGTACACTTGAAGGGTCGTACGGCTTGGCTGGATGGCAGTGGCTCTTTATTGTCCTCGCCTCCACTGGTGCAGGACTTGCCATGATCGCCCTGTTCATTCTGCCCGACTATCCAGACTCCACCACGGGAAGTGCTCGCTGGTCAATGACTGAAGACATGCGCAAAGTCGCCGCTGCCCGCATTCTGGCCGATCGAGTTTCTACTGCGGAGGCGAAAACTGGTGTATGGCACGGACTGAAGATGAGCGTTTTCGACTACAAGATGTGGCTTCTCGTCGGCATGAACATTGGCATCTCAGCTGCCTACGGGTTCTCCAACTTCTACCCATCCATCGTTCGCGGATTTGGTTACAACAACACAATCACCCTGGTTCTCACGGCGCCCCCATACATCTTCGCCGCGGTTGGATCTCTTGTCAATGCCTGGCATTCCGACAAGACTAAGGAGCGTGGATACCACTTTGCGGGGCCTATTGCGTTTGGGTGCATCGGCTACGTTATTTGCCTGGCCACCGAGAACCGCAACGCCCGCTATGGTGCTTCTTTCATCTACGTTGGCGGCATGTACTTCGCCAACCCCTTGATCAGCACCTGGACTTCCAACACGATGGGCAGAACCCCTGAGAAACGTGCTATTTCCGTCGCGCTCGTCAATGTTTTGGGTCAAATTGGTAATCTGATTGCCCCCTACTTCTTTGTTGACTCTGACGAGCCTCGGTATCGGTTGGCGTTCATCATGATGATGGTCATGGGGTTGATCGCCTGCGCGAGCGCCATGGGTCTGAAACTCTACCTGCATCGATCCAATAAGAAGCTATATCGTACGGCGGTGAGGAATGGAACGGTCTACCAGCCGTATGTCATGTAACGCATGGGTTTTCTGGTGTTCAATGAGTCTGGTATAAGGGGACCTGGGGCTGGAATACATTGCCCTTGATGTTACCTCATTCCTGAAGAAACGGCTGAGAGCACGTTCCACGAGGCTATCGATGTAGAACTGCCACAGCTAGCAATCGGAGGTCGAAGTTGACATAAAAGCTTAAACAGTGATGTAATAAAAGTGATTCACCACCTCTGGGGGAATTGAGTACAGGTACATGTTCTGTCATAATTACAAATACATCTCTTGACTACCCTCTCTGGCAACACCTAACCATCAACGGCATCTTCTGCCAGATGAGGTAGATCTTCTGCTTATTTACCCAATCCTCAGACATGTCGACAAGCTCAAGGTCAAAATTCCACAAAATCTTGGCCAAGACGATGCGCAACTCTGCATATGCCATGCTAGAGATGTTGTCAGTAATCCTCCAATAAGCTCGAGCTGCGATCTTTTCACCTCTTGCCGATGCAGTTTCTCGGACCAAATGAGAATGGTTGGCTGGCAGACTTGTCGTCTCCGCTAAAGTCTTCATCCATCCATCGCTCAGGAATGAACTCTTTGGGGTCTGTCCAGTTGAATCCTGAGTGGGCTGCTGAAAGTTGATGAACTCCAACTGCAGTCTGCCAAACCGATCTTGTTAGCAGTGTTTAAGCAAACAGTTATAGGTGGTAGGCATACTCCTCCGGGAACCCATTTCCCGTCAATATCTTCACCGGCACCAGGCACAAAACGAGGTAGAGCGCTGGGGCTTGGAGGATAGATTCTCAAGCCTTCCTCAATGACCGCCTTGAGGTATCGCAGTTCGCCGGTCGAAGTCATCGTGATATCCTCTTCTCTTGTGAAGGCGTTACGGATCTCTTGCGTTAGTCTTGAGTATTTTTCGGGACTCCGACACAAGAAGTAGGTGATGCCAGACAGCGCGGTGGCAGCAGTACCGCTGCCAGCCACAATGAACGCTGATGCCATTCTGACGAGGTCAGCATTGCTCAGATCCGCTTGCGGATTTTCCAAGATGTAGCTCATGAAATCCATCTTGGTCTCGGTGGCCTGAAGCCTTCGCTTAACCTTCCCAGCTGTGAGCTCACCATGCTTCTTGAGAGCGAGTTTCTGAGCCTTCGGGGCGAGCCACTCAAGCCACCCTTCCAAGCCGTAGTAAATCGCAAATTGGTACCGAACGATGCCCTGAGCTCTGGTCCCAATGACCTGGAGCCATGGCTGGGATGCATCGTCCAGACAGCCAGCGGCTTGGCCGAACGCCAAATCACTGATAATATCAAAGGCGGCCAGACTGAACCACTTGACCAGATCCTGTGGGGCGCCACTCTTGCTGGAGGATCGCAGCCGATCTACAAGTTTGTTCGCGTAGAGTTGCAGAATTTCCTCTTGTTCCCTCAATGCACGCTCGCTAAACGCCGGCAAGACGGCTTTACGAAGCCTGGCATGTGGCTCTTGATCAGCGGTGACAATGCCGCCATTGCGCACAGCTGGGTTGGTCACACTCGGTCCAGCGATTCCGCGGCCGTCAAAGCACTTTGGAAACTCTGGCGACCGCTGACCGTAGATCTTTTTCCAAGCGCTGGAGCTGGTGTACGAAAGCTCATCTGGTGCAATTCTAACCACCGGGCCGTACTGCTCGTGTAATTCTCGAATTCTGAAGGCCAGGTTTCCTTTGAGATTGACGAGGTTCCAAGGAAGGCGGCTTATTGCCCATAATCGAGGGCCGGGATAATGCCTAAGACGATGGAAGTAGATGTTGTAAACGGCGCGGCCGATGCTGTATATGAACGCCTACAAAGATTCAGGTGTTGTTCTCATCAGGGAAGTTGCCTACTCACGGAGACAGCGAGGAACAGCAAGATGCCTGCCGCGCTGGAGGCACAGCGCAACACCAAATGAGACATGCCCATCGCGGACAGATGTCGATCAGAAGTAGAGATAAACAAATCAAACAAAGTTTCTGTCGTTTAAGAATGCCAAGCATCACGGCTCAGACCGTTTTATGTTCACCATTGGGATTTCATTGAGATTTTCGTGGTTTGCGCTCACGAGTCAGTCTTTGGGATAGAGAACACCAGTGACATTTCCACCCTGGGAAACGTGCACGGCGGCGGGAACATGATTCAACAACTGAAGAACTTGGATCCCTGTAGCGGGCCCACGATTGATTGTGATGTCGTACTTTGTTTTGTGTGCTCTCCAAACCCCATGGTAGTAGGTAGGGAGCTCTATGGATATCAAAATATGTCTATGAATTCATAACAACGCTTAATCATCCGCCTCAAAGAAGTGCATTACGGTCGGCGCGACCGTTGAGTTGCCCGTCGAGTTACCGCCAAACTGCAGATACCCAGCAGTATCCAAGAGGGGCAAGACGGCGATGTCTTTATAATCTCCCATGACCCAGACAGTTTGCATGCCCATCACCATGTGCTGCAGGATGTGGCAGTGGATCTAGAAGGTTCGTTAGTTGCATGTCTCACGATGAGCCGACAAGAATGAAACATACCATCCAGACGCCGGCATCCTCCACGCGCAAACGCCACGCTCTCCAGCCAGCGTTAGCGCCAGATGTCGTCTTTTCGCCGTATCGGTAAAGGTTTGTCGTGTCTCGCTTCACCGGGTTGTAGTTTTTCAGCTTCTCCTCATTTTCCGTCTGGTTGTACGTTCCGTTGCCACTTCCAATGTCCCAGAAATGTCCACCGTGGGCGTGGAATGGGTGGAAATCGACGCCACCACCTTGGTTGACGAGGGAACCAGTGTTGTGCCAGACGATTTCAAGAACCTGCAGATTGGTCAGTACATGTAGTAGACCTTCAATCAGTAAAGATTGCTTACCTCGCCAAGCTTCGCAGGCCAGGTCAATGTAGTTGGGTCCCAACCGTTGTTGTTCAACGCAGCTGTGTAATTTGGCATCGCGGCCTCTCCCTGCTCATAGATGTTGACCAAGTACGGCTTGTCACCGGGGTATGGCGACGAGGTCTCATTCCACTCCAGTCCGTTGATCTGCCAGATGATTGATTGCGTGGACAACTGTCGGCTGTCGATGTTAATAGTGCGCGTCACCTCGCTTGCCTTTGGGAAGTTGTTGGGCACCAGGGGCTCTAACGCGTACTCAGCCCATTCATAGGGCTGCGTGGAGAATGTCAAAGGAGGTGTTGCGGGCGCCTTGTTGATTTGAGTCGTGGCCTTGTAGTATCGCAAGACACCGTAGCCATGGTAGACCTTGGGCCTGTCCTTGGTCTCCATCTGGATGAGGAAGTCGCCAGTTCCGTTGAGCTCCTCCTCGGTCTTCGCCTTGAAGATGACATCAAAGCGCTGACCGGAAGACAGCTGCATGATGTTCTCGGAGTGTGGCTTGGTGTAGGCGCCGTCAGCGGAAATGATTGTGAGGTTGTCGTGGCCCACAATGCCCAGTTGCACCATTGAGATCGCCGTGGCACCAATGAACCGCAGACGGTAAGTCTTTCCAGGCTCAACGTTGATGACAGGCAGCTTGCAGCCGTTTTGGCCGGCTGTTTCGTCGACGGAAACCCCAACGCCATTGATGAGGACAGCATTGGTCTCGCCAGACCATACGAAAGGCGACGCAGTGAGTCCCTTTTCGATCTGGGTGTCGGTCTTGTTGTAGTAGTCGGAAAGCATGATAATGCGCTCATCGTCATATGCGTAAGGAGGCTCCGCGCTATCCTCGATGATCAAAGGTCCGGCGGCGGTCATAGCCTGGAAGCCTACATGCGAATGATAGAAGTAAGTGCCGGACTCGGACTCCAGAGGGAAGATCTCGTAGTCGAAGAAGCGACCCGGTGGGATGGGCCATTGACTCGCAGCCGGAGTGCCATCCGAAAAGGGTGCCATGCGCATGCTAAGTCCGTGCCAATGCATGGTAAAGTTGTGGTGTTCCATATCGTTGTATACTCTAACCCAACTCCTCTGTCCGGGCTTGAGCCTCAGGGTCGGGCCGTGAAGAGTGCCATTGACGACAACCGACTCTCGTGTCTGGCAACCCATTGAAACGTTCTGTTGAGTGACCCTCAGGATGTGGTCGGGTGTGAAGCTGGCGTCATGCAGTTGCATACCTCCATAGTGCCCTGGAGCACCATGTCCGCTGGTACGCGGGGCCCAAGCAGAGACTTGTGCCAGGAAAGAAAAGAAACAAACGAGCGAAACGAACGGAAGCATTGTGGATGACGGGCTGGAGACGAACGGGTGGGATGAGGAGGAGCTCGGGACAAGAGATGTTTTGTAGTCCAACGAGATGGGGGTGTGGACGACCGCCTTACACCTCCGGGGTGCAGTTCGCAGTTGAGAAGCAGCCGCAAGATTCGCTGGTGGATGCAGTGGAACGAGACGCAGGTACAAAGGAGATGAGATGGGAGAGAGACGATATGGGGATGCACGGAATGACCGAAGCTACTGCGTGTGTCCCAAGCTACAAATCAGGCTTGGGGGTAGTCATGAGAGTGGAAGAACATACGGTCGAAAGACCAGAAGATCTTCCCACCTTCCTTTCCCAGCCGATGTTTGATGTTTCATGGCAATCCTCAGGGAATCGGGGCAGGAATGAAGTCGTTGTCGTCGTCAATGTTCGCGAACCCCTCATTTCAGGTTGGACAACCTTTGTCTCAAGTCTCACAGCAACACGCCGTCCGATGTCCGTACTAGAGCTAGTCTGTCTTACATGCGCCATAAGGCATTCTTCCCGCCCCGGCATGGTAACGAACCCGAGTGTCTTCCACCCCTCCATTCATGGCGACTAACACAGTTACCGTTGCACTCACCTGCAGAGAGCCCGCCGGCTCGGGGGGCCCTTTCACGTTGTCAGCGGGCGGAACGTTTTTAGCTCTGCAAACATAAAGTCAAAGACTCAAAACACCCCAATCGGAATCGCAGATGAGTCGGTCGCCCGCTGGAAGTGGGGTACAGTGATTCAGTTGCCGACAATAGGCTTTCGGCGATCCATGTAGTGATCTTAAAACTGAATTAAGGCTGCTTGGTCCGTTGACTGAGGCTGCTTCTCCGCCATTCGCAGGCTCGCAGCGTTGCATCTCCGTAGGGCGCACTCGTGTCCGGAACCTTCGGAGTCAGCGCCCAGTCACTCTATATCCTGGGACAGTTCCACTCTACCGGTTCGTCTTAAGATGTGCATGTTTGACTCGAGAGTCAAGACAACCGTTCGCGCTGGATGATGCTGCTTGGCCAGTGCCATCTGGTAGCTGCATGGGTGTAGGCGGGCAGTCAACACTATACTATAATCACGCAAACCTCATTCGACTTCATTCACACGAGGTTCGAGTATTCACGGTGTCACCGTTCTTCTCTTCATTGCTGTGTTCTGAGGATGTGCAAGAGTGCGGGCGCCGGGCTGGTGTGCGGGCATCGCCGACGAGATTTCGATGAACCTTGCCAAACCTTATTCCATCTTCAACCAAACCCCACAAATCGGCACTGTGCCTTCCTTGTTTGTTCAGGCGGCATAAACATCGTAATCACCGGTCACAGTGACGGAAAATCTAAAGTGCGAGTGATAAAGCGCACCATCGCTTATCTTCCCCGCCCTGGGCCGTCAACGAGTCACGCAGGCGGGAGGAGAACGTCACAAGGTCCCGGCCACTGATTTAAGGGGTCGCATAGATGTATTAAAGGATAGGATAGATTGGGCTGCCAACTGCTGGCACCACAAGTCGGAACCGCCGACCAGCCGGTTGTTTAGCCCAACATCCATAAACGAACGACAGACCCCAACGAATATCCAAAGTCAAGCACACACAAAAGTGGAAAAAGCAGTCAAACTGGGCAAGAGTCACAACCTTGCATGGCTGTAGACATTCCAAACCCGTGAAGTCGAATCGAAAAGCCAACGATGGCAGGAGTCCCAAGAGGCGTTGGTGGGATCATTGTCTGGAAGTTCGGGAGCAGATGGGAGAGACTTCCTTGTCTCATCAGTACGTGGAAATGACCTGCAAATTGTCCAAAACAAATTAGCATACCGGTCAATTCAGTTGTCTAGAAGCCAGTCCTGGTCCATTGACGCCAACCCGTCATCGTTCGAGTCCCAAGACTTTCGCTTCTGGAGCGAAGGCACCCAGGCGCTCTGGCGAGACTTGACAATGTCTTCGAGCGTCGACTCGGCCACGGCGGAGACGGCAGTGGTGTGATCTTCCGTCATTTCCAAGTCAACAGGATGGTTGTTGCTCACCTTCGCTCCCTTGTAGCCTTGAGCAGAGGCAGCAAGCATTTCGCCGATAGACTGCTTGGGCCGAACAGTGTTGACACGTCCCGACTCATTGCGATTGTTGCCGTAGTTGTAGCCAGTCATGGTGCTCTCCGCCCCGACAGCACCCTTGATCTTCTTGGAGGCCTCGTCGACAATGACTGGGACGACGGTGCGCACCGCCTTCTTGGCAATGTCCAGAACAGCAGGTCCGAGCCTCTGAACGCCAGACTTGATCACGTCGAAGAACCCTTCTTCGCCACCACTGTTAGGAGAGGACTTGATGCGCAGTCGGTCCAGCTTCTCCTTAGGGAGAGTCATGAGAGTCTGAAGAGCGGCCTCGGCAACAGCAGCACGCTTGAAGACCAGTTGAGTGGCGTGCTCGTGGCTGCCAGGGACGGGGGAATCGAAGGCGGACTCAGTACCACCGCCAGTGAGCTGGTTGACGACGCCGTGGAGAGCTCCCTGCGCGACATTGGAGAGGAATGGCTTAGCAAAGTTGAATCCCTTAGAGATGACACCTCCCAAGCTGCTGAAGAATCCCTCTTCTCCTGCAACGGGGCGGGTTGGGGCGAAGAGTGCGTCAGCAAACGCTGCGTGCTGGGGAGATCTAGAGTACGAGGCCGACTCCTGCACGCCTTGAAGACGCTCACGTGGAAGTTGGATTTCTGACTCCTCCCTGTGAATACCACCCTTCTGATGGATGCGAGCCACCTGCTGATGAGCCAAATGAAGTCCGCACTCGGTCAGGTGAGGACCAGCGACCCGTGCAATGGCATCAAGTCTGGGTCTGAACGAGCGGTACTTGGACTCGATAGTCTTCAGAATCTCTGCGGACTCGGGACTGTCTTCAACCTTCAACAAGGCTTGAAGGGATGCCTCTGCCAGAACAGCACGCTCGGTGGCTCCAGAGCTGATGGCACCTTCGACAGCGTGGGAGGTGTTACCATCCATCACAGCACTCTCGGCGCCGGCGACTGTGGAGAGGATTCCTCCAGCGATAGAGCCGATAGGTCCCCCAATAGGACCGAGGAAAGGTGAGACTGTTGAGACGACAGATCCCAGACCCCCCGCGACCGACTTGAGGACCTCAAAGAAGCCCTCCTCATCGCCACTCTCTTGAAAACCCTTGCCATTGCCCCTGGCCGGCGGGCCGTCCGATGAAAAGCCTTCCGAACGAAAGCCACTGTGCCCGTTGTAGGTACTGTAGCCATTCCCATTGCCATTGAAACCATGGTTGTTGTTGTTGTTGTAGCCGTTGTAGCCGTTATAGACCGGCCGGTCGGCATGACCGTTACCTTGAACGAAGGTGAGGCTGCCGCTTTTAACGTGGCCAGCCCGCATATCGTTGCGAGGCCTGATGTCGGTGTCGACATTTAGCACCTTAACTCCTAGGCGGTACTCCGCAGGGAACTGGTTGCTGCCAAAAAGAGCAAGAAAAGCGTTGTAGTTGATACCGTATGAGCCGCCGATGGAGTTGCCGGAGTTGCTCTCGGCACCACCACCACCGTAGCAGTGAGTACCAATGGACACAAGGCCTGTATCGGCGGTTTGGAGAATAGCGGCTCCAGATTGGCCTATATGTGTATCATGGTTAGCTCATGGCTTCATGTTCCTGACAAGCGGGTGATCGTTGACTTACCGGCGAAGGTGGAGATTTGGTACTCAATCATATGCCGCTCGCTCTTCTCGATGCTGTAATCCGTGCGAGCGGACTCCTCGTACATTTGAGCACCCTTCTCGCCATCATCGCCGTTCGGGTGCTGGAGGTACTTGTCGCCAGGGTAGCCGACCACACCGATATTGAGCCCATTGGCAGTGACGGGAGTGTCCCGGAAAGGAATGTTCCTGAGGTTTCCTGTGAAAGGGCTGTTGACCTTGATGAAGGCGACGTCGTGGGTGCGGTTGCCAGCCTTCTCGATCCACTCCGCGGTCGTAATAATACGCTCACCGAACCGGGCTTGAACATTGGGGGTGCTGACGGAGGCGAGACCGCTGTAGCCAATGTAGCACTTGATCTCGATGGCTCCCTGCATCCGGCGACTCCAGTCGTAAACCACATGTCCCGCAGTAACAACGGTGTCAGGGCTAATGAGCCAGCCAGAACCCATCATCCAGACGGTGCGGTCGTTGCCAGCGTTGAACCGAGCCTGGATCTTGACGACGGCTATGATCTGTCAACGTGCCATCCCTCCCCGGCGAGCGAGAAGAAAAGATGAGGGAACAACTTACATCGGAACTTGCCGCCATCAGCGAAGTGCTGGGGCTCGACACGACGGCGTTTGTCGATGTCAAACACAGACTCGGTGCCTTTGCTGCCATCATCAGGCAAGATGGCTGACTCCGCAGGCAGGTCAAGGCTGGAGGACTTCAGCGTTCAGACGGCAGCGCGAGGGGGAGCGTTGTAAGACATTGCTTTTGTAGGAACTGATTCAGGCTTGGAGGCTCGTTTTCTGGGTTTTATGGCGCACAGGATGCTGAAAGATTGGAGAAGTGAGGGAAACTGAATGTTCAGTGACTGGGGAAAGTGAAATTGGTGGAAGTGGACAAAGTCGAGGTTGCGAAACGATGATGATCGAAAGCTGATGGAGATGAGTTAGAAGATGCCCGGGTGACAGCGGTTTTATAGTTGAATGAAGAGCCTACTGTGAGCAGTTTGCTCAGTGCGTATGAATTCTATACAAGGAGCCACCGCAAGGGACGACGTAAGAATTCTGGAATTCAGCTGAGTTTGGGAATTCAAGTTTTGCCATAAGGATTCAGGTAAAGCCCGGCAAATGGTGTCAAGGGAGTGAGCCCGTAGCTTTTCTCGAGACCAAGGTATCGATACTTGCAGCTTGTTGCTACGCATGGCCCTTGCATCAATGAGTCTTTCAGATTCCAGGTGTTGTTGATCAAGCAAATTCTTGAGGCAGAGTGTGGCGGTCAGCTTCCTCCAATTTGGCCGCTGCTCTGCCTTCCAAAAGAGTGCCGAAAAGTGGCCAGACATATGAGCTGAATTCCACGAACACACGAGAGGTGGCTAGCATCGCCCTTCCTAACGTCTGCCTAATGGATATCACCGTTGTTTTTGCCCGATGGCCGATCAATCATTGCCACCACTAAGCATATCCATACCCACACATGTCGTACCTCAGCTACTGTCTTGAGTGGTTCTGTGCGCCATTAGGGGCTTCAATCACCTTGCTTCTAAAAGCTAAGAATGTTAGGTTCGGAATCCTTTACTCAGCCAGTATCTTGCCAATGTTTTCACCCCTCTCAGGTGTTTCGTAACGAGTTGAATATGCGCACGCATGGCGTCAGAATATGGATGTGATGAATCTATGACGGGAGGCTGATTCTGAGGCCTGTTTTTGAATCTTGGCCCGAAGCCAGTGAGTACCTTCGGGCTAGGTCTAATCCGGTCGACCACACAAGATCCATACTGTTCAATTTTGGAGTACTCACAATTGTCCCTTAATATCGGTAAGAGTTGTGTCGGTGTTCTCCATTTAACCATTATCATTCAACACGGACTTGTGAACTGCTGAGCCTGATTTACATTTGTAATTAGACTATTCTCCTTGATCTGGTTGTAGGCCCCTTTGAAGGAACGTATCATGGGAGGCGTAAGTCTGGGTGAGAGGGAACGATCAACTTGAGAAAGAGTTGTTGTCGGCAGCTAGTCGCGCCTCACACACCGAATAGGGTACGGTAACATGTGTGATATTTCCCCTCGTTCTCAACGGTGTGCATCAAAAATATTCGGCCCGCCCCTCCCGTCTCCACCTACATACCCCAAGCCATGGGTTCAGCCAGCCCCAAAAGCCACGGAGCTGACGAAAACTTTACAATGCTTGGCAATAGACACTACTTATCTTTGAGTGAAATAATATGTCTGCAGGGAGACTAAACGACGACATCATTGAATGCGACACGAAAGACATGTCTTCCCTCAAAGCTCAAGCACCTTTTAGTAGTGTAGCTCCACCACGCTCCGTCTCCGACTGAGTAACAAAGTCGTCGTCTATTGAACGTCTGAGGTACGGCCTAAAGAACAGCTCTATTGATGGAATTCAAACCCCCCAAGTCATCGTAATGTCTCTTATTGGCTGAAATCACGCTCACATTGATTCAATATCACCGAAGCGTCATACCACGATACCGAATGTACCTGCCGACATTCCTCCTAAATACATTGAGTCATGTTGTCTGGGCGGATACATTCAGCGGTCGGAGTATTGGGTGTCTGATTATCCTTCTAGTATAATCCCTCTGTATTGATTTCTTACTTAGGGTCTTTGCTGCCTTCGTTGTGGTGATCGTGGTTGTCGTAGTGGCCGTTATCAGTGCCGTTTTCATCTGCACTCGTTATCTGAAATGTAATCGATGACATGAGCTGTGAACGTCTGCGGGATATCAAGGAGCTTTGCTCACCCAGCCCAATGAGGGGAACTTTGTAGAATTGGCTCTAGCCAAGAAACAGTGTAATACAGTGTCAGGTGCAAGCTGGCCGCGTCTTTCGAAACATAAGGTACGTTCAGATTCTGCGTTCAAGGCAGCTGAGTTTACGATTCCTGAAGTTCTGGACCGTACGTTGCGATAGTTGAAAATAATCAGGTCTATGAAAGTAACTAGATAACTATTTCTTGCAAAATCTCCAGATTTGATGAAGCTAAGGCTATTCGGCAGGCCCCTTTCCAAAAACGCGAGGGTGTCCGCAGACAATGAGCCAAGGGCGTCTGAGACAAGACGAGAGGGCTATAAAGCAGGATGAGTGGGGTGTTGCTTCTTTATCAGAATAATGAGTCGAGCTTTGAATAAGAGGGGTTTTTGAATATGCATCCGAAATTTGCTAATGAGCGAAAGCCAGACACGCCTGCAGTTGACTTCAGAGGCTTCCAAGGGCCACGAAATGAAAATGATGATAATTTAACCCCTAATTGTCACATTAGCAATCGACCCAGTGCACTTATTGACTTTATTCTATTGGGATTCCAACTACGTATCACCAGTGATCAGGATGTTTTCCGAATTCCATCGGCTCTAAAGTTTGATGTTCAATATGTCACCACATGCTGGCGGCGACAACGCAATTCCTTTGGAGCTCCTTACTCGAAATCCTTTTCAAACCATTCGGGGCACGGGGAGATGTGAAGGCTGCTCCGTGGCATCAGGTAACCGTATGTGTAACCATTTGCTGTCGGCCTCAGGGCTGTGTTACGTTTCATCACCGAGTGCGAAGAAGGCAGTGGATGGCTATCGCAGGAATAGCGTTGCAATCAGATTACGGATGTTTGGGATTGAGGAGAAAGTGCCACAATGGAAACATTCAAGCAATAATGTAATGGTGGAGGGGTTGTGCCGAAAACTGAGCCGGTCGGTCGATGGTTTTGCCATCGGAAGCAACCTTCATGCAGTGGCCCGCAATAACCCCTACCAATACCCAACTGCCTGCATCTCACCCTTGGACTGGCGCCAGAGAAATGCAACATCTTCATTAGTGCTTACAATCGGGGCGGGGGATACCAGGGTCGCAAAATGTGTTATATAATGAGGCATCAGAGCCTCATCCCCCGAGCATCTCATAGCAAGGTGCAGCTACATCCTCGCAAGGCTCATCCGACACATTCGATGAAACACAATGACATCGACTGAGATATACGACGGCGTCAAATGCTCCGCGAAGCCTTTGCTCTTGATGGCGGCGTTCCCCATCGATGGTCACATTACCCCTTTATTCACCATTGCATCTCACTTGGTCAAAGTCGGCTATGAGGTCGCTTTCTCCTCTCCATCAGCATACCAGTCCAAGATTGAAGAAACTGGTGCGGAGTATGTTCTCGCGGAAAACCCGATCACCGAATCAGTGTTCCTCAACTTTCGCGATGCTTCGCAGTTCCCGCCGGGCCCTGCGAGACTTGCGGCGCAGTACAAAGCCATTTTTATGGATATGCAACCAACGAGAGTCAAGAGCATTGAAGATGCTCTGGTAGTGCTGCAGGCTCGGGACCCTAACCGACAGATCATCGTTCTCGAAGACGTTTTCAACTCGGGATTCACGGCTTTCAAGTATGGCAGGCCTCTTCCAAGTGGGGTCAAGAGACTGCCCAAGTCGATTGGATTTGGGGTTTCCCCAATTTTGGCCGAAAGTCAAGACACTGGACCACTTTCACTGGGGCTTTGGCCGGACTCTACGGAGTCGGGACGGCAAAGAAATAAGGCCTTGTACGAGCTCGTGGAAGGAGGCCCCATGAAGCTTCTGTACGATTCTTGGCACGAAACTTTGAAGAAGTGCGGCTGCAAAAATATCCCGGATGGCAAGATATGGAGATCATTTTACACCGCTCACGACTCTACCCTTCAGCTCTGCTCGCCAAGCCTCGAGTACCCTGTTTCTGATCTGCCACCGTGTCTTGAGTTTGTCGGTGTTCTGCCTCGCAAGCCGCTGAAGACCGGCTTCCGCTTTCCCTCGTGGTGGCCTGAAGTTGAGAAAAGACAGGAGCACAACTTTCGCCACGTCATCTTTGTATCCCAAGGAACTCTCAACCCACTTTGGTCTGAGCTCATCATCCCTACTATCAATGCCTTCGCCGACCGCCCCGATGTCCTGGTTATAGCCACATTGGGAACTGTTGGCGCCCAGCTCCCGGCGGAAGTCAAGATACCAGCCAACGCTCGTGTCATCGACTACCTTGCCTACGATGCGATGTTAGAGTACACGGATGTCTTCATTTCCAATGCCGGTTACGGAACATTGACTCATGCTGTCAGTAACGGCGTTCCAGTCCTGCTTGCTGGAGAGAACGAGGAGAAGATTGAAGTCACAATGAGGGCTGTATATGCAGGTGTTGGACTCAGCCTGGGCACACAGACACCAACGGCTGAGCAGGTTAGGAGGGGGGTGGACTCCATCTTGGAGGACAACAAATACAAGAAGGCTGCAATGAAATTGAAGATGGAGAACAGGGATCTCGACGCTTTATCGGCAATTGAAGCGAAGATTAGAGACATGACAGACTGATGCTTTAGTTGCATGGTGGCTTCCCTGTAACAGGAGGGTTTTGTGCTCCGTCTGCAAGACCATCCAGTCTTGTTTGGAACTGGGCGCGCGCTATAACTTTCAGAAATGGTCATAATTCGTCTTAGTTATCTAAGTTTATTTTTAAAAGTGTATTATTTCTCTACACTTCGATCTCTTCAGTGGGCAGGATTTCTAATGAGGGTATGCTACATTTCTGGTGACTGTATCCGAAAGCTTCGGCATCCTCATTCACTGGCCGGACTCGAACACGAAAATTATGATTTTCAACAGTAATCGTTCATTGGGTATCGTCAAATCTTGCAAGTTTCAAGCGCGCTCCATCTTCATGCTTCAAAACCATATCTCTATTCCGGCTTAGCCGCAGGTGTTGGAGCAGTCGTGCTTCTCGGCGTTGTATCGTGAGTGACACTTGCACTGGACGTCTTGGACAGGGTAGCAACGAGCTGCCACGGAGCCACGACTGGGGTCGTTGGCGTTCTCGTTCTTGTAGTCGACGGTGAAGCTCTTGCCCAGAGACCCGAACTTGCGGTTGATGTAGAAGAGAGCATTGCCCTTGCGCAGACCGTTGTTGCAATATTCTGCGGGCTCGTTTCGCTGCCAGTGATCGAACTGACCGCAATCAACTCCATAGTAGGGGTTCACTGTTTCGATGTCTGTTAGAGGCGGCATGTTATGTGGAAATTCGGGGATGACTTACTTGCACTGTCGACCAGAACCCAGGGGTCGACATGGTCGTCGAAGCAGAAGTCCAGGAAGCATTGAACGCGTTGACAGTCGCAGTAGCTGAAGCCGCAGTCACGCTTCTCGAGCTCAAAAGGGAGATAGTTGGGAGACGAGATGCTGGCCAAGATCGGGGAGGCCATGAGTCCAGCCAGGAGAACAGAAATGAGACGAGGCATTGTAATACTTTTTTCAATGAGTGTGGTGAGATGAATGAATGACTGAACGTTGTTATGAACAACAAGAAAAGAATGAATGTCGCTGTGGATTGGTGTTCTTAGCTGCTTGAAGACAGAAGAGCTTTCGATTCTTATATCGTGAAAATGCCCGAATGCGAGCATCGCGGGTGTGGCCGAGCCATGCCGGATAGTCGGTGCCGTGGTCCACCAGATGATCAATTCGAGGAGGGAATAATAGAATAGACTTCGGAGAGACCTCAGCCTCTGGCCTGTGCGGTTGCTTAATGCGACCATCACACGACTCGTGACGGTTATGCTGCGGCCCAGGCGATTGCACTTGCTAACTCAGATTCACGTGGTATTAACGTTACTGACAAAGATTTAAGTTGAGATCTAATCAATCTACCCGGCGAAGTTGGAAGTGTGACAACATGCCTCTGTAAGACCACCAGAATCGAACAGGATGAGAAGATGAGTCAAAAGCTCGAAGGCCGTCAATCGAGAAAAGCAGCAGTGAATACAGATGTGATCCCATGTCGCCGCCCACTCCCCTAGGAAAGTGGGAGGTCAGAAAGCGTGGCTCGTGATGGGGGCAGCGAATCCGAGGTGTCTAATTTATCAATCACAGGGCTAATGTGGATCCGATCGTCTCAAGTTCTTATCCGTGTTCCTGATGTCACCAAACGAGTCAAGGTATCCCCCAGTTGATGAGCCTTATTTTAAGCTGACGGCGCCCTAGGGCTGTTTTCGCAACCGCATCTTCCGGGTGTGCCGTGCCACTGTCACGAAACGAGGCGAGAGCTCAGCCACGCACAAGATGCCCCTCCTGGCCGACCAGCGTATGCCTGCCCGCGCCTCTAGGCCCAAAATAGTCCATGCATTATGACAATCTCTCTTTGCCCAGGCCGTCTCTCGATTTCGGATGTACACTTAGCCACCACTAGGTGACAGAGCACTAATCCG
This sequence comes from Colletotrichum theobromicola, assembly GCA_014705045.1. Classification (NCBI taxonomy): domain Eukaryota; kingdom Fungi; phylum Ascomycota; class Sordariomycetes; order Glomerellales; family Glomerellaceae; genus Colletotrichum; species Colletotrichum theobromicola. The sequence goes on along the minus strand of JABGLZ010000955.1, from coordinate 39,309 downwards.
GTCAGGGTTTCCTTGTCTGCCACAATTTTCATAAGGAGTACCTCGACGTCTTGGCTCCATGCAAACTGAAAATTGAACTGATGATGAATTTGTCCATCATATTGAAAACGCGAGCTGATCGTTATTGAGGCGTCTTCCTCTAATTTGGTACGATTTCAAATAAACCTTATGATGGGCTTTGTAGTCCCAGTTGTCCCTGCCTGTGGACGTGATAAACCACGACTTGGTCATGATGACAAAGTCAGGAGCCCACTCTGCTTCAAGCCCGATAGGTTTCCGATCTTCGAACTTGATATGTTGAAGTCAGATTTGACGAACATCTCCCGGTTTTCCGTCTCTGCAATCATTCGGGATACTGGACGAGTAGGGAGATCGCAACAATCGCGACCATGTAACATCATCCGTCGAACGACAGCTCCCAATGTTGTCGTACGTACAAAGACTCAGGTCCCATTCCTCATGCTGGTTGCCTCCTTGAACCCGTATCCTGTAGTCTGTGAAGCACGTAGTGCATGATACGATCTGGTTGTCGTGGCGTGTGGTGAATCGCGGGTCATATGAAGCCATAGCTATGCTGTGTAATGCTGGTATACAGGCTACGGGATACAACAAAGACGGGGACTGCTTTATTCCAGACGACCCATAGATATGCTGGCAGACTGGGAGGTTGATGTTATCGACGACGCTCGTAAATGTATCCGCTTTGCATGGTGGACTGACGATATGGTGAGTACGGCAAATGAAAAGCTCGTTGCCGATCACCTTAGCAAAGCTTCTATGAGTAAACCTCCAGGTTTTCGATATCTTCCTGGCTAGGGATAGTCAGAAATCATGAAAAGGATGGCCGATCTCACTTCAGGGGTTAGATTCTGAAAGGGAAAGAGCAACAAAACTTTCGTGCACCTGCCTGAAAGAAGCGCAGGTTTATTAGCAGGCTCTGGAGATGGCAGTGACGTTCTCCAGGGACATCCTCATCATGAATTCTCAAACTACATATTGAGTAGAGCCCAGCCTTCGACCTTCATCATCTTCGACCTTCGTCATCTTTCACATTTCTTCACTCACCTAGCTGAATATGGCTCCTTCAGCAGCCACAACCAAAAAAAAGACGAGCAATTTGCTTATTCTCAATCCAGCATCTCCCCGGCACGTTTCGCCCCAATGTACTGGACCATGCCGGGATTGACTATTAGCCCGGGTCCGGGATACGCCGCGTTCATAATGCGCTGAAGAGCTTTGCGACCATCAATTGTTCGGTCTGAAAAGCATGAAAATCGTCTCATGATCATTTGTTGTTCGTCCCAAGCCCAATTAACAGGTAAATTGGCGGATGCTTTGTCCGTCTGCCCGTGTTTCTTGAGCCATGCTTGGCGTACTGTTCCAGGCGTGTCGCTCGCACCGCGGTAGTCAGTGGTCGAGAAAAAACCTACGAGATTCTTCCAAATTCGGTCATCCGGTGTACGGCATTGCCCGAGTTTGTGAAATGTGGTGAGCTTAACGCCCCAACGGCTCTGGGTGCTCCCTCTTTTGATTGATATCTCGTAATCCGTAAAGCAGACTGAACACGAAGTTATCGCTCGATCAGGATGGATGTCCCATTGAGAGTCGGTTTGAATGATTCTCAAGCTGTGTAATTCGGGGATACACGCTATAGCGGGTGTTCCCACTCGCTGGGTATACGAACATCCAAGGATATGTCGGCAGACCGGAAGTTCAAGGCTGTCGATTATTCTGACAAAGGTTGCCAGATTACATGGCGGTCCGGTGATATCGTGGAAACGACGAATGAAAAGCTCGTCATCAATAACTTTTGCAGATGTTTCGTGCCTAAAGGACCAACCTGCCGCATTCTGAGTTCGAGGACGTAAACGATATCTCATTTCTGGAAGATGTTGCTCCAGAGGAAAGTGCGCGGTGATGAGATCTTCTCCGCTAGGTGGGATTTCTCGACTGAACTGGATGCTATTCTCGAGCCGCTCGATCGATAGGCCACGAGCGCCCCCAAAAAGGTGGTTATCCATGACTAGGCGGGCCTCGGCAAATGTGATTGTAGGCACGTTTGTCCCAAGTCCTCTCACAGCTGGTTTCCAAATAACAGTGCTTATCGGTTCAATCCACTGATAGACACTTATAGCGCCGTTGCACCCAGGAGTTGGGCGCACTTGGAAATGGCGGTCTCGATATGAATTGATGAATCGCGCCACGAAGTCACAAGCTGGGTGGGCTTGTGTTGACCAGTTGTCATGCTCGTCGCGCCCAAAGGGCTGGAGTCTTGCGCATCCGAAGCAAGGGAATAGGTTCTTATCGCCCCCTGCCATAGCATCTCTTTCTAAGAGCAAAACAAATTCTATTGCCTCGGCTCTTTGCATTGGAGGAAATCGGCGATTGGGACAGATCGACTTGAAGAATTCCTTGCAGGCTAGGGCAAGTGCTGTTCTGAAAGTGGCGGGCAACGCGTTTGCTACGATCAACAGGATCTCGGGTGGGATGTCGTACAATGCTCTGGCCCTGCGTACCAGTGATCCGACATCGTGATTTCGATTCTTGTTTGACGTCTTCGGCTTTTTACCTCGGCTGAGCTTCGACATGATGGCTATTGAACGCACCTGCAACTGGTATCTTGAGTGACGAACAAACATGACCGTTGACCATGCGTATTTAAAGGTTCACTTTGCGTACCGCTACGGCTACGCCACTTAAATCTCTGTGCGAGAGGCTCTACTGGCTATCCAGGTTGATTATAAAGCCCCGCAGTCCGCGGTGGGCTTAAACAGACATTGCGAAGGTGACTGACTTGATTGGTTTTCAATAAACTGAACTCCGAAGACCGTTTACCACATGACCATTACGAACAAATTTTGAAATGCCACATTCTCCATTTCGCCCCTATCTTTGCGCCGGGAGGCCGCTTTCTGGCCTCGTATGCAGGATTGTAGCGGCACGGCTGCTGTAATACGCAGTGCGCTAGGACAGGAATAATTTCTCTGACCTCTAGATGCAGAAACGCCCATCCATGCCATTTTCTTCGGAGCGTGATTACTAAAAGATCTCTGTTAGCATAGGGATATCAGCCAAATGCAGCTTTGAAGCCTACTTAGATCATTTGTCCCAGTGATGCCTCAACAATAGTGATCTTGAATTTGTCACGCTTCAGCTAGGGGCATAGGTAAATGAGGGTGCTGCATATTGTTCATCGGTAAGAGCACACCTGAACGGAGTATCCTCCTGGGTAGTTGAAGTCGAGGTACTCTTTCAGCTGGCTGGAGCTTACTTGGGATGCGGAGATGAATGCATCTCTGCTTCCGTCCTTGTTGCTTTTCCACTGGACGTTGGGGGTATATCTCAGCCGTCTTGGCATCATGAAGAAGTTCAAAGTTTTGATGAATTGGCACGCTAAGGTTGAGGCCCGGTCACCTTTCTCGCCCGAATAACCATGCAATTTAAGCCAGCGGCGAGAAGATCAAAATAAGCATTGAGAATGACCGGCAGAGAACCACAGGGGCGATTGGAAGGGTTCAATTTACCACTTTGCGCAGACTAGAGTCATGAGATAATTCGAAAGGGGGTTTAGCTAGCTTTTGAACGCATCATCACCCCTTCATGTCCAGGTGCGTCGGCGATGCCCAGCCTCCCAGGCCATGCAGGTCGCCAGCCACATTCAAAAGATGGGCGAAGCTCCCCCGATTGAATGACAGTCAAACGCCCAAATTCCATTCGTCGCCTGCTTTCATGCAACGTGAGCTGGCTCGACTTGGATGATCACACCCATGGGGCCCAATATTGACACATCCTGAAATTGAGGGATGAGTCGTACCACCCACAACGCACCGGGAGCAGCTAGCCTGCTGTTTTGCTTGGGATGAGTGCATACACTGCCACACAACTGCGCCGTCGCGACTTCGGGAATTAAACGGGTGATGGACACCTCCACCTTGTCAAAATAGCCTTTTTAAGTCCTCGTAATCTACAGCCAATAAGCCCTCGACCTCATTTTGTCAGACATTAATGGTCTGAGTATCTGTCAAGTTCAAGTGGTGGCCGTGCTATTAAAAAAAATTACTGTGATAACCTTCCATCAAGACGGCCGTCGATCATAGATCAATGCCGATAATCAGACAAGGCCGTGATTTTGCCAGGCCTAGGAGATTATGAACTGTTCTTGATGTTTGGGGCAGAAAATGCCGGGATTGTTTCCCAAAATTCAAATTGGAAGCTCTTCTTTCCCAGTGTCTTCATTCCCTTCAGCTACCTGTGCCTGCATCGTGGACTGAGCCACGGATTCTCGCTTGCACGTGGGAGAAGTGGTCTTTAGATCTGATTAATGAATCTAATCAAGTGTCTGCACTCTTTTCATGGGTCGTGTCCCGCTTCCTACTATGCAGTACGGCTGCCTTTGCTGTTCTGCCTAGCCCTATCAACCCTGCAGTTCTCACTTCGAGTCCATCATTGAGTGAAGTCACCAGCTCGGCGACAGGATGAAGTGTGATACTGCTCCATAGAGGCCAAAGTTTAGTGGCCGAGGGTGACGGAGTAGAACGAGCCCAGAAGATTGCGAAAGCAGGAGCTACGGTGTGTGCTTTCCAGGTGAGCACCCTAGGGCTATCATGAACCTTGATATTCTTAGCTGGTTGAACCATGTGTATCCGTTCAAATTCAAAGGAGACCCTTTACACCTATGTACTTATCATCTTGCTATGATCTACCGGAGCTGATCAAACCCTATTGTCACCCGGAAAACTCCACTCGTCTTCGGAATCATTACGCCAATTGGTAGAACACCAGGTCATCAAAGGCTCGATCACACCCCGATATATTGCTTCCCTGAATTCCATGTCCGAAAAGTTCGGTTTTGGTCCATTCCAAAATAAGCATCTTTTCACTGCGTCTGCAACATCTGTTGGACAATGGCAATCTTCTGCTAACTCATCGACTAGCCTCTCTGCTGTACTGATATCGGTACGGTCGTTAGGCTGATTATTCGGGCCGAGATACTCTCGATAGTGAGAGAATTTCTCGATGTTCTTTCCGTAGAAAAGCTCAAGTGCAATGACGCCAACTGTGCGGAGATAGGACCGCGCGTCCACAGCATGAGAGCTGATTTCTTGAGCTTGATTCTGCGTATCGTGAATTGTCGCCGAGTGCCCAAACTCCTTCGAGACGAAGGGGTACCAGTATACGAGTTGGTATTGAGATGAGCTCCTCTCAACGAGAAAACGAAAATCCCGTTTTGTCCATCTTTCATTGAGCCAAGGAGATGAATGAGTTTGGAGTAAAGTAGCAGCGACTTGAGCCACAATCTTGTTTCGATACTTCCACGAGAGCTTGAGGCCATTGTATCCGTGTGCCTCTAGCATCTCAGGTAAAGACATTAGAGAGAGATTTTGCCATCCGTGTTTGTGAATAAGCCGCGTTTCTTTGAAAAGTTGTAAACGGAACTCATTGCGACTCTCTATGAAGCCCAAACCTGAAGATTTGTCGATAAGAAAAGCACACAAATCCGGAATTTCTTTGTTGTTGTAATCCTGGAGTAGTGAGGTGGAGGAAGTTCTCTTGTTGCTTTTATTCGACTGTCTAGACTGGTCCGCAGGTACTGTTGATATCGAAATTGAGGGAATAGGTGTGTCATGTTGAGGCTCATCACATCGTATGATCGTCTCAGTTTGCCGAATAACAACCTCTTGTGCTAGAAGTTGATTTGACGGTGGGGAGGCCCCGCCAAACACAAAGACTACCTCGGCATCTCTCAAAGTTGTGCAAGGCCGCAATCTGAGATGTACGCGATGATCTTTACAGGCACCAGTACATCTCCATTGGTCCTGTAAGGTCCTGTATAGTCGCGCCACCTGGACCCTCATCGCCTCAAGCTGTTGGACTGGATATGAGCCTTCTCGGCGATTGTGAACCGCGTCCGCAAGGGTGCGATCTCCGTGGTCGACAAACTTCTTGAACATGCCATTCCATTCTTGCAGTTCTTCCAGCTTTTTTTCTTTACCGCGTTTGAAGCTTACAACGAAACGCCTGTATTGTCTTTTTAAGTCTCCTCCTTCAACGTCATCTGTCTACCAAGGGGCGTTAGAATTAGACTTGATAACACCTTGTGTTCAGAACAAACCTCGATGTCTCCTATGTCCAACAAACCCATCAAACCTTGTATACGCCTTCGTATCTCATCCAAGATACGTATGAGCAGGCCTGTATAGTTGCTAAGCCTTTTATTACGGTCAGCTATCCGACAGTAGGGTCTGCTAACAGAAGTTAGGGATTAATATGTAGTAAATAGGTTTTATATTATAGTCCTAAGTTATAAGTTATAGGCTGTTATAGATTAGTCTTTAGAGGCTAAGATAATTAGTCTTAGACTTAATAGGTTATTTACAGTATAGGTAAGCTGAAAGTATCCTGAGGATAAATATAAAGTTAATTACTAAAGAGCTATAGAAGTCTAACTATAAGCTAGGCTTAGGTTATACTATATATAAGGGCTAAATAGTGTATTTTATCTACTCCTAGGTGATTACCTAGGTATATAAGGTAATTATAATTAGTTAGTATAACTAACTGATCACTAAGCGCTTCTTTTTATACTCTACTAATTGTTCCTTATCTTATTATTATATAACTAGTTTTATAGTTCTTCTGTTCTAAGTGAGTCCCTAATATTTCTTATAGTTCTATAGTATAAATACCTTACCTTAGCTGCTTAATACTTAAGTAGGTTAGTTAACTATTATCTATATATAATAGGTTATAATATTAGGTTCCCTCTCTAAAAGTCTTATCCTTAAAACCTAATATAAGTAAGTTATTAGTTTTAGGTTAGAGATCTATTAATTATGCTTTCTGTTTTACTTATAATACTAATATTATATTAGGTTGCATTTAAAAATTAAATTCTACTTCTACTCTTTATTATTATAATTATGCGTTATATATTACTAAGTTTAGCTTTATTGTTAATATGCCCTGTTCATATTATTATTCTTCTGGGAAGCGCTATAAGTTGCTCCCTAGGGGTGAAGTTTATAGTAAGTATACTCACTTAGGGAGGTTTTATAATACTATAGTAGATACTGTTTATATTTATGAGTTTTCTATATTATTAGTATCCTATTATTTAGCTAATCCTTTATAGTAAATTATTTATTAGATAAGGCTGCTTACTTAGAAGATATTAAAGTAGCTGAAGAGGAGGTGTTAAGGAAAAAGGCTGCTACCTTATATGCTGCACAGGCTGAGTTAGATAAGTCTATAGCGTAGTTAGATTATTTATATAAGTAGAAAAGGATAGTATTTTAAAAAGGTTAGGAGGTTATAGAGGAGGAGCTAATAGTATCTCCTATATTAGAGGTTTAGTTTATAGGTGGTTTTAAGATAGTAGACTTAGATACTATCCTTAGTAACTAGAATCTTAGTACTCCTAATTTCTTATTAGGTGAGTTTTAGTTAACCTCTAGTATTCCTAGGTAAATAAATAGTTTTCCTTATTATAGTCTATCTACTTCTATTAGTAGTTAGATATATCTATGAGGGTATTTAATTTATTAATATCTTTATAATATGATTAGAATTAATATGACTAGTGTAGGTATTATTTCCTATTCTTAGTGTTACTACTAGTATTATATAAGTTTATTAGTTATATTTATAATATTTTTAGTTAGTTCCTATATATTATCTTTATATCTATATCCTTTCTACTTAATAAGGTATTAAATTCCTTATAGTTCTTATATATAGTTAATAATTTATTTAACTTTATATTTTAGTTTATTATCTTCTATAATAATAAGGTTATTTATTTATAATCCTTAGGGTGTTAGTTTAAGAAGTAAAATATAAAAGATTAAATAACACTTTATTATATTAGGTAGGTTAAGTTTGAAATTAACTAGTGAAATTTATTTAAGAATTTCAAAAAGTCTGAGTTTTTTATAGTCTAATTTATTATTTAGTTATTTAGTTTTAATGTTCTGCTATATGAAGTAGGTGCTATCTCCCTCTCTTAAGGTTAGTCCCTTAATCCTTTATTTATTACTAAAGTGTGTTATTTATCTGTATATAAATTTAAGTTCTTTATGTATATTATCTTAGATATCCTTAATTTATCTGATTATAGCTATAGCTTTAATTGCTGCTGAGCTGGATAATAGTTCTCTATATGCAGTTAGTTTAAAACTATAGTTTAGGTAGAAGGGGGATTCCTTAGTACTTTCTCCTACTGCGCTATTATAGGCAAACTAAGCTATTAGTAGAAGTATTACTTAGTTATCTTAGTTATAATTAATATAGGCGTAGAGGTATATTTTAAGGATTTAGTTAATTCTTTCTGTTTATCTATTAATTTATAGGTGAAATATAGTAGATATTAATTATTTAATATTAAGTTATGCTATAATTAACTTCTAGAATTTAGACGTAAAGATCTTATCTCTATTTAATATAATCTCCTTAGGTGTTCTATAATTAATAATAATATATTTAAGAAATATATAAGTAAATTCTTTAGTGTTACTTACTTCCTTATATAGGATAAAGTAGGCGTACTTTATAAGTCTATCTATAATAATAAGAATACTATTATAATAAACTCCTATAAGGGGTTCTTAAGACTTTAGTAGTTTAATAATAAAGTTAAGTGATATAGAGTGCTAAGCGGTTTAAGGTATAAGTAAAAGTTATAATAATCTATAAGGTTAATATTAGGATAGTTTACTTTTTAGGCAGACTTTATAATCCTTAATTACTTTTATAATATATTCTCTAGTAACCTTATCTCTATATTATTATCTAAGTTATTTCTAGGTCTTTATAATTCTTTAGTGACTATATATAGGTAATAAATAAAATTCCATAATAGCTTTATTATTTAGAACGCTAGTTAAGCTAGTTATGGATCATCTAGCTATTATTAAGAGTTTAGTTACTAGCATAATATCTCTATTCTTATTATATTTAAGAATCACCTAGGTTTCTTCTAGTACTAGGATATTATAGTCTAGTTTTTAGCTTAGAGCGTTAGCTCTACTGTTTTCTGATCCTTTCTAATAGATAATTTAGAAGTTAAATTCTGAGAGGAATTCTAACTATCTAATTTATTATTTATTAAGCACCTTTAATATTATAAAGTATACTAGGTTCTTATAATCTATATATATAAGCACTTTATAGATAGTTCCTAAGAGTTTAGATCTCTATTCTTTAAAAGCTTCTATAATTACTATAAGTTCTTTATTATAAATTTAGTAATTAAGCTTTAGTCTATAGAGTTTACGTGAGAAGAAGGTATATAGGTGCAGTTATCCTTCTACATCTTATTAAGATAGTTATGCTCTAAGGGTGAAGTTAGAGGCGTCAGTCTTAACTTTAAATTAATTCTATAGATTAGGAATTATTAAGATAGGTTCACTAGTAATATATTCCTTTATTTTCTTAAAAGTAGTTTCCTAGGTTTTAGTCTATTTAAAGGGTTAATCCTTATAGTTAAGATCTATAAGTAGTATGTTAATCTTACTATAGTACTTAATGAATTTCTAATAGAAATTAACTAGTCTTAGGAAACTTTAGACGTCTTTAAGGCTCTTTAGTATAAGCTATTCTTTAATTATTTTAACCTTATCTTTAGATATATAGATATATCTAGGGGTGATAGTGAATCTAAAGTACTTAACTTATTATGCGTAAAACTTACTCTTCTTAGGTTTAACTAATAGTTTAGCCTTTTAAAGTTCTTATAATATAAGGTATATATATTCTTTATATTATTTAAGTATTAGGGAGAAGATAAGGATATTATTAAGGTAGATAACTATAAAGATATTTATATATTTTTATAGAATATAGTTAATTATGTTTTGGAATATTATAGGTGCGTTAGTGAGACTAAAAGGCATTATGAGGTATTTAAAATATCCCTTATGTGTTTGAAATGCAGTTTTCTATTCTTCTCTTTCCTTTATTCTTATAAGGTTATAAGCTCCCTTAAGGTTAAGCGCTATAAACTAGTTAGCTCTATAGAGGAGTCATTATAGTTTATTAATAAGTAGTAGTAAGTATTAATTCTTAATTATTATATTATTAAGTATATAGTAGTTAATATAAAGCTATAGTTTACTATTCTTTTTTAGTATAAATAGGATTAAGTTTCTTACTAGTAATATTAATTCTCTAATATATCCTTTCTTAAGGTTTTCTTTAAGATACTTATTAAATGCTTATATCTCTATTAGGTTAAGTCTATAGATTTTATTAAATCTTAGTTCTTATCCTTCTTTAAGGGGTATTTTATAATTAAAGCTAGTATGTTCTAGTAGTCTGGTTTCTAGTTCTTCTATAAAGAGTTTATTATATACTTTATACTCTTCTAGGATAGATAGAATTAGATCCTCCTTTTTATTAAGGTCCTTTGTTATTATTAGTTATAATATGCTTTCCTTTATCCTAAGGAAGTAAATATAGCGTTTTGCTATTTATTATTTAAGCATATTTAAGGCTTAGGTTCTATAGGGCTGCTTAGGGATTATATCTTTATTTTCCTATTAGAGTTAGCTAGTTCTCTAATCTATCTATAGGTTATTCTTTTTTAACTATAGTATTCCTAATATAAGGTTATATACTCTAATATCTATAATATTAAGCTAGAGTTATTCGTTTTAATCTAAGTAATTTATTATAAGGGGTGTAGTCTTATTTCTAATAGTTCCTCTTTTATATTAGACTTATTCTCCTTCTATATTACTAAGCTGGTAAGGGTGTTATTTTACGTGCTATAGTGTTTATAACTTATTTACTATCCTTAGTGATATAAAGTTCCCTTCTAATCTGCTGTTAATTAGTGTAATTGCTATTATGTTATTAATTATTACCTATAGTTATAAGTACTCTTTCTGGTTTAGGGATGCTAGATATATAGACCTTATTATTCTTATCTGTCTTAGTTTATTATTAGTAGGTGAGTTTAGTTTTTTAACTGCTCTGATTTTCTAGGGTATATAATTTATTTCCTTTATTATTATACTTTTATAAGGCTGTTCTTATGGATTCTAAGCTGTAGTGGACTAAATCTATACTTTATAATCCTCTAGGCGCAGGCCTTTTCTTAATAGTATATAAGGTATTCATTACGCTAATATTTATCTTATTATATATTCTTATTATATATATATCTTATAAGGTATTTTAAGCTTAGTGTGAAGGTTATAAGGTTTCTATTAAACTTATATATTTCCTAGCTAGTGAGGATATATTCTCAGTATATATTCCTTATAGGTGTGTTATTATACTTATAGGGGTAGAAGTAGTTTTTATACTTATCTCCTATATAGTTTTTATACTTATTAAAAAAGTATTAAGCTTAGAAGAGGTATTAATATCTTAGGTCTATTATCTTAAAGTAGGGGTAGTCTTTAATATAGAGTTATAGTATATAGCCTTTTTATTACTTAGAACCTGAGATTCTAAAGAGTTTAATAGATTATTTATCCTTATAGGGTTTAATTTATTTATATGCGATGCGTTTATTTATATTATCTTTTTTTTCAGACTCCTCTTTAGAGCTAGTATCATTAATACTAGGGGTAAACCTATAGGTGATTTCTACCTAAGTATATTATTAAGTAATATCATAAGGTTTATCTAAGTTATAGGGTGAACTTTCTCCTTTTCTAAAAGTCTAAGTACTTATAAGTTTAAGTAGTTATTATTCTTCTATTAGGTTATATTAGTAGTTTAGTTCTTTATTAGATTCTTCTTAGTTCTGTTCTTTAAGCTCTTAGTTGATTTATTTAATTTACATGGGGTTTCTATATATATACCTTTATTATTTTAGGTGTATAAGTATAGCACTAAGTTATCTTTCCTATATTAGGTTATAGGGTTTATCCTAGATTTAATCTAAGTAAGCTAGTTTAGTATTTTATAAGTATGCGATTTTTTACTTATTATTATCTTTAAGCGCTTATTTATATACTTATTGTGGTATTAAGGGGGTGCTAGTAGAGGCTAGTTATTAAACTTACAATATCTTATTAAGTTATTTAGGGGTCTTTCTAGTGAATTTATTATTACTTTAGTAGGCTATAGCGAGGGTCTTATGTTATTTTATGATTTCTTCTTACTAGTTCTTTTATTTAATTAGATTGTTATATCCTAATCTTCCTTTATTAGGGTTTTATAGGTAGTATACTGAAGCTTCCTTATTACTTTAGTGTATAAGGTAGTTATTATTATAGTATCTAGTCTATAATAGGGATATATAGGGTGTCTTAGTTGTTATGCTGACTTACTTAGTTCACTTAGGGACTAGTTTTTAGTTTCCTTTCTTAGGTTATTAGTATTCTTTAGTAATATGCCCTTATTTATTATAGTTATAGTATTTAGGGTTTTATAGTTTTTTATTACTGTTATCCTTAGTAGCAGCGCTAAGGTCTATAGGCCTGCTGTGGTATCTATAGGTAGTACTCTGTTATATACTATAGTTATTATAAGGTTAGTTATTATTATGTAGTAGGTTATAGTGGTGCGTCTAGTTATTTATTTTAGGCTGCTATTAGTACTTATAGCTTATATTAGCCTCTTAGTGTTATTCCTGCTCTCTTTTATAGTATTAGTTATCTTACTTAATAGTATACTTAATATAGTTAAGGAAGCTAAGTGGTTTATCTACTTTATTAAGTTTATCCTTTATATACCCCTTAAGTCTTAGGTAGAAGGTTTTAACTTTACTTTCTTCTGTGAGGTTAAGTATAGAGATAATTTAGTAGAACTTAGCTATATAAGCAGAAGCTAATCTAATCTAATAAAGTTATTTTAATTCTCTCTAAGCTTATTAGGTTTTATTAGGTTCTTAGAATATAGATTATAAAGCTTACTTATAGCTTATAAAGCTATAGAAGATATTCTTAACTTCTTAGCTATATTAGTCTGGGGTTTTACTTAACTATTTATTCTAGAGGGGTTTAAATTAAGCTAAAGCCTTTTCTTATAAAAAGGTAGTAGTATAAATTACTCTCTCTGTTTCATTCTAGAAGCTATTATTATAGAAAGCATAATATATATATACTTATACTAAGTATCCCTTAAGTTTCTTAGGATTTCTATTAAAGGGAATAGGTAGCATGAGTTTAAGGTAGTTTTATTTTTTTACTAGAGCTATAATAGTATTAGTAGTAGCTTAGAGGGTTTATACTTCTTCTTCTAAGGTATAAGTCTATTTAGTATATATCTAGAGTTTAGTGAGGGCTACTAAGTTTTTATTAAATATATACTATATTTCTTTAAAATTATTATTAGTCTTTTTAAGTTAGCGCTTAAGTTCTTTAGTGTTATTTTTACTATCTGAGTTATCCTTTATTTTCTGATCTCTAAGTTCTTAGGCTAAACTCTAGGAGGCTTATCCTCTTAAGGTAGATAAAGATCTAAAAGTAGGTAACTTAATAGAGGCGTAGGAAAATATCTTATCTATACTGTTTAGTAGGCATTAATAGTTAACTTACTAAATAGGAGTAATTAAAGTGTTATAGTTAGCTATCTAATAGTAAGGTCTACTAATAGAAGTTAGGGATTAATATATAGTAAATAGGTTTTATATTATAGTCCTAAGTTATAAGTTATAAGTTATTATAGATTAGTCTTTAGAGGCTAAGGTGATCAGTCTTAGACTTAATAAGTTATTTATAGTATAAGTAAGCTGAAAATATCCTGAGGATAAATATAAAGTTAATTACTAAAGAGCTATAGAAGTCTAACTATAAACTAAGCTTAGGTTATACTATATATAAGAACTAAACAGTATACTTTATCTACTCCTAGATAATCACTTAGGTATATAAGGTAATTATAATTAGTTAGTATAACTAACTAATTACTAAGCGCTTCTTTCTACGCTCTACTAATTATTCCTTATCTTATTATTATATAACTAGTTCTATAGTTCTTCTATTCTAAGTGAGTCCCCAATATTTCCTATAGTCCTATAGTATAAATACCTTACCTTAGCCGCCTAACGCCTAAGTGGGTTAGTTAACTATTATCCATACATAACGGGTCGTAACACCTTTCTATCAGCTTCCTGTGAAGGCGTTCATTTGCCCATAGCGAAACAGCGTTGTTAGTAACGTGTATGAGTGAAGAACGAATGTCTCTATCCTCTATGATAGGTTCAAGAAGGAGATCGAGGTTGTCGCAGAAAACCAAGTACTCTACCCAAATTTTGTCCGCAAATCGGCGGTATTTTTTCTTGAAGCACCACCACCACACAAATGGTTCCATTGCCTCTTCGTATGTCGTGAGACATTTCGTCACGAGCGGAAAGACCCCCAGCACCAGGCCAGCAACCTCAAACCCCGACATTGGCGCGTCAAACTTGGCGATGTAGAGAAATAATTCGATCGGGCTTCAACCGATTGCGTTGAGCATACAGTGAGCGGAAAAGTCACATCATAAATCTTCGTCGACCATCGGCTACAGCGGAAAAGAGGGGTTTTGTGGCACAGCGAAGTCCAGATGCATAGCTGCCTTAGGTTGTATTTCACTCCATCTGGATTTTCCACACCCCGCTCAGTGGCATTGGGTGCGCAAGGCATAGGGTATGACCACTTCCATCAATGCTTCCCGATAGTACCAACGACTGATTTATTCGGAACTAGAGGTCATGGATAACGTTCAAACCATACCAGCTGCATCAAAGCTATGCCAAAAAGGCTTGGTTAGGCTGCAGCGAGTCGTTGAAGACTCGAGGCACTCGTCTACAGCCTCCGAAGACCTCCCGGACGAAGACGATCTCAATGATGTGTGCGAACGGTTCGACTGTTGGGCCGATAACCTGGGCGCTTTCAAGCCAAGCCAAAAGCAGTCCTCACTTGAGAGTCGCTTGCAAGAAAATCCTCTAGTTCGAAAAGCTGTCTTGAGACTTCTTGCAGATTTAGCTTCATCTATCGATGCTGGTACGTCGTCTGTTGCCTGGGGCGTCTAGACGTTGGCGACTGACAGGCTTTGGAGCAACTCTAATCGCGAAAGACGAGCGTGAAAACAGAACAAGCCTTGGCTTCGAGCTCTCTAGCGGTGAAATAGACTCGGATTTAGAGTCAGACTTGAGCCTTGACGAGGAGGACTTCTCTATCGAGAAATCAGAAATAGAAGAGACATTTTCTGCTATCCAAGATTGCCTGGGTAATCTTTTCCGAATGGCCGCATTCATACGAACGCCTAATCCAGAATCACGGCGTCAAAAAGCCTCAAAGGCCCCAAGATTTGACCGTTCAACAGATAAAGTACACGTTCTGGATCTGTTGTCCAAGTGGAGAACGCCCCCGGGCGTGCAATCGCCCGTCGAAGCTTATAGCGACGTACACTGCACAGCTCTTGCGGCACATCTTGGCGAAGCCAACGCCCGTCGCAGGCAATACTTCCTATATTGCAGGGAGCATCAGGAAAGACTTTCGGACCCTACACATGGAGAGGATCAGAGCTACACAGAGGATGCCCCATCATCGGTGAACTCTAAATCACCTAAGCCAGCCGATCAAAATCCGTCCCCTTCACAGCCAGCCCTAACTGTCGTTACGCGGCCCAGTATTAGAACGACGACAGAGACGGTTCGACTGTCCCCGAATGCAATGCTGCCAGTGGGGCTATCAAGACCAAGTCGCGGACCGACTCCATCTGTGGTTTCATTCACTTCGTCCGTCCGAAGAACTATCGATAGCAACTTGTCTTTCCCGCCTCTACCATCTCGTAACTTGGAATTCATATGTCCATATTGCCACTTGCCGTTTGGCTTGAAGCCAGGCAGTGACAAAATCAGGCAAAGTCAATGGAGGTTAGGGCTCATATTGATTACTTGGAGGCGTCCATGACTAATTTTCGCATATAGAAAGCATGTTCTCAAAGATCTTGAGCCTTATGTCTGCACCTTTTCTGGCTGTGGGGTGGAGACTTATGCTTCTAAGTCTGAGTGGTTTACACACGAATTGTCCACACACCGGTTTAGTTGGGCGTGTCCTGAATGTGACTCTATTTGGAAGACGTCAGGCGACTTGGAGGAACATATACGAGGAACACACCACGACAAAGTGTATGAAAGCCAACTACCAGCAGTGATTCTGCAAGCGAGGCAGCATCAACAGTCCATCTATCTCACCGATTGCCCATTTTGTCACCAAGACTGTGCGGTGGTTGATGGCGGGGAAGACTCGCCGTCAGGACAGCAGCCTATCAACATGGAAGAATTCCGCGATCACGTTGCTGAACACCTACTTGAGATCGCGCTATTTGCCTTGCCGCGTGCATTTCCAAATACGGATGAGTTTCCAAAGGATACGGATGAAACTGGTGGCTTTGGAAACCTTTCTTCTCGCGGTTCACTTTCGGAGTTTGGGGGTTTTGATGAAAGCGAGCATCAGCCCTCTGGGATCTCAGACAGCGCAGGCACTAGCAACAACGATGAGGGGGCCGAATCTTTTGAGGTGCCATTCACAGATCCGATCAACTGGGATTACGTTCGAAAACAAATCAGATCAAGATCGTCTGATGGTAATTTGGAGGAAGATAGCCCGTGTCCATTGCCCGTGGATTCCCCAACCAACGACGTCCCGGATACACTTCAGGCGACTCTTCCCGATAGTAATGGAAGTCCGGCAGCCTCTACCATGGGCTCTCCAGTCCAGTCTGGTATGGGCATTGTGGGCTCTCCTCGTCGTTCTGCTGTAGACTCCTCAGCTCTCAGCACATTGGATACACTTGAATCCATCATCCCCGATGATGGCACTAGCCTTATTACCTCTGCTGTGGGCTCACCAATCCTCAGTTCCTTGGATGCAGAGCAGCCGATCATGCCTGACGATGTTCCTGGCGTGAGCTCTGACGGGCTCTTGCAATTGCACCCTTCCTCCAAGCTTTGTCTGGATGATCCAAAACGCGTACAAAAAGTGCTTGACAGGGGAGAAGCATTCCGGCTTGAAATAGAAAAGCACCGACAGGCCAGCATTCAAGAGATCGAATCAAGCGAGCGCATCGCAAAGGTCATCGAAGAAGATCATGATGCCGGTGACTATGATTGTGATGATCTCGTCGACCAGCTTGCCGTCAAACTTGACAAGGCGAAAATCTCGAATGCCTTGGAGCCCGAGAAGCGATTCATACCACATCTTCAGTTCGCCAAAATTCTGACTTTCGAGTCGGTTTGTAAGATCGTGCTCACTCTGCGATGTCTTAGAAAAGAACCAGACAAGAGGGCTCTTGCAAAAGACATATACTATGGCAGCTCGGATGGCTCGAGGGAACCTGCCGTGAGACTACTAGCGGTCCTAATAGGCATCGATAGAGTGGAGGACTTTGATAAACACCTGAAGGATGGGGTAAGAGATAGCTGTTTGCCGCTTCAGCCAACCGGTGCCGTCCAAGACCAACTCCTCAAGTGCCGAAAACACGGAATGCACGGGACTATCAACAATTATTTTCGCCCATCGATCCGCGAAAGTTTCTCCAATTGGTCGTACACTCTGAACGCGCCGTTCATTAAGGGGGGTCCATCGTTGCATTCGCATTATGTCTTAGAAACCGGAGACGTCATTCCTGTGGAGATCATCGACAAAGTCACGCAGGATTACAGCTCGGACACCATGGAGAAGGATGCTTCCTCCGGTGGACACAATACTTATGGGGGCTTCAGCGAAGTCTACAAAGTCAAGATTCACGATGGCCACTGGGACTTCGGGCACCATGGAGTACGTCACATTTTCCCAACTCTGTAGTTCCCCAGCTAATCCTCGGTCTGGTTAGATCCGACACCCTCAAGAGTTTTTCGCACTGAAAAAGCTTACTTCCCATAGCCGAAATAGCTTCGACTTGGAACTATCTTTCTTGCTATTCACCGGACAGAATTATAAGAAGAAACATCTTATTCAGTTGCTGGCAACATTTGAGGTTGTCAACCCCGCTGCTGGCGGACTTACAACCTACTACCTGTTGTTCGACTGGGCAGAGGGGGATCTGAGAAAGTTCTGGCAGAATAATGGAAGTCTCGTCGGGAAGAAGAGCCATTGTATTTGGATGGCACATCAATTTCACGAGATCTGCGAAGCTCTACAGTGTGTTCACAACGATCGAGCCCCGACAATGCGATATCTAGAAGATCGCGACTCGAATGAAGATCTATATGGACGACACGGTGATATCAAACCAGGTATGACAACACACTGTTGACATCAATATAGGGCTTTCTGACAAATTCCAGGAAATTTCCTCTGGTTCCGCTCCGATAGCTTTCCAGGCCTCTTGGCGTTGTCTGATTTTGGACTAGGTAGATTGCACACACAAGTATCCCGGTCCAAGCAAGACCCAAGGAACCTTGAAAGGTCAGCATCTTATCGTTGCCCGGAATTCGACTTGCCATTTGGCCAAGTTTCCCCAAGGTCCGACATTTTCAGTCTTGGCTGCGTGTTCCTCGAGTACGTTACCTGGTTCTTCTATGGATTCGACGCTGTCGAAAACGTCTTCCCAGGGAAAAGAATGGAGAACGATATCTACGGTTTCGAGTCCGATATCTTCTTTTCGGTCAAGAATAAACGGGCGCACATTAAGCCGTCAGTTTTGGATTGGATTCACCAGCTGCAACGACGCCCTAACTGCTCGTGGTACCTCTGGGACCTGTTGGAAGTGATCAAGGACGGAATGCTCGAGCCCAATTCAGACAAGCGCATACGTGCCAACCAGCTTACGAAGAGAATGCACGAGCTGCTCAAGTCTTGCAAGGCTGAAGAGGACTATTATCTTGGATCACGATGGTCATAGGAGTGAAGACCTGTGTCTCCTTGGCTCGGCGAGTTCGACAGTTCATTTTTGCGACGATGACACAATTACCTCCACCCTTCTCCCATCGACGACACCTGATCTCCGGTTCGTTTCAGAAGCAACGGTGTTTTCCACAGTTTGATCCCAGACACCTTCAACATGGAATCAAAGTAAGACATTACTCAGCATCGCCGAGCTCATGTCTCCTCCCGCTGACCTATTCGTTGTAGTGCTCCCTAGCTTCCTTTTCAAGCTTTTCCATTTCACCCTATTGAGTCGAGGACTGTCAGTTGCTTGTGCATACCTTGGTAATCTAGACAGAGTCGTGGTGCAGACAGGCAAAACCCAGCGGATACAGAGAATAGGAGAAGATTTGCTCTTACCTGCCTCGGCGGTCTAGAGAGCATGAGAATGTATCTGTTATTAATGACCTATATTTCACACATTGTGTTAGATATCCCTAGCGATCAGAATCTGATTGGAATTCTTACCTTCACTTTATAGTTCTTCTCGCCAAACATCTTGTTCAGAGTGTCCCTAAGCTTCACCGGATCGTTGTACTTGGTTCTCATCGTCTCTCGATGCCAGTTCGTCATTGAAGACTCCTTGGAAGGGGGTTCCTTGGTGGTAGGTTTCTTGTGATCAGCCATGCTGCATGATCTTCGCAGTGGAGCGCTCCTATCCCTGTGACGTGGACTGTTTAGCGTGTTGAGAAGAGGTATTGATGGATTGTGCACTTTGGTTGCAATAATTCGCTGCCTTTCTTGACGACTGTGCCTGTGGTTTTGCTGTGCAGCGATGTTCTCGGTACAAAAAAGAGGAAAAAGTCCGAAACGGAAGAGGGAGGGGTTGCGGAGGAGGAAGGCAGGCTTAGCAGACCAGAGCCTCAAGAGTCAAAACCACATGGGTCGCACATACGGGTGGTGTGTCTCGCGATTGGAGCTGTCTTTGCATGCTGCATGGTGCTATTCCCAATGGCTGCCGGACAACGCATACATGGGCGCTGCCTGCTGCTCCACTATCAAGCATATCATGTCGAATGATGCGTCTTGAGAGCTGCAAGAGATGCACGAGCACCCAATCGGTCTTGGAACCGCAACAGCCTTCAAGCACGATTGCTTAGGGAGGGTTGTGGGCGTTCTGGATAAGCTGCAGGCGTTCAGCGAGGCGGGAGCAGAGGCGTCAAAGTGGTTCGGAGAGGGGAATGTGCAGATAGCAGACTGTTTAAAGCGCAAACGACTACCCACACTCCCTGGCATCTGTACCTTACCATTACAGATAGCATGCCTACACTTGACATCGAACAATCCCCAGATATCACTCACACGTGTGCTAGAGAAGGATCTCCCTTATGAGCCTAAAGAATGGAGTGAATCCGACCTGAAGCCCTTCAAGTCAGGAGAAAGAAAAGCGGTCGTTCTAAGACGGCTGGATAGCGATGAGGCAGGTTGAAAACTGATCTATATTTCTCACGCAAGAGGCATCTCTAATACGTATCAACACATGAAGGGCACATTTAGAGAGGAACTCAATACGAAAGAAGAATGGGACAACTGGTTCAGTCGCGTACGTTCCGTTAGCAGTTGCCGTCACCTTGCAACCACCAACTTACGGGATTTCAGGCCCCGGGAGTATCTCCAGCATGGGACAAGCTTCTCCCAGGGATCTATGTGATGTGAGCAAAACGACAACACAGGCCACGAATGATAGAGCTGACTCTTGCATTTAGCATGTGCAGTAGAGCTGGTGGTGTCTTCGAAGACGACGGACAAGCGCCGGCTAGATACATACCGATGCCGAAGCCCATATGGAGCCGCATAACAAGGGAATTTCACGTCCATCGAGAAATCACCAGGACCATCTTGAGAGATGTTGCGTGCTTTTCCTATTTGCCACACCACGATTCAGACTCTCAACAATTGAAGCTGGGTATTTACACAAGCCACTCGCAGCAAACCACAGACTAAGCTGAACTTGATTTTAGGATTCACGGCGAGGATGGCGACGACTTTACCCGACGACTTGGCATTGTCGTCTACTTACATCCCGAGCACAGGCTCAACCTTTGCAGTCATCTACGGTTGCACAGAGAAACAGATGGACGACATTGAAGCAAGGATACGGAGATCAAATAAGCAACGCAGTCATCCATTACTAATTTCAGGTATATTCGTTGAACTTGAGCGCAAGAGATTACTTCTCGCCGTTGATCAACTGGTGGATGACTTCGCCCTGAAATCCGACGAACTTGAAAGCGAACCTTGGAATACGGCTCCAAAGGCAGATGAAGAGGGCCAGAAGAGACAGAAGGACTACTTGAAGGTGTGCCTACGCAGTCGAAGTCTGGTCGATCACATTCAAGCTTCAAAACGCCAGCTCTCAAAGTTCCTGGATGAGATGGACGAGGTTTCCGAGGAACTTCAGTCGCTGAGTCCAGAGAATAACTGGGCTAAGAATCCTTCACTTCAGATAAACCTTGAAAAGATCGGTCGGGATATGAAGAAACGGGTTCAGGATATAATCCGTGAATACGATGACAAGATTGATGAGTGCAACAAGGTGGTCTGCAATACGTCTCTTGCCATGCAGACGGTAGGTTGCTCCTACTCAGACTAGTGCTTTCTCTTAGCGCTGACCAACAACAGGTATGGAACCACATCATGAGACAAGACTCTTTCACTACCACGGAGATCTCAAAAGCAAACCGGGCCATGGCCTTCGATACCCGGCACGAGAGTGCGCAGATGAGGACAATCGCCATTCTCACCATGATATACCTGCCGCTCTCGAGCGTGGCGGCGATCTTTTCGATGGACATGTTCAACTGGGAAGCCGGCGCAGGGGAGTCCATAGTGTCCAAGCAGATCTGGCTGTTTGCCGTATTGACAGTGGCACTCACCTTTTTTACCCTCTTCGCCTGGTGGATGGGTACGCAGCGCTCAAAGAACATTACCAAGAAGGCAGACAAGTATTTCGACGAACTTCGGCGACAGGGAACCTTTGTTTGAGACAACATAGTCCAGAGAGACTCCAGGCAATAAGATAGCAGACGTAATTAAATTGAGCCTTCTCACTGGATCAGTGGCTTCGCGGCGTTGATATGCTCGCTAATGCTATTGCAGTGAGACCGCCTGGCTTTCTTGCGTCTTGCGTCGCTATCATTCCTATTCCCTTTGAGGCCCACTTGAGTTGGATCTGATAGTGCAGACGGCGATAATAGAAGTAAGAATAACGATACAGGCAACGATAAGGCCAACGCTGACGACGACAACCGCCGCCGACGACGACGACAACGAGGACGACGACGACGACAGTGAGATAGGATATGTATGAGTCCACGTGAAAAGGAAGCCGCTCTACCAACATCAGACTTTGTAAATCTCTCCTATGGAACGCTTGTCCCCTCTTCTTTTCATGACATTCGAGGTCAAAATCAGGCATCGTCCTTCTTGACATCCAACGGCTTGCGCCCGTACATGACATATCCGTTCCAGTAGGCGTGGATTTTTGGGTTACTCAAATCCTTTCGAACCTGATCACAGAGAACCAAGGTTTCCTCCTTTGACCAACCTATCTCGCGAGTCATCAGAGCAAGTGACATGCCCTCGACGTAAGGGAGAAGGGACGCCTGGGTCCACATGCCCATGTCCTTAAGCTTGCGGTCCTTGGGCCACGGCGACACTGGGAAGCGGATCCGCGTCTTCCGCACATCCTCGAAGCCAACCTTTCGCATGATATCGTCAAAGTTCTCGGTCATGTTCGCCGGGCGGCCGATTCTGCCAGCGGCTTCGGTCAACATCTGGCTCCACTTGAACACGGCATGGTCTTCGGTCAGCGAACCGTCGTCGGAAGTCATCGGCCAACGACTGTCCTGAATTTCAAAGTACCCGCCAGGTTCGAGGGCATTGTACGCCTGCCTCATCATGGTCTCCCAGCCCTCGGCCGTAAAGCACATTATCATGTTACGGCAGAGGATGAAGTCGAACGGCTGTGTCCAGGTCCACTCCTTATCCACGTCGTCGACCTCGAAAGAGCAGTTAGGAGGCACGTAGGTCGCCTGAGTCGGGCTCAGATCGACGCCAATGACCTGGGCATCGGGATACGCGTCCGCGTAATCCATAGCCCACGCGCCGGTACCGGTGCCCAAATCGAGGACGCGCTTTGCGCCGTCGTTTTTGGGACACGAGCAAAACCCGTCGTCGAATACAATATGCCATAGGTGATTAACGATATCAAGACGGTCCTGCTCGCCTTCGTCGTTGGGGAGGTAGTATTTCCCCTCGCTAAGACGGTGGTAGGTACGGCCGTTTTCACGGCGGTAGTCGAGAATGCTAGATCTCAAAGAGGCTTGGGACTCGGTGACCCGTGAGAATCCAGCGACTGAAGAGGCATCATCGCCATTGACAGGTTCGTCGGCTTCGATGTTTGCGGTGCCGGTCGCAGCAGCGGCAGCTGTGGCTTGGGCTGCGGTAGTCGAGGTGCCGGGTTTGGTTGAAGTCGCGCCGGTCTGTTGTTGCTGCTGCTGCTCGGCCATCTTGTTCTCGGTGCTAGACACGGTTTGAATAACAATCAACGTAGGCCTTCTGAACGCCAAAGAAACGTTGGGGTTTGTTTATCTTTTTAAGGGGGAGGTACTGGACTACCCCTCTTCGCCGAGCCGTCCCCGTTTGCTTCAACTGTTGGTTCCATCTCCACTTTGAGTCTGCAACAGGGGGTTGCCGTACGTTCACTGCACCGTCGTTGAGCCCAGCCTACATATTTGCATGCTCGCTTCTGGCTCGTGTGATAGCAATTGGTGGACCTGCAGCGGCCCTGTTGCCGTTTTGAAGAGCATTACCCCTTTCCGTCTCTTGTCGTTCTGTTGGTGGCATGTTTTTGTTCTCCGATCCTGACATCTTACCAAGCTGCCTACAGTCACATACTGATAGTAAAGAAAACACTTAATTGAGATCTGATATGGCCAAGATGGACGTTTACTATATAAGCCAAGATAAAACCAGAAAAGGGACCTGTCAGCCTAAAATATTGACATTGCGAGAGGCAATTTAAGAAGAGAACTGGTGCCAATATGGAAGGCATAAAGTTGACTGATGAAACTTCAACAAGGCAGAGACCATGTCTCGCCAGTCTTCAGTTCAGTCTAGGACGTTGTCGGCATCTGGGAATAGCCTCACATGGCAGACCCTGAATCTTGGGGCGGGAAAATGTGGACCCCCAACGGTTCCCCGACTTGCGCAAAAATAGCAGCAGCAGGGCAGGGACAGTGCACCGCTCAACGGGCTGACGACTCTGTGGAGAACCCTTACCTTATCGGCACGCGATTCGAACGCTTCCTTCAGCGGATCGGCACAGTCACGGCCGACCTCATTTCGTCCCTCAACTCTATCTTCGTTTCGTGCTCCTCTCGCGAAAGGCGGCTAACTCGACAATGTTATCGAACTCGAGATCAAAACAAAGAAAAAAGGACATCCGCTGGAATGGATGGCCGAGGTCAGGTCACGAGCGACACGTGTGCTGCACGGTCCAGGTGAACCGCTTCGCTCGCTGGGGAAGGTGTCCGCTGAAGAAACATGAAGAAAAAAAGAGACAAGCACCTAGGCGGTTTCGCGCCAAAAAAAAGAAGCTTGTCCGCGCCAAAAACGTCGCGTGCTCTGTCCTTCCCGTACGAAACACCCAGCCGGACGATCATGTGCTTGGTGAGATAAGAGACAATGACGATGAGAGGGCATTGAGATCGTGTAAGGTCTGGGGAAAACAGAGCGATTGTTGGGCAGGTTTTGGGTGCCGGTGACGCAAGCCGCCTGTTCCGAGTGCTCCCCCTCCCCTCCCCTTCTTTTGTTACGAAAGAGAAGAAAACACGAGGACAGCGGTGTGTATGAGCAGATGAATCCGGGGGGTGAAACATGACGGGAAAACACACAAGACATGGACGGCGGGAGGGGAAAGCATGTCGACAATGGAGAAGAGGGGGAGACTAGGGAAATGGAGGTCGAGTCGAGAAGGGGGCGCGATATCTGACCGTCCGCCAGGCCAGCCAAGCAGAAGCTCATCAACTGAGATACCGTTCCCGTTCCGTCCCTGCGCTCTTCATTCTCTGATAAGAAACCCCGGAGCATGGACGCCATCATCTGTTTTTGATATGGCGAACAGAGGGGACCAACGCACAGAAACATAAACCATGGAAATTGAGGAAGAGAAGAAGAAGGATGGAGAAGAAAGGGAAGAGACGCGACGGAGAAAGTGGGAGCTGCTGATTCCCCCCCCTCTCTTTCTCTCGCTGCTGAAGTGCTGATTGATGTTCACGGCCTCGGCCACACCACCATCAGGTCCCCCGTTTCATTCTCCTCCTCCTCTCCTCCTTGGGTCGCTAACCTGGAAAAAGAAGCTAATAATACAACAAGAGGGCACCTACAGCAAAAGGCAATCAATCAATCACTCACTCACTCAAATTTCCCCTGTCTGGTCTGTCTGTCTGTCGTTCTCTGGTCCAGCCCAGCCCTTTTTTTTGTTTTGATCCGACACCGCTCCTCTTCTTCGTGCTGGCTGTTCCTCTCCATCCCGTCCGCGCCCCTTGTGACCTTGCCATCCGCCCGTCCATCCATCCATCCATCCAACCCATCCATCCCCCCTCGCGAAAACCACGTCACCTCTCCCACATTTTCTTCTCAACAACAACAAAAAAACACCTTCAAATCTCCCGTCTTCTTCATCGCGAAGCTTTGTTTCCTTCCGTCATCCCAGGAATAACTCTCCGCTACAGCTTCAGAAGCTATCTCCCCCAAACCCCCCGTCTCTCCAGGTAAGCCGTCCCTCACCGCGCATCCCACACACACCCACGCACACACACGCAACACAACGACCAACCCCTCCAAGCGCCATCCACATCTCGGGCGCGCAATCCACCCCCTTCTCCTCCCACAATCGCAATAGCATCCTCTTGATCGCGTCCATCTCTTCCCCATCTCCCTCTGCAAAAAATACTTACGCGACACGCCAGAAATCTCAAAAACAAAAATCCGCAAAAAATGGCCCGCGAAGGAACCCGCTCGCAGACCGGCAACTCTAAGCCGCGCCTGTTCCCCGTCGTCGACACCGCCCCCGTCCGCAAGCCTCGTGCCTCCTCCTCTTCCACCGCCGCCGCCGACAAGCCCAAGAAGAGCAGCAGCAGCAGCGCGACCAGCGCCGCCGCGAAGCCCGTCGGCATCACCAAGAAGAAGGCCGCCACCACCAAGAAGGAGCCCACCGTCGCCCAAAAGGCAAAGTCCGTCGCCAAGTCCGTCTCGACCAAGGTCACTGGGGCCACCAAGGCCGGCAAGAAGGTAATCTTTCCTTCGCTTCGCTTCTCTCAAGTATTGCCATCCATCCAAAGACTGACCAAAAATAACAGGAGACCAAGCCCAAGACTGCCAAGGCAAAGGCCACCGCCCTCGAGCCCGTCGCCTCCTAGATTCCCTCCCCCCGCAACTCATTCCACCTCATGCAACACATCCTAACGCGATGCTTCCTCCCTTCTCCACAGAAGACTGAGGGAATGACGTCGCTTCCACTCTCCACGACGTGTTTCTTTTCCCAATGATGAGAGATACCACCTTTTTTTTTTGTTGTTGTTGTTGTTGTTGTTGTTGCTGTTCACCCCCCGAGTCGAGCGTGCGGGTTTCATAGGAATTTGTTTCGGGCCGTGGGCTATTTTACGGGTACAATGGGATTTCTTCACGGCTGGGTCTACGGAGGGTTTATTTGTTTGCTTGATGCTTTGATGAATGGATGTTGTTGTTGTAACCGCCTGGAGAAGGGGGCAAGGCAGGCTTGCTTTCCAAACGAGCCTGATCAGTTTTGGGACGGGTGTTGTGTTTACGCGACGGACGGGAGACCTTGAAGAAAGGTGTCTAATACAGAAATGTTGAAATGCTGCTACGCACGTCTCTCTGCTGGTCGTTGTTACGATGGTGACAGCTCTTGGGTGGGCATCTCAGGTAGGCATTCAGTCACGTTAGAGGAAGCTTGTCAACTGACAGGAACTGTCCAAAATTCTAATTATGCCGATATGAACGAGAGTGGTATCTATATAGGTCCCATGATAGACTCGTGACTCCCCCCTTTTGCTTTTTCCATGACCCGCTCATCTCAATACCATACCTGTCATCATCCAAAATAGCAACCAAAGATGCCTCCAAACCAGTACGCCGTATCATCAACATTGACGCCCTAAATGGGAAAGTGCAGCTTCTGTTCCGCCCATGGGATCTGGTACCAGTTCTCCCAGTTCTTGCCCACGCGCGGCCCCTCCTTGATGAGCTGCATCTCGCGCACGCCACAGAACATGCCGTTGCGGCCCGTACGCTCCACCATCTTCCACCCTTCCCTCCGCTGGTAGATCTCCTCTTGGAAGCGCTGGCCCTCCACCACCTCACGGTGCGGGTTCGGCGTGGGGAACCGCGAGAAGTGGGTGATGATGCCCTGCGGCAAGGCAAAGAGCCTCTCCCAGTGACGGACGATGCGCTCAAGCCGCTGCGTCCGCTTCTTGTATGCGACGCGCACGTAGGGGTTGACAAACACGCCCGTGTCCATCTCTCCGGCCTTCTCTGCCACGGTCGACACGTCCGCCAGGAACAAACAGCATTCGCAGGCATCGAAATACACCTCGGGCTCGTACCGGAAGCGCACCGGGGCCGTGGCGTTGTGGGGGTGGTCCGGGTTGATGACGTGGTGCGCAGGAGCCTGCCAGTCCTTGGTGGGCAGCTGCTTGTCCATGTTCTGGATCCATTTGGCCTGCATGGCCACCATTCCGCCCCAGCAGCTCTTGACAGGAACGGCGTCCGTCTGCGAGACCATGGCCTTGCGAGAGATGCCCTGACCAGCGTTGGTGAAGTAAGGGAAGATGGGGATGCCGTTCGAGTACCCTTGCGCATCTCTCTGGGCGTAGAGGTCGTATTCGGTAAACACGTTCCAGTCGAAGTCGATGGAGCAGGCCGAGAGGTAGTGGGTGCGTCCGTCATCGCCAGTGTTGGTGCTGAAGAGCAGGTGGGCAGCATCGACCGGCGCGAACATGGCATCGTTGAGGAACAGGATCTTGTCGTATTTGACCACTCCGACATCGGGGTCAAACTGGTCAAGAGGGTACAGCGCGCGGTTGCGCATTTCGGCGAGGTAGGCCAGTCGCTTCAGGCGCTGGGTGCCGTCGGGCATGGTGATGTGAGGGAAGATGTTGTACTCGACGTGATCGTCAATGACGATCTTGTGCTTGCTCGGCACATTCTTCTTGAATGTCTCCAAAGCAGCGGCGCCTTGCTCGCCGCTATCGTTTTCGTATATGCTCAAAAATACGTTGTCCTCGCCAATCATGTGTATCAGGTCCAGCACGTTTTGCGCCCACTCTCCACCGGCAATCTTTCCGTCGGGATCGTACAGACTGACGGCAATGAAGACCTTTTCGTTTTGGTGGTTTGCACAACCAGACAAGCTGTCAGATACCAAGCATCTTTTTCGCAAGTCCTTGTAGTGTTTCGGGTGGCGGGTGTAGGACGGGAAGAATATGGGCGTCGTGACAAATATCAGTAGAAGAAAGATGAAGGTATATCGCAGGAGAAGACGCGGGAGAGATCGAGGTTGGCGACGGAAGGCCCTTAGCACGGCTCGGGGCCTACCCTTGAGCCAGGCGAGAAGAGAGCCTTTCCTCCTTGATCGTACGGGCGGTTGTGTGCCGGGCAGCAATGGCTCCTTGTGTTCTTCGTCGAGGTCGAATGCTTCGGAGGACGAGCGGCGTTCTTCGTTACTTGAACGGGCCATGTTTGCGGCGGTCTCGTGCAACGCCGGTATATGTGCGGAATAGAAACGGGTTTCTGGTGGTAGGCGGAGCAGGAGGAGCAGCGTCTGCAATGGTTATAGGTGACGAGAGGGGTAGGGGCGGCGGCGCATGTGGCTTGTCTCGCAGACGTGTCGCAGGAATGTGAGGTCGGATGGCGATGCACGCTCGACGTGTCAGGCTCTGCTCTGCTGGGCGAGGGGAGGATGGCGTCGTTGAGGGGCCCGAAGGGAAGCGCAATTGGAGGAAAGAAGAAGAAAGTATTAGGAAGCAAATTAGGATGCTACTGGCAGGTTCATTACAAGGAGATAATACTAGTCTCGTCGTCAGGGGAAGTAAGTGAGAGGACAATGAGGAAAGGCTTGACTTGAAGGTGGAGGGAGGGAAACTAGAGGCGGTGGAAGGCAGTGAGTGGGCGGTGGCATGGCGCCAAGACCAGACAGGAAAGGACCATTTCGACGGGCTGAACTTTTCAAGGTTTGGGGCAGTCGCACCTCACACCTCGCTGGAAAGGAAAGCACATTCCACCCTGGCGTCCCTGCCCTGAAAGGGACCCCGCCTGCTGTTGTCTGTGCCTGTGGTTCTCTTCATCCTTCATCCTCCAGCCTGCAACCATTCACAAACCAGCCAACCAAACAGCGGAAACAAGCATCATGCACCGCTCCGGCAATGCGGCAATCCCTGGTAAGGATGAGGGATTGTCCTCGTTTAAAATTGAGCATTTGTCTTCTCCATCGACGATACTGTTTCGTTTCCTGTACCACCACTACCAGTCCACCATTAACTAAATGGATGTTGTCGTGACATTAAACAAACACAAACACACATGAGATCAGCATGTAGTATAATTTATTGACCTCCTATCCGTACCTTACCCTGAGCAGCGTGGCAGCTCCCGCCCCGAACATGCAGGTAGCTACACAAACCGGGCGACGTGCTGCAACATGACCACCAATTGCAGCGACCCCAGCTCCAGCTTCGCACAAACCGGGGAGAACCCTCTCGTTTTTAGCGCCTTGGCCTCCCTAAGAAAATGAAGATCGCGGAACGCTATCCCCTGTCAAGATTAGCGTAAGTAGCACACTGCCGACGCCCGGTCCTGGTCTTTCATCTCCATCCCGCCTTACCTTATGTCATCACCAGGTGCCAACAGCATCTTCACGGGAACCACGGCCTCCGGGCTTCCACCACCAAGTACAGCGGTTTCCCAATTGGGATACATCAGTACTCCGTAGGCCACATCCAACTTATACGAATCACTGAACCCTCGTTCGCATTTAGCCACGTTGTCAATTGCAGAAACCTCGAAACCTCAGCAAATCTAACAACATGACGGCGTATGAACCCTGTACAGGCAAGAAACCTCTGTTCACCATGGCGTCCAGGCAAATTCTGTCCACAAGGCACACCCACTACATCTTCTCGTCGTAAGAGTAGGCGCTGTCCGTGTCGTTCTCGAACTCCTCCAACTTCTGCGACACCTTGGCCCTCTGCACGCGCAGCTGACCAGCGGCGAACTTGTTCCGGGCCTTGATCGCGTCCTTGTTGAAGCGATCGAGCTTGCTCTCCATCTTCTTGAGGCCCTTGATGAGCTTCCTCTCCCCGGAGTGCAGCGCACGCTGGCCCCCCTCAAAGTTGTACATCTCATCGCACAGCCGAGAGTCGCGACCGGCTGGGGTCTTCATCTGCTCGATGTCGGAGCCAAAGAGGCTCTGCAGCAACTTCTTGTCTGCGTCGGTTCGCTCCCAGATGGACAACAGCTCGCTATGCTCGATCTTCGTGTTTGCGTAGAGAGTAACCAGTCTGGAAGAAACCGTGTGCTGCACAATTTGGGCGTTGACTGTCGGCATGGTTAGCACATGACATGGTCGTAGGCATGGTGGGGTCTCAAGGGCTCCAACCTTGAGCCATCAGGGAGTTGATGGCCTTGGCATCCTGCTGGAGGGAGATGGCCCGGTCGTTGAGCTTCGCCGTGGCCTCGGTGTACTTGTTGTGGTGGTCTCTGTCAAAGATGCTAGCAAACTTCTCCCACAAGCTTCTGTTGAGGATGGCCTCCTTCTCCTTGGGGTTGGAGAACTTGGTCACCTCGGCGGCGGAGTCGGCCGCGAGCTGAGCATCGCTGTGAACTTCGGTGACGCATGCCAGGATCTTGGCGTGGTCCTCAACGACCGAGCGGAGGCGGGTGTTGAAGGCGGCAACATCCCGTCTGGTGTGAAGCGATGGCGCGAGTCTTCGCAGATCCTTTTCGGATCCGTAGGTCTGATCAAGCAGCTTGGAAGCGACGGAGGAGGTGCGGCCACGGGGGGCGAGAGTAGATGAAGGAACACTCTGGATTGTTGTTAGAATGTGACTGAGTAACGAGTGGGGGAGCGGGCGACGTACCTCCTCGTACTTTTCCTTAAAGCGCTCGATAGCGGATATAGCCGAATCATCATCGGGGTTGGTGGCGGTGTAGTAGTAAGAGCTCAATCCCCAGTTACCCCAGGACCAGGAAGAATCATCATTTCTGACGTTAACATAGTAACGCAGCAGCTTCTCGTACTCAAGAAGGCCTCGCTCACGGGAAGGAGCGCGGCTCATGCAGCAGACGTGTCGAGCGACAGTGACGAAGGCTTTGTTAAAGATGACACGGGCCTCATTGATATCGGCGTAGGTGGCCCTCTTGTGGGTGAAGCTGATCTGTGCAGAGGGAGGTCATGTCAGCCTGGGGTCAGCCCGGGATGTCAGGACCTCAGTTGAGAGGTTGTGAGGGGATTCGCGAGGAAGTTCCACCTACCGAGAAGCGCAGCAGCTTGATGCAGTCGGAGTCCTTAGCATTGGACGCATTTGTGGCAGCAGGAACGGAGACGACCCAGCTCTCGAGACCCTTGCGGTGCTTGTCGAGAGAGAAGTACTTCCAGAGACAGGCGACATAGGCGGGGATGTCCTTGGCCGCCAGGAAGTAGCGGAACTCGAGATCGAAGCAGAGCTTCTCGTCCTGAGGGGCCATCTTGGCGGTGCTGATGAGCAGGAGACGCGTTACTTACTGAAGTGAAGGAATGGAAGGGGAAAGAGAAGGTGCCCAGGTGAAGTTTGGGCCGAGAAGTGGTGGGAGTGGTGAGAAGGAAAGAGTTTTGTGATCGACCGGGGACAGGAAAGGCTGAGGTGAGAACCTTGGGGGAGGCAGGCGCAGAGATTTGGTTCCGCCTCGAGGAAAGACCGACGCCGAGTTTCTAAGATGGAAGCCGCAAGGGTCGAGGTCGACGGGGAAGTTGCGAGAGGCGCTTTCCGATGCAGGAGTGAGGCAGGCGCCAATCGAAGATTTCAGGAAGTCCCTTAGGTCACGAGCTGACCTCGCCCGAGTGGAAGGAGAAGAGGAAGGAGGTGTACCTGCATCATCACCTGATGCCTTTCAATGTTTGACACGGGGAAAGCACATATCAGGACCTCCTTCCTCAACTTCAATCTCAATCTCGCGAGGAAGGCACTTACTTCAACTTTACCTTCCATCAGAAATTTGTCTGCCTGCAACACACTCAAGCAGCCCGGGTCTTACCTAATGTAGGTACTAAGGTAGGCAGGTCTTCGTTGCCATCGCCTGCCTCGCTGGAACACTTTGGCGTTGCTCTTGTTCTGAAAACTCTCGATATCTTGGGTTCAATGAATCCTGTCATCTAGCTCATGTAATCGCGCCATGTCAAAGTAAGCTTTTTGCCTTTTGCCCCTTCTTCTGATCACGTTCATAGCCAACGTCCAACCGCATTCGCTGCTCATACCCGTCCTTCAGCCTCCTGACGCCTCCATCTACCAGCAAACTTCCACTGCACACCAGCCAGGAGGAAAGCAACGGCTTGCGCCGCAACGCAAACGGTGAAGGCCCACCCAACGCCAATCGAGTTGACCAGCGGCATCACGAAGCTCGTGCCCCCCGCTGCGAACAAACACCTCGCTAGGTTGAGGCTGGCACTCGCCGCCGCGCTTCGGTCAGGGAAGATGTCCACGAGATATGTCATGACCAGCGACTGCGTGCCGATAGCTGTCCATCCCGTCACAAACGTCGACGCAATGGGTACAGCAATGTGCACCTTCTCTGGAAAGTTGATTGTCCAGCCGAATCCAGCAATCGACACGCATTGGAGGAGCGCAAAGACGGGCACCAGCCGAAGACGCGCCTTTTCGATCGGAAAGTCGGAGTCGCTGGTCTGCTCTCCGTAGCTTACTTTGACTTTCTGATAGTCTATATCCAGGAGCTTTCCCGTCACCAGCGTGCCAATTATCGACCCTGCCCCGTTGGCGATGAAGGTCAGTCCGATTTCCGTATCAGAGAGCCCATATTTGGTCTTGAAGAGTGTGGACATGGCGGTGATGCTCATCTGCCAGACGGCATAGTAAATGGCGAGGAAGACCGTTATCGGCGCAGCTGCCTTGCTGAAGAGAATCCGGATGGGTGCTGTCAAGTCGATCTTCTTGCAAGGGGCCGTGCCGCGTGTCGTCTCTTCAATATGCCACTTCACCCTCGTCGTTCGCTGGTAGTATACCAAAGGATATCTCTGCAGCAAGTTCGAGGGTGCCCATCCACCGTTTCCAACAACCGATCTCAGTGTCTCTGGCAGAAAGACCACTAGAAATAACAGGAAGATGCCGCAGTAGATGGTCAGAAACCAGAAGATGCTCCTCCAGCCAAGCGACCCGGCGAGAGCACCCCCGATGACTGGCCCAATGGCCACAGGAACCAAGAGCCCAGCCTGGAAAATACCCATGAAACCCCCACGCTCCTCGCGCGTCGTGATATCTCCGATCACGCCCGATCCTATGGCAATTGTGCTTGCGCTTCCCATGCTCTGCACGCATCGGAGAATGATCAGCCCGGCGTACGTCTTGATCTCGGCGAGGCCGACACATGCGCCGAGGAAGACCAGAAATGTGCCCACATACGCGACCTTTCGACCTTTGACATCGGAAACCGGGCCCCAGAGACTCGGGGCAAGACCTTGGAAAATGAGGTAGGTGGTGACCGTGAGATTGACGAGCTCCACGGAGACATTGAGGTCGTCGGCGATGGTGGAGAGGGCCGGGAAGTAGATGTTTGATGCGAATCCGGAGACTGGTTCTGTCAGCACAGAGATATTTCCTTTCAACAGAGCTGTTCTCACATGTGGCCGCTGTTGATACCAAAAAGATGATCAACACTTTTTGGCGTTTGTCAAAGATGCTGTATGGTGTTTCCACCAGAGGCGTTCCAGACAGGCGTGGTTGCTCCTCACCGGAAGCCATGTGATCAACTTCAAAAATTTCAGAAATTCAAATTCTCTATGAAATTATCTCATACTAAATTGATGCAGAAGTGAAATTCCGGCGGCTTTATTATCAACTACTACTAGACCAGATCAGTCTTCGTTGTGGC
This sequence comes from Colletotrichum theobromicola, assembly GCA_014705045.1. Classification (NCBI taxonomy): domain Eukaryota; kingdom Fungi; phylum Ascomycota; class Sordariomycetes; order Glomerellales; family Glomerellaceae; genus Colletotrichum; species Colletotrichum theobromicola. The sequence continues at coordinate 5,338 of JABGLZ010000955.1, read as the reverse complement.
GTTTGGAACGACACCGGAGCTGAGCCCCACATTTCCGGAGTTGAGATGCTCAACTCCGGAACCGCGATCATGGCGTTTGAGATGACCAGGTCCGTTTTGGGGGGTTGATGACGCGAATTACGAGGTTCTTTTTTGAGCATCTCTCAGCTTAAGATTTCTCAAATTACTAGCATTTAAGATGTCGAGATTATCAATTTGCCATCATGAGAATGGTGGGTGCCAACACTACGGAGGACGGCGCTGCGACCTTTGGGAAGCGCTTCGCCATCCTGAACCTCGACTTAATCGCAATCATGTTCGACAGCATCAAGGTTCAAGCTTTGCATATCGAACTGCGTCCAATGGAACGAAGGCGTGCACCAGCACCAACCAAGGCCGCTCACAATTTTCAACACCCTCTATCATTCCGACTCATCCCACCCGGAGCTAGCACGGCCTTCACCATTTGCGAGTCTCATTCATGGCTTCGGAGACTTTGCGGAAGGATCCTCGGCAGTTCAGATTGACAAAAGCCTAAAGCTGGGACGGGAAGGAAGTTGTTCTTCACAAGACGGAAGTGCGGGGCTGAGAGAGTGTCTCATTCAAACACAACTGAGATATATGTAGTTAGAGTTATTACATTGGAAAAGGCTTTGGGGATGCCGAAATTATCTGGGCCATTATCATTATCAAAATGCACCATATGTCGTACCCTCAAGCGGCCAAAGCCTCAGCCTCCATGTGTACACAGAGTAACAGCATAAACCATCGTCCCAAACTCGTCAAGATCTTCCAGCCACAAGTCAACCCTCTCCCGCCGCTTCTCCGTCTCCGCCTCACCAAAATCCTCTGGCATTGGCCAAAGCTCTTCGATCCGAAGACCTCCATCGTTCCACGCTGCAAGGTGAACGTTGTACTTCTTTTCCCATTCACGTCGGTCCCTCGCCTCCCAGAGAGATTTGCTGCCCGGCGCGAGCAGCCCTCGAAGTTCGGTCGCAAGATGGCTCGGGAGGCCATCATTCGTCAGGAGCGCACTGTCAAACATACACATTGTGAACACCATCCTCCTCTTTGTTTCTGCGACGATCCACTCCTCCCACCGTGGCCTGGCGCCTTGCTGCTCTGCGACACACGCCAGGCCCCTTCGCGCCGTCTCGCACGCGATTTCCTGGGTATTCATCATGGCCTGGTGCAAGAACGTCTTGTACTCGCGACCGAGTCGGAAGAAGATGACCATGGCGTAAATGAGGTATGCCTGGAAGGCCGCTAGCAGCGTCATGTCGTCAAAGCTTGCCCGTCTGTCGTAGAGTTTCGTCATTTCCCGCTGGAGGACATCGGCGATGACGTCCTCGCTGCCTGGGAGTGGGCTGGCACACATGCGTATCACTGATAGACATGTCGAAAGGGGGATGCTGGAGGGGGAGTCCAGCTGCGACCAGTGAATGAATGGCGGGACCCTGTGGCCGCGAATCGCGCAGTTTGCGTAGGATTGCAGCACGCGATGGATAAAGGCGGAAATGCTAGCAGTGTACTTTTTGACTGTTTGGCCCGGCAATGGCACGAAGTTGTGCAGCCATCGGTTCGCAATGTCGTCGGGGTTGACGGGGCACGTCAGGTTCAGGTTGGAAAAGTCCAGCTCAACTCCGGTGTTGGCCGAGGGAAGCGGGCCCGGCTCGGGATGGTTGTGAGTACCAGCGGCATCAGGAGGTGTCGAATCAGATGCCAAGTAAGTCGCGTAGACCGAATCATTGGATGCTTCATGTTCCGGAGACGGCAGATGGTTACCTCCGTCCCTTCGCCCGGGCGTCTCCGTGTTGTCGCCGCCGCCCGGAGCTGAGGTGCTCAGCTCCGGCGGCCGAGACGGCGTTGGCTGCGGCGGCGCGGTATGACTTGCTGGTGCATATGCACACGGGAGTCTCCGCAGTTCACACCGCGCGCAGCATCCGGATTTCCGATCGCACTTGGCTTTGGCGGCGACGCATTGGCAGCAGGCTTTCTGTCGGGAGGTAGAGTATCTCGTCGATCGCATTGCTTGGGGGGTGGCAAGCAAGGTGTGGGCATCACCTCCGATTGTCGGTTTCTCTCAGGACCGGGCCGGCCTCGTTTTGTCTGGCGCAAGACGGCACGCTAACAACTAACGTAACGAGATGAGGTCACAACTGAATGGAACTAGACGTCTAGACCGCGCGCACACACACAGCTGAAAATGCAGGGGACGGACGACTCCGTTTGAACCCCGCATAGTCGCCGTGCGGGGGAGGCTACCTAGTTTACGTAATTTTGTGTTGGGGAATGCGAGGAATTGGAGCATTGGAGGCGCTGCGATGGGGTCTGGAGTCGACATGGACCACGCGGACAAGTCTCCGTCTTGATGATGGGTGGTGGTGCTTGGCCTGGGGTTCTGGGGAAGATGTGGGCTTGCCGCGGCACGATTCGACGGGATCGGATGGGGCTGGGAATCTTGTCTTCGGCCAAGAGGAAGCCGGGCCATATCGTGTTGAGCTCCGAGACATGAAGGAGGATGGATGTGCTTTGCGAGACATTGATGGCGTGAGAAAAGGAGGGGAGGGATGATGTTTGGGTTACGTAGGTAGTCCGTAATCACTGGAATACAGCAAGAGAGTAAGACGGAGAGCATTGTGAATGACTGCAAGTTTTTTGTCATTGAAACGATAATTCAGGTATTTTGTGGTATCTTGTGGTATCTTGTAGATCATTGTGGCCGTTTACCACATCTTCTCCCAGGTTCTGCGGGCAACAGACATCTGCGCCAGTCTCGCCCTCTCCACCTCCTCAATGCCACCCTCCTCCCAGTGTCTGCACTCGGCATCGACCTCGGCCTTGCCGCTGAGGAGGTCGGCCTCCTTGGGCTGGACAAAACGCGTCCTCTTGAGGACCTTCCAGGCGACGAAGGTGAAGACGCCAAAGATGAAGCCAAAGTATGACGTGATGAAGCCGCGGACGCTGAAGGGGTAGAAGTTGTCGAAGCCGACAAAGATGAGGGCGAGGAAGCCCAGGAGCAGGGCCAGGGCGGGGAACCAGGGCGTCAGGGGCGCGATGTAGGGCAGCGTCTCGGGAGGGAAGTTCTGGGCGACGCGCGCGCGGTAGAAGCCCATGTAGGTGATGAGCATGAAGGTGTAGGTCATGATGAGCGCGGTCGTGGTCAGGTCGACGAACCAGAAGAAGACCTCGACGGCGGCGTTGGAGGAGACGAGGAAGGTGATGCACGAGATGAGCGTGACGGCGAGGACGCAGTAGATGGGCACGCCGGCCTTGGTGCACTTCTGGAGGAACTTGGGCGCCTGGCCGTCGCGGGCGAGACCGTAGAGGGTTCGGGAGCAGGAGTAGAGGTAGGCGTTACCGCAAGACCTAGTGGTTGCTGTTAGCAAAGAGTTCTATAGAAGTCGGCAGAGAAGAAGAAAGAGGAACTTACCATCCAGAAAGCAGGATGAAGGCGTTGATGATGTCGGGAAGAGCCTTGATGTGCAGGTTCTTGATACCAACAACCCAGGGGGAGGCACCGGCACCGGGCTCGCCGTTCTCGATGGCGCCCAGCAGGCCGGGGTCGCGGGAGGAGCAGATGATGCCGACGCAGAGGACACCGACGACGTAGAAGCCGACGAGACGGTAGAAGATGAGCTTGGCGACACGGGGGATGGTGCGGCGGGGGTTCTGGATCTCGCCAGCGGCCAGGGCGATCATGTCGGGGCCGGCGATGGTGAAGGCGGCGTAGATGACGACCTTCCACCAACCCAGGAATCGACCCGTTGCGCCGTCGGTGAAGTAGGAGTGGATGTAGTTGCCACCGCCCCAGTTGCGGAAGCCGTAGGCATCGTGCATGGGGTTACCGCCGGACATGGTGACGAGGGTGATGAGGCACAGGCCGAACAGGAGGATGACCTTGGTCGAGGCCATGATGAACTCGGACTCGCCGTAGTACTTGACTGCAATCAAGTTGACGGCGACACACGAGACCATGGCGACGGCGATCCAGGCGGCGGCGTTGATGTCGGAGTTCCAGTATTGGATGACGGTGGCGACGGCGCTGTATTCCGTACACACGAGCATGAGACCGGCGAAAAAGTAGGTCCATCCCATGGCGAATCCGAGGGCAGGGTCAACAAAGCGGGAGGCGAGTTCGAAGATGGAGCCGCGGATGGGCAGGTAGGCGCACATCTCGGCGACGGACAGGTTGAGGGGCCAGATGAAGAGGAGACCCCAGAAGGCGTATCCGAGGACGAGGGAGAGAGGGCCGGCCTTGGAGAGAACACCGCCGATACCGACCTGGTGAGGAGGTTAGCTTGGTGTCTAATGTGAGGGCATCATCAAGAGCAAAACATACCCAGAGACCAGTACCAATAGAACCTCCAATGGCCATGAGCTGAACATGGCGAGGGCTCAGACCACGAACGGTCTCGCCGTACTGCTGTGCAACGGCGGCATTGTTGCCCGACTCGACCTGGCCGAGCTTGTTGCTGTTGGTGCTGTCGGCGCGGGAGAGGCCGACAGTCTTTTCTTCCATACCAGCAGCCATGATGGCGGGTTGATGCTGGCTGGCAGTGATGTGTGTTTTGACTCAAAGGTCTAAGGTTCCGAAGTTCTCAAGAGAAGGACTGTAGTGAGAATAGTCTTTCTTCGGACTCTTTTGTGCTGCAGGGTCGGCAACTAATGCTCACGACGCCGATCAGACCGATTGGAATAGGGAAGACGAGTGAAACCACCGGGACCACAGAGCGAGGGTGAGGGCGAGACGGGCCATCTATTTCTATCAGAGATGCCGGAAGCAGTTCGCAGGCTCGTTGGCCCCCTTGCTTGCCTGGTTCCCCCGACGCTACCTTCATACCTACTGCTTCCCTGCCTTCATACCTACTGCTCTGCAGCGTCCGCGGCGGATCCATTCCCTCCCCGGCTAGCTACCCAACCTTCATCTGACGTCTCCCGGTTCGGCGGTTCCTGGGATGCGCGTGTATGTACTCTGCTGCATGGTAGGTGTGCGCGCGCGCAGTGCGGGAGGTGAGAGGGAGAGAGAAAGCGACTACTACAACGCAGTATGTAACTTACTCGGGTCATGATAGACAAGACCAACCGTCGATGGGGCCCCATCTGCGTACGGCAATAGGGTCCCCACGCAGATAAGCAGAAACGGCTGGGGAACGCTTGTGAATGGGTGGCAGCTGGCTGGGGCGATCAAAGGGTGCGGTGGGCGCGGGGGTGAACCCTTGTCGGAGCAACGTCAGGGCGGGCGATACCGACGATAACGGAGAGAAAGCCCTTCCAAAAGATGTTCATAATGAATGCTGTGGTCCCAAGGGCGGTGTTGCTGATCTGTGAGTAAGAGCTGTGAGTTGAATCTTTTGCC